>LPNX010451476.1:184541-229239 GCA_001517045.1 Pseudotsuga menziesii
ATAATTTTAACCAATATCTCTTAACTCTACATTAACTCAATATAGTTGTCAACTACCATCAATGAGACGGTTTAGGTTGACTTTCATTAGATTTTCATTAGATTTAATCTGACATGGCATATTTGTAGTGTGATGTGGCTTTTTTTATTATTTTCCTTAGGAGGCCCATTTTAGACCCCAATTTTCCTCTAATGATTTATTTAATTCTCCATGACAAGGTGTTGATGAACAAGATTTTATTACCTGGAGCATTAACGTGGCATGCGCAGAATATGGTAAAGAGATGATTGCTATACTTTATTTATCAAATGCTTGTGGATGATGTTGGAAACAACTTGGTAGAGAAAATCGATTGCATATGTTTCTGACCATAAGTTAACCATTTTATATAATTGTTGCTTTCCTTAATAGGTATAGAAAAATGGACAATGGATATAGGTCTCGAGTTTAAGAATTATTGGTAGGGATGTGCTATTCAACAAGATTGAAAACTATCCGACAAATTGTTGCATTATGGAGTCTGCTCATCAGCGTGTTTGTTTTTTTTCTTTTTCTGTAAAACCAAGAATCATAATTTGAGAATGGCAATGGAAATGTTGGCGATATCATAATTAACCACTATACAATGAGAAGAATCGACATGAACCATCGACCAGTAATAAATTAACTATGAGATGGGGTGTTGGTCAACTTAGTATAATTCGACTAAGTTGGAGGATGTATTTTTGATGGACGTGTGAAGAAATGACTGTTGAATTCTTAGCCACTCTCTCTCAACCAATGACTCAAGTTGTTTATGCTAGAGCACCTCTTTCAAAGGTCTGCGACCAATTCATTTACTTGGTTATATATTTGAGGTATTGAAGTCTGACCATTGACATAATAAATTTTGTTGATGAGTAGTATTACTTGATTACAATACTTGTTGACCAACGTTTTGTAAATTGTCAACAAATTACTATGTGGTCAATACAAATGGGGTTGAGTCATGTCGGTTGGAGCATGTCGGTTGAAGCATGTCGATTGAAGAATATTGGTTAAGTTTTCTACAAACATGTCGATTGAGTCTTTTACAAACATTTTGGTTGGTAGATGTAAGGGTGGTCAGTATCTTCATTTTCGTCGGTTATTACATAGTCAAAAATATTAAATTGATTTGATAGGGTTCAGTTGGTCAAGTTAATTTTGTAAAGGTAATTGATGAATTTTGAGGGGGTTAAATGTGAGTCTCTTTTGAGGCAGGCGATCCCCTCCATTTTATGTAAATCAAGTTGGTCTCTTTCTAACCTTCGTAAGTCGAGTCATGTTAATTCAGTTGAACTATAAGCAGTCGGTTATGCACATGAGCAGGTATCACACAATCTTGTAGGAATTTCAAAAGATGACATTCAAGAAGATACCATACACCTACACAGCAAAGTGCTCCAATAAGACATGATGACAATTTGCTTAAACCCCCCATGATGACAAATCTTCTTTTATTTGGGATGGACATTCATCTCCAAAAACATGAAATTCTTGGACATTTTTAGTCCTAGATTTTAGATTTTTACTGTGTATTTTATAAGCAGTAAGCTAAAATCTAGACCATTTGCACCTAAAATGTGGTGAGTTTTGTAGCCAAAATTGGGTCAGAAATTGTTCAAAGGGTAGTTTTTAGTGATTGGAATTGTATACTCTAAGTGCCCCAATGGTAATCAAAGGTCTTAAATCCATTTATGCAATAAAAATTGCAATTTTAACACTGAAAAACTCATTTTCAACAACAAATTGTGTTTCCAGATTAGCTAACTCCATTTTATAACCCACACCCTCTCGCACATCTGGGTGCAATTTTTGAACAAACCATAGTCCATATATTCGAAGAAAAAGTGAGTCAACATTAACAACACCACGTTACCGGAGAAAGGCTATTAATGCTGCCCTTTTTCTTGATTCAAGGAGGGATTATATCGAGAGCTACATTAAATTCATGTAATAACTAACAAAAAACTTTAATTACAATATTTATATTTTATATATTTAATTACAATGCTTATATTTCATATATATATATATATATATATTATCTTTTTACTAACTAAATATGTTAATAATATTTACACTAATTTTATTGATTAATTATCCTAACTAATATTGGGAGGTTATGCCCAATATAAACCATTTAAACAAATGCCCAACATTATGTAGAACCCTTTATGTGTGTAATGTATACATTATACATTGTATACGATTTAATATGAGAAGAAAAAATGTAAAAATAAAAAGTTCAATATTTTGGCTGTATTTATAGACAATATAGTAAAGAGTTGATAGTAATACAAAAATGTATGAGCTGACTCCTTTATTGCTTTATGAATATATTTTCACTTGTAACATAAACCTTGGCGCAATATTAACAATAGCATATAACTTTATTTCTATTTATTTATCTCAAAAATGAATTGGAATGCAAAATTCCAACTTTTTATCTCCCATAGATTATCTTATTAAATGATATAAAAACAATATATATTAACTTCCGTATTCCCACTACCAATTAGAAATCGATAGCAAAATCCAGAGCCAATTGACCTTGATAACCTACAGCCCGCGAATGATGCTGTTGACCCAGCTTCACCCGTAAATCCACTAGTTTCTTCACCACCAACGGTTCGAAAGCCCGCATCCCTCACGCAGACGGATGGCATAAACTTCAAGCCCGAGGTCATCGTTGGAAGTGCACTCGAAAATTTCATATGAGAAGGAAAAGTAAAAGCCCAAGAGGTCATCATCGCAAGGCGATTGAATGTGCACAGTATAAGAGGTCAGACCAATTGAATGTTCAAAGAAGGAGGGAGGCTGAGAAGAGAAAAGGGAGGAGGGAGCGGAGGGGAGCTTCCTTGGCAGCCAAATATCCTCCCTTTATTCGTGGCACAATTCTTCCGCTCCCTCCTCTTTTGGTAGCCAAAGATCTGCCCCTTATTGGTGGCGTGATTCTCATAATCGAGCCACCAATAAGGGGTGGATATTTGGCTTCTAAGGAGCAGAGCTCCGCTCCCTCTTCTCTTCCCATCGTTCCCCAAGATATATATTTTCCAAAAAAATATACCACATTGAAGTATATTAGGTCTTTCTTGAAATTATTAAATGAAGTATTAGAGGGATTCGCCTACCAATCATTCTCAAGAGTGAAATGTGCAATTAATGTTTTTCAATGTTTGTTTAGGATTTAGAGGGATTAGAGGAATTAAAGGAATTAGAGGGATCAAATCCACTCACAAATTAGAGGGATTTGCCTACCAAACATTTTCAAGACTGAAATGTGTAATTAATTTTTTTCAATGTCTATGTAGAAATTAGAGGATTTAGAGGGATTCACCTAGTGCTGCAATGTTTGCTTTTCATTTTCATAGTTCCATAATTTTAAAACCCTTATTTAAAACCTTGCAATACATGGTTTTTATTGTACACGGTTTAGGAGGGCCTTGCAAATGGTTTTGAAACCATGTGCAAGGCCTCCTAAACAACCCATGGTTTTATTGTATATGGTTTAGGAGGCTTGCACATGGTTTTAAAACCATGTGCAAGGGCAACATTTTTTGCGGATAATTAAATTTTTTATTTATTATTATTTTGTTAGGTAAAAATCATGCTCTATCTATTTTGATTTTATTGCAAGAGTATTTTTAACATTCTCAGTATAGATCTCTCTCAAAATAACATTGTGCTTTTATTGCACAAGTATTTTTAACATATTTAGAGAGAAAGAAAATGCTTTACTGATGAGTCATTTCCCTTAACTGAACTTATTTTAAACTATACATATCAACTCTTTCAATTATTTTCCAATTCGTCCTAGGCAATTGCATTTTTTCTAAAACTCCAACGTTTGGAATTTAGTTTCAAGTTTCAAAGGTTGTAAGGCCATGCTTATTTTCTTTTCAAATTCTTTGTTTAGATAAAATGTTTGGTATTTTAGATTGCCATGCAATATTTATATCAATGCACTCACTCATCTATCTCTCTCTTTATATTCAATCTGTAGTTTGATGAGTCTGTTGTCGATATGGACTCAATGTCCAAAACAATATTATAATTATTGCAACATGCATATTGTCTAGGTATATGACTCGATGAGGGTTAAAAGATAATTTGAAATGGAAATGAAGATATAGTTGGATCAAAATATTAAGATTGTAGGTGTTCAGATTTGAATTTGAATGGTTTTTTTAATTATTTAAATGGTGGTAATCGCGAGAAATAAGATAATTTGAAGGTTTTGGTAACAAAAAAAAATAACAAGGATTTTATGACCTAATATGTAGCACACCCTATAAATAAGGATCTATTTATCCAGTAATAGTACAACTGTAATTTTTTTAGAAATTTTAAAGTATAATAATGAATTCATAATTTGAGCATATCTTCATTTTGTTTCATTATGATTCACGATGGATGGTACAATGCTCATGAAAAAACAATATTGGGAAATGAAGGTATTGATTAGTGTTTGAAATAATATATTTTTTGAAATTTAAAAAAAAAATTAAGGAGTAGTTTTTTTTTTTTTTTTTAAATCGAAATTTGGTAAATTTTTTTAACAAATCTCCTTCAGTGCAATTTACTATGGGTTGTTTAAGAAGCATTGAATGGTTGTTTAGGAGGCCTTGCACATGGTTTTAAAACCATGTGCAAGGCCAACATATTTTTGCGGATAATTACATGGCGTCAAATTTTCCATTGATATTACATGTGCCCAGGGAATATATCCATGTAAGCTTACTATTTTTAGTTTCTATACTAGAATAATACATGTTAAATAACTCGACACAATTAGCATCAAATCCACTCGAGAATTAGAGGGATTCGCCTACCAATCATTCTCAAGAGTGAAATGTGTAATTAATTTCTTTCAATGTCTGTGTAGGAATTAGAGGGATCAAATCCCCTCAAGAATTAGAGGGATTCACCTACTAATCATTCTCAAGAATGAAATGTGCAATTAATATTTTCAATGTCTATAGATTCGTTCATTAGTGGGAAGATATACGGGCCAATTCCTCAGCTGAGACGTGAGCAGTGAGATGCTTCATTTTTCATTTTTTGAGGACATGTTAGATATCAATATTATGATTTTTTCATTAAAAATCATTTCAAATTAATAATATTTTAGATATTAATATTGCATTACATAATCTTAATAAAATAAAATAAAAAATATATTAGACAATAAATTCATTTTTTAAATCAAATCTTTTAAAACGATATTTATATTATATTGCTCTAAAATGATATAGCTTTTATTATTTTAGCTCAGCTTTGCAATAATATTTATATTATATTAAAATAAAAAAATATATTAGACAATAAATTCATTTTTACGTTATTTAACTGTAAGCTCTAGCTCAACTATCTTTGATTTAAGAAAAAGAAGCATGGCACTTCTCGGTGGACAATATGATAATACAGTGCTTTATCCTTTGCAAATTTTTATATGATGCTAACCCAATCCACTATCAAATGTAATAATGATAGCCTCTTTTCCGAGTTATTTTCTGTTGCTTTTAAACCTGCCCTCAAGATACCAAAAAGAATTGTGGTGAGAAATCTAAAAAGTTTAGATAAAAACAAAAAAAATTGCCAACTTAATATAAAATTTAGAAATATTCCGATTGTAATTGGATTTTGGTAAATTTGAATATCAATTTCCAATCAATTTCAATAAGCTGGTGCATTATTCTCAGTAAAACTGTAACCTCCATGGGATTGATAAAAGTATAAAAAAATGAAAACAATATTAGAATTTCGAACGTTCTGATACCATGAAGTTATGGAAAATTGTGTGCTTCCATTAACACATCCTAAACTGGTGGCAAAAACTGAACGATATTGATAATTTGTGATGTCATTAATGTTGATTCAATCTTCCATATGTGGTTGCAAGAGTGTATTCGATGGCAATATTTGCATGAGTTGAATTCATTGACGGGAGCTCCGGGTTTCCAAATCGAAAGGTCGACGCGTCCTGCAATGGTTGTTTCGTATTGTTAAAAAAAATGCTCCCGTTGAAGCATAAACACACACTCAATTCAACCTTGTTGTTCTGCAAATTTTGTCCCTCTTCTACTTTACATAGCATATTATTCAATTAATCCATACTATGAATCTATAATTTCCTACAGATATGTTTGGAGAAAAGGTTGCAGTGCACTGGGAGGAGAGTTGCGAGTGGAGCTAGAGCTGGAGCTGCAGAGGAGGGGAGGCAGATTTGGATTTACATCTGAGGAGGTATGTAGAGCTACTAATATATTACCTAATCAGATTTCTTGTCTCGAATAGCTACTTGATCAGATTCCTAGTCTCGAATAGTTGCTTGAGAATAATTTTTTTTTTTCTATAATATTTTTGTTGTTTTGGTGTATTAATATAGCGAATGTATTTCAAACGAAACGTTACGACCTTGCATTATTAGGCCGACAAAATATTTACTAATTTTTACGTTAGTTACTTCAATATTACAAATGTTACATCACGTTACAAGATCTCTCCCATAATATTCACTATCACTATTATTTTTTGCCGACATGTTACAAACGTTACATCACATTACAAAATCTCTCCCATAATATTCACTATCACTATTATTTTTTGCTGACATGTTACAAACATTACTAACGTTACATCACGTTACAAGATCTCCCCCATACTGGGTTGTAGAGCGCCTCTCGGCGCAATAAAGGAAGCAAAAACCCTAATGTGAAAGAACCCTAAAGTTTGGCCAGAAGCGAGGAGGGAGGGCGAGAAATTTTTTTCTTAATTTGTTTTGAATATAATGTTTAAGGGGGAGTTTAGGGGGTTAGGGGATTAAAAAATTATTTTTTAATATTGTTTTAAATTTAATGTTGTGGGTGTCAGGGGGAGGGTTTATAAAAAAAAAATTATATTTTTTTAATATAATGTTGTGTGGGTGGGGTGGAGTTTAGGGGTTAGGGGGTATAATTTTGTTTTCAATGTTTTTTTAATGCAATATTGTGGGGAGTTGGGGGGTTTATTTTTTATTTTAGTTCATTAAATGTAATGTGGGGGTTAATTTTTTTTTTTAAGTAATGTTGATGTTATGGTTAGGGGGGTTTTAAAATTTTGTTATATTTTTTAAATTTAATGTGGGGGAGTTTAGGGGGGTGGGGACTCTTTTTTTTTTAAATGTAATATTGATGTAATTTTTTAAATGTACTTTTTAAACTTTGGTGAAACACTTGTGGCGAAGATGTCAAAAGAGCCTCAGCCCCCATCAGCAAGGATGTTTGAAAAGAAACAATTTGGGAATGTTGCAGACATAGAAGACCCAATGGAAGAGGACATTGATGTTCCTCAAGGAAGCCAAGCTCAGAAAAACCCAATTTCGATGAAGAATTTGGCCAGCCTGATATTGTTGATTAGTTTCATGCCTTGAAGAAAATGTTAAATTTGACAACTTTTTGATAAGATATATTAGTAATGTTTTGACTTTCAGACTTTATTTTAGAAATACAATTTCTATATATAATGTTTTTAATATGTTATTTACAAATATGTGATATAGTTTTTCTTGAATTTATGTGAATCGTCACTTTTTGGAAAATAATATAAAATAATACCATTTTTATACAAAATATCTGTGAAAATCCATTGAAAATGGTTTTCAATGTTTTTATTTTCTAGATTTTTTTACAAATTTGTCAATAAAAATGTCTTATTTTGTCCATAAAAATGTCTTATTTAAAAAAAAATTTGCAAAATGTATATGTTTTTCATTATAACTTGCTTCTAAATGTATGTTATTTTGTTACATTTCTAAAAAACACACTTGAAAATATAAATTAAAAATACTTTACGACAAAGATGGTTCAAAGGCCCAAAAAAATGCCTCAAAACGAAAATGTGTGATACTAGTATCAACCCTTTTAGAAATAGAGGTAATAATAACTACTAAAATTAGGAGGGAGAAAAATGAGAACTGTTTTGAGTTCTTGTTTCATAGTATAAGTGGTATTCTTGCATTATCATTCTCAAGTTGACAATTCCTGTGCATGTGGGGTCCTGCGCATTTCCAACATTGGAGTGGTCCTCTGTTCTGTTGTGGTTCTCTGGGCTTTTCTCCCACCACTCTGGTTGGATGCTTCTCAACTTGGAATGGATGCTTCTGTTGAATCCTAAAGTTAGAAGGTTTGAAACCTTTCTTTCTTTGGTCAGACTTCTCATTCTTTTTGTCCTTCCATGTCTTATGATAATCAGGTTTTCCTTTGCTTTGCTCATAGCAATACTTAGCCTTCCTTATTTCTTCTTCCATATTTCTAGGTTCATAAAACTCAATTCTGTCTTTGTAAGACTGAGGAAATACACTCAAGAAACCCTGGATCTTCACTTTTTCATCTTTGATGTACCTGACATACCTCAAAATTTCTAGGAACTTGTTTGCATACTCTTCCATGGTCTGCTGTCATAATATGAGCTCATGGAATTCCTTTATCTTATCATCATAATACCTGTCAGAGAGGTACTTCTTCTTGAAATACTTCTGGAACTGCTTCCATACAATCTTCCTTTCATTGATCCTCTTTACTTGCCTGAAGTGCTCCCACCATATGGATGCTCTTCCAGTCAAATTGAATATGGCTACCCTAGCCTTCATATTTCCTGAATAGGCTTGGACTTGGAAATATTTTCTCATCCCAAGAAGCCAAGCTTCAGCTTCTTGTCCATTCTTTATCTTACCATTAAAGGTAGGAGGCCTTTCCTTCTTAAATTCATCATGTGAACGGTTTTGGTAGCGCCACTTTTTCTTACTCTTGTGAGAAGGAGAACTTGAACCATCAGTGGGTCCTTAGGAGTCAGATGACCCACTAGGAGGTCTCTTTCTCCTTCTTCTAGAAGTGCTTTTACTTCCTGCTGCTCTTACTGTTCGGTCCCTAGAGTTCATCCTCCTATGGATTTCTCTCAAACTCTGCATCATGGCTGCATTCAGCTGATTTTTCTCTTCCTGGGCCTTAACCAATCTTTCATTATCTACCCTGCAACTTTGCATCTCCACCCTTAGGCTTCTCATGGTGGCTACAAAATCTAGGGGAGTATCTTGAAATCTTGTCCCATTAAACTCTATCTCATCATTTCCCACTTGGACATTTTCCCCCATAGCATATTCCTCGTACTCATTGGGGTTCTGTGCATCATCATACATGTCGTAGGTTCTCATGCCGGAACTACAACCCAACTTTTGCAATCTTCACTATGTGGAATGGTGCTCTATGAAGGTGACTATAATTATGCTAAATGTGTTAATAAACAAAATTTGTTAGTTGCATAACATTCACATGAATTCATAATTACTTACCTTCATCTGGAAAAATCTCATATTGACAACTTTCTCAAAAACAAACTTTTCTTTCACACCAACGACTATCTGAAGGGGACAACGGGGGTCAAGGGGGCTTTCAGCCTCTTCTTTCACATTTCCTCTGACATGGAAGCTCCATCTTCCTCTTCCACCCGCCGCTTCGTCGAATCTTTCTTCCTTTTCCACCCGCCGCTGTTGCGGCTCAATTTCCCCTTTCTTTCCACTGCATGGTGGCTCCATCTTCTTCTTCTTGCCGCCTTTGCTATGGCTCTTTCTTCTTCTTTCTTCTACCGCCATCAACTCTTTCTTCCTCTCCTTCTCGTCGCCTCATCAGCTCATTATTTCTCTTTCACCCACCACCATTGCGGCTCAATCTCCTTCTTCTTTCCGCTGCACATCGGCTCGACCTGTCGACACTCATCGACTCCTTCCTGAATTGTCATCCACCGCGTTGCGACTCGATCTTCCATTTCCTTCCGCCGTCATCATGGCTCATTCCTAAAATTACATCTGTCAAAGTCTCTGCTGTTGCAGAAATAATTTTGGTTGTTGTCTGCCATTGTGGCTCCCTTCGAAAAATGTGGTCGTCGGTGCATTCCTGGAAATCCAATCGCCACTACGGCTTGCCTTCAACCTTTCTAAGCCGCTGTTGCGGATAGCTTCCTGGTTTCCATCCACTGGCGACAACACTTAGAAATTTTTTTCTCTATGTCGGGAAACTTTACCCTGCCTTTGGAGAAATTTTGGGCAGCTCCATCCACTATGTCGGCAAAAAATTGTCAACACATATGCCAAATAGGCTCAGATCTTGGGAACCCATCCGCCATTGCGGCTTGCTTCAGAAAACACAACTACCATTGTAGCTCACTTCATCTTACCCCAGCCACCATTGTGTCTCATCTTTGGCTTTCTCAGTCGTCACACAAGAAGATAAATGCTCAACACTTAGAAAAATTTTGGAAAATTTTTCTTCTAACCACAGGGGTAATTCTACCCTCTGCCAGCTGCTCTCCTTGTCCCATTGAGGCCCAATGCTTCAACCAAGATGCTATAATACCACACTTTCATGTCCCCACCCCTCTACTCGACGGAGAGGATGCGACTAACATAGCTGCTAGTTATCTGATCCGGGAAACTAAGCTACATGAACATAAATAAATAAAAAATGCATCGAACTTAAACATACATAGATACATAAATTATTAATATACATCAGAAGCATTTACATTTCATTCATAGAATTTAACATGTTCATATTAATCAATAAGCACATACACAAGTGCAGAGATTTAACACAAGAGATACTTATCTTAGCAGGAACTTGTCCCGCAACCAACTACGTCGCTGCAACATTCCACCCAACCATAGGCCATTGTGCTCATCAATCTCTCAGCAACACTGCCACCCCTGAGCTAGGCATGATTCCCATAAGGAATAAGGGAACACTAGCATACTCACACATAGCAAGGATACACAAAACTCAGCCAAGCCAACACATCCCCATGAACATAAATAAAAAATGCATCGAACTTAAACATACACAGATACATAAATTATTAACATACAATGGAAGCATTTACATTTCATTCATAGCATTCAACATGTTCATATTAATCAATAAGCACATACACAAGTGTAGAGATTTAACACAATAGATACTTATCTTAGAAGGAGTTTGTCCTGCAACCAGCTACGTCACTGCAACGTTCCACCCAACCATAGGCTAGTGTGCTCATCAATCTCTCAGCAACACTGCCACCCTTGAGTTGGGCATGATTCCCACAATGAATAAGGGAACACTAGAAAACTCACACATACCCAAGGATACAAAAAACTCAGGCAAGCCAATACAGTTGGGTTTATCAGGCAAACAGGGAGCAGGAAAGGTTGGCTTCTAAGCTAGTGAGCTCAATCCAAGAGCTATGGACACCTGCACCAGAACTAGCCTAAATTCTAAAACATCCACACACACCCAACACAAGGAAGCATCCCCTTCTCTGCTATACAACCCCTCTAGCTATGCCTTCCCTTCTAGTGCTATTCAGGGGGTGCAAAGAAGAAATCCAACCCTCTAGCTCTGTATGTGAGGCTCCTACACACACTAGATTTATCAAGCAGAATCAGACCCAATTTCCACTCCCAAACATAGTCTAAAGACCAAACAGCTAGGTACACACAACAATCTTGGTTCTGGAATTGAAGGAAGACACACCATAGAGGCCAAATCGGGTATGGAAAATGGGTAAAAATAGCTTAGATTGTGACAGTCAATAATGACCCTAACGTAGAAAAAATGACTCACAGCATCCCAAATTTTGTGGAGAAGATAAAAAAATCCCCCAGCATGCATAAGATGAACAACACGGCCCTTTCCGACGTGAAGTAAATTTCAGACACGCAGACAAAAATCGGGAAAGGAGATTGTAGAACGTGAATGCCCTATGGCCAACTCTCTGCCTGTGTGTAATGAAGAAATCGGCCCCAACATGAAGGAAATTCATACACCAGAACTCGGTCGTGAAAGGAAAATGCAAATCAACGAATGTCTGCTTGAGGCCAAGCTTCCTCCTACATGAGTGTGGAATGTTGTTCTTTCTACCCATGTGAGGAGCTGAATGTGATCTACCTCTTTGGGGATGCGTGTGGTCAAAGGAATGACATTTTTACCAGAGATGATGGTTGCCCATGCATTCATCCCCCAAGGGAAATAAATACCCAACCAACTCATGGGAAATTAATTAGGTTGGTGAATAAGACAAGGGAAGGTAGTTGGTGGTTAATAGGTTCTCCTCTTGACACTTGGATTCTCCCCAATGGCCCCAAAGGGTTGAATAACCCCCCCCCCCCCGCTATCCTTAGGAATCATGCCCCCATCTCATTATTGTTGCATTGACCCCACTCCTCTACATGGCGGAGAGGATGTGACTAACATGATGATGCTATCATCTTGGGAAACTAAGCCCCATGAACATAATATAAAATGAAATGAAATGCAAGCATACACAGATACATAAATGACTATCAAATAGCAGAAGCACATTCATTCATTCACAACATTTAACATTTTCATATGAATTTATAAAACAAACACAAGTGTAGATATGTAAACACAAGAGATACTTATCTTAGTAAAATCTTGTCCCGCAACCAGCTATGTCGCTGCAACGTTCCACCCAACCATAGGCCAATGTGCTCATCAATCTCTCTGCAACACTGCCACCCCCGAGCTGGGCATGATTTCCACAAGGAATAAGGGGAACCCTAGCAGGCTCACATGTAGCCAAGGGTACACAACACTCAACCAATCCAACACAGTTGGGTTTATTAGGCTATACAGGAGTTGGAAAGGTTGACTGCTAAGATAGTGAGCTCAACCAAGGAGCCATGGACACCTGCACCAGAACTAGCTCGACTTGTAAAATGTCCACACATCCAACACAAGGAAGCATCCCCTTCTCTGCTACATAGTCCCTCATGCCATGCCTTCCCTTCTAGTGTTATTAAAGGTGTGCAAAGAAGAAATTCAGCCCTCTAGCTCTGTCTGTGAGGTTCCTTCTTCCACTAGTTTTATTAAGCTAGCTCAGACCCCATTTCCACTCCAAAAATAGCTCAAATCCATACAGCAGAGGCATACAATGCAAGTTACACAATACTGGCTTAAGGAAAAATAGTTTGGCAACCAAAAAAATTACCAAGAAGGGTAAGAATAGCCCCTAACAACAAATTCAATTTCCCAAGGATGTTTTGGCCCTAACGTGGCCAAAACAGACTCACAAAACCCAGAAATTCATGGGTCTACTCCCCAAATTTGTTGGCTTCACCAAAACGAATTTCTGCTTGAAGAAAATTGAAGATAACGACTGCCCTCGTGAGGGGAAATGTAATGTCCCCGACCCTTTGACCAACGAAGAGGACGCTACCATACATCAAACATTCGGGCAACTAGCCCCATGAACATGTACATACATATAGAAACCTGAATGATTGAACATACTACATAATAAAATGCATAATCATTCATATACACAGCAGAAACAAAACATACAATTCAACATTCAACATGTCCATCATCATAATTAATTAATAGTAAATAAGATTGCAAAATAGATTAGTCAAGAATACTTATCTTATAAGAACTGTCCCGCAACCAGCTACGTTGCTGCAATGTTCCACCCAACCATAGGCTAGCGTGCTCCTTAATCTCTCAGCAACGCTACCACCCCCGATCCGGACATGATTCCCCAAGGAATAAGGAACTAGCAGGCTTACACATAGCCAAGGATAACAAAACATCCCAAGCCAACACAGTTGGGTTTATTAGGCCATCCAGGAGCTGGGAAAGGCTAAATGCTAAGCTAGTGAGCTCATTACAAAGCTAGGGACACCTACACCAGAATTAGCCTAACTTCTAAGACACCGACACACACCCAACACAAGGAGTCAGTCCCTTCTCTGCTACACAGTCCCTCAGGCCCTAACTTCCCTTCCAGTGTTATTCAGGGGTTGTGGAGAAGAAATCCAGCCCTCTAGATCTGTCTGTGTGGTTTCCAAACACACCAGGTTTATCAAGCAAACCAATCCCTCTTCCCTAATCCAACATAGTCCGAATACCAACCACTGCATACACGTAGTCCAACAAGCAGTTCATAGCTTGTACAGGGAAAACAATTCTTGAGTCGCTCTTGGCCCTTTCATGGCCAAAACAACTCCAAAACAACCTACAACATCCCCAATCATGACAGCAAACAAAACCAACCAAAACGTGGGGAGACAATAGCCCGTTCTCAACGATGAACCAACAAAAACTTACACAGTCGGCAATTGAGGAAGTAAAAACAGACTTCCAACCTGTGCGTGGGGGAAATTTACACTGGACCCCCAAAATACGGATGGATAACGCACCAGATACCACTCTGTGGAAAATGTGAATGACAGTCAGAATGACTCCCCTCCTTGCTGTGTGAGACCAAACAGAAAGAATCCCCTCTGTGAGGAACAAGACGTCTCCCTTCGTGAGGATGAGCAATAATGGAGAATGGCGAGTGGGAAAGTGCGGGAGTGTGCATCTGTAGTCATGGTGAGAGTGGAATAATGGGCGTAGTCATTTCTTCTGCCCAACACGAGGTTCAATTTGCTGGTGGAGTGTGCATGTGGGCAAGGACTGACAATCCTACTGTTAGCACTCAGAATGTACCTAGGTTGTAAAAGGTAAACTCCAAGGTAACAGCAAAACCACTTTAGGAAGAAACTGGTATTTTCTTCCAGAGAGGGATCTCTCAATAAAGATTTAACAGGACCAGATTTAACAAAACCAGATATAAAATAACATTCAAATATTTATGTATTTGGCTGAAACAATCACATAACCATTGGGCATGGAGTCATATACAAAATAAAGATACCACAAAGACATATACATGATATTTATCAAAGGCAAGGTAATCACATCATCACAGTCATTCAAATTGATTCAGGTGGAACAGAAGAGATGAGGAAACAACCCATTAATATAGAGCATCAACAAGGATGAGTTCTATATCAACTTTAGCAGAAAAAATCATATAATATCTGAAATGATGACCAGAGCATAACCACATGAATTCCAATCATCTAACGCTATATTCCAGATACGAGGAAGAAACAAAATGGAGTGTTACACAGGGGAAATATAATCACATAAAGAAAGAGGCACAGACTGTAATATCAACGACACATGAATCTCTGACAAAATTCTCATGCATTCACTTTGTTATTTCAAAAACAGATATGTTCTCCAAAATTATTCACCACCCGATGGGTTCCAACCCCCATCTCTTAAAAAAGATGCATATTTATACATAAAATGATCGGTGCTCCAACAAGAAGATCAATAATAGAATGATCGGCTTAATTTAGAGTTCATAACTGAATTCCTAACCCCTAGGAAGTTTGTTACAACTCCAATCCTAACAGATCATAAAGTACAAATCAACTTGATAACAAACTTTCATCCATCAACTCCACGTCTTTGCCTCATTAGCTCCACGCCTTTGCCCCATCAGCTCCACGCCTTTGCCCCATAAGCTCTTCAGTTGCATGACACCTGTTCCTAGGGATGGAGAATATACTTTGTCTTTCCAAACCGTTCCACTGCTTTCCACTACTCTGAACTTGGGGTGTCACACTCCGTCATTTCCCGAATGGCTACTTCGAGCTCCATATATGCTTCATAGGACTTTCTGGGTAATTTTCTCTTGATGATGGCGAACTTCTGCAGAATCTCGAAATCTTCTGTGAGCATATCCACAATGGTCTTCCCTGTCAGGCTTTTCTCCAAATCATTGAATTTGGAGTGGTCCATGCGGCACTGAACAAGCAGGTTATGATAATGTTCCTTTGAGAACATGCGCCATTCTCCATCCTAGAAAGAAGGCAGTCTGTCCTTGAATAGTTCTTTAAACTCCTGTTTAAAATTATTAACCTGCAGCAACAATCCTTTTGATTTATCTTGGACTGTTTTGATTAAGTGATGTTTATGGATGATTCTCTTTACCCACATCACTATTGATACTCTGTCCTTTATGCCCAATTCGTGCAACTTCTGATATGACAGTGAATTTAGAAAATTTAGTGTGTTCTGAGCTGTAGCAAGAGGTCTTTTCCTCCATATGTTCGTTTACCAGTTTTAATCTCTGGTGAGACGAATTTATCATTATATTCAAATCATCAATAAAATTTAGGTAGTGCCGGAACTTGGTAATCTCTATACACAGGGTATCCCAAATGATATGTTTTGCCCCCTGAAGGGGGCCCTTCCCAATGCATTTTTCCTTTAGCTCATTAAATTTCTTCTGTAATTGATTCCTGTCCTGCAATATTTGCTTTTTGCTTTCATTTACTTTGGCCAATTCAGCTTTCATCTTTTCATTCTCTGCTTTCAAATCTTTGATTGCTTCTTCTTTCAAACTCACCTGGGACATTGGCACCAATAAATCATCAGTAGAGAAATCATCTAATGGCTTCTGGATATTTACAATAGACAGGTCCTTGCCGGTGGGAGTCTGGCTCATCAACTCTTCCATAATCTCCTTCTCTTCATTCTGATCTTTTTTTATCAAGGAGATTTGGGATAACAGTTCCTCCCTTTCGGCTTCCCACTTCTCTTTTTCTTCCTGTAGCTCTCCAGCTCTTCCTTTGTATTCCATCATCTCTTGATGGACTTTATCCTTCTCCTCTTAGAGAGCTAGAAACTCAGATGACTGAACATGTTCAGCACCTGGGATCTTTAGTTTCTTCTTCAGGACCTGGAGTGCGTTATCCTTTTCCTCTAACAACCTCTTGACTGCCTGGGTACTGTCGAAACTAGCAATGTCTATCTGCAGCTTCCTAATCTGAACAACATTTGCTTTATTTTCCACTCTCTCATGTTTTAATTGAACTTCCAATTTGTCTATCAAAATTTGCAATTTATTAATCCTCACCATGGCTTGTAGTAAGTTTGAGTAGATGATATCGCTGGTTTGTTTATGAAGTTGAATTTTATCCGGAGTGCTGATTTTGTCTAACCGGATCTCCATTTCAGACATCCTCTTGTCGCTTACCATAGCCATTTTAAAAATATTCCTCTCAGCATCTCTAGCAGAGACCAGAGAGGTTTTCGAACTGTACAAACTTCTCACCTTCGGGAGCAAATTTCTCGTTTCCTCCATAGACTGTTTCCTCTTCTCCATGTAGCTAGTTTTGAGCTCTTCCTTTGACTTGAACACGTGGCATGATTCCGAACTGTCTACATCACCCTCCACATTTTCAAACGAAAATTGAATTACTTGCACCGCTTTCATGGGAACTAGGGCAACCCTTTTGGAACCATCAGAAACATCCTCATCTACATTTTCACCACTTTCAAGCAGCTTTGCCCTTTTATGGGGCCCCTCCTCATCTATATCCATACTCTCAGCTTCAGACAAACTCCTCTTGACCACAATACCAACACCTTCTGTTATTTTGGTCGCTATGACCGGTATGGTATGTGTCTCTTCATCAGAATTTGACCTGTCAGTACACTGCAGCAAATTGGCCATTTCAGCTAACCCCTCAATAGCCTGATGCTCAAATGGTTTATTCTTGTTTGCCTGTTTTCTCAATGAGATCACATGGTGGGGGTTGTAATTCATATTTACATCTTTTATGAAATCCATATTCTCTAACAAATTTTCTATAAAAGCTAGGGCGCCTTTACCTTTCAAAATGAAAGGGCCGACTTTAAGTGGAAATTTAATGTTTGAAGATTTCTTGAAAGCACCAAAGTGCTCTTCCTCAGACAGTAATCTCTGCCTCATGAACTTTAGTGCGAAAATCCTTGGGGTCAAGAAGGAGGGTAGCCTATAAGGCTGACCAGTAAAGCCATATACTCTTAACACTGTGTAACCTCTGTATAGGAACTAGTCACCCACCCGATCTTCGGGTGACGACTGCATTAGGCATCTCATCTCGTCTAGGACATGGGGCAGGTCCTCATCAAATAACATTTTGTACATTTTGGACATGATCGAATTAGCAAATTCGAACATGTTGATTTGCTTGGGCAAATCAGAAGAGCATAGAGTACTTAAGAATTTCAATTCAGTAACATTAGAGCATAATAGCATGTTAAGCAAGTACATTTGAAACCTAAAGAACCGGACCTTGGGAAACTCAGTCAACTGAAGGTGGATCGCTTCGGCAAGGTATTCATCTAAATTAAGCATAGGGACTAACTGGGACTTAGGGCTTAAATAATTTATTCTTAATAAGAAACCCAGGATGACATCACCTATATGTCAATCGACATCTAGACCTAACACTTGACAGACCAGAGACATTACCAATTGCACTTCAGTCCTAAAAATGTGCAGGGGGTAAGGCAAGAAAAGACCTTCAAGGGACTGACCTTCCTTCAGGATACTTGACAAGAATCGACAGCGACTTTCACTTTCACAATTTTTGAAAAACTCAGCAAGGACAGATTCATTTACAGACTCACGATTTACAGGGTAATTTTCGGGCAGACTAAGGTTTTCTCTGACGACTGAAGCATCAATTTTACACAGTATCTTAGACGCGGATCGACTCACAATAATTCTCTGAGAGGGAGAATAGTTCACCGCACACCACTCGTCAAATTCTGGGAAGTGGAGGGTTTGTTCGAGGGTGAAATGGTACAAAAAAGACTTGCATACATTCAGAACGTCATTCCCCTATGAGTAATAAGACCACAATTTCTCTTTGCTGCCGGACACGCTCCCTGTGGATAGGAAGGGGTCGCACATGCCCCTATGTCTGTCTACTAAAAATTCCTCTCTGTCATCCACGACCTGACCAGACACTCGAATCTCTCTCCCTTGGTCCATTGCTTAATTTAAAATGGTAATTGGATGAAGGAGTTATAGGGTTTAAGTCCTACCTAGCTTACTGTGGAGGTGTGTGTCCGAAGCGTGCCTGGAAACTGACAAATGGAAGCTCCCAAATCGCCAAGTCCTTTTCACCAGGTCCCGAGCAAATAAAATAATCATTGGAGAGGTCAACCCTGCCTTTATAGGACCACACAATTCGCCACATAGACAACATTTATTTTCCGCAACCACCACTTATTCTTAACCGCCGTGCACCTCTATGTTCCGGCTTCATTTAAGACCCTAGATCTGATTTCTCTTTAATTTCTAGCCTTTGGATCGCGTGCCACGTACCCCGTTTTGCCAGGTGCCTTGGTGATAAACAACGTGCCAGTCTCCATCCTGGAACAATTTCCCATCGTCGATGAAATCACCTTTTATCATGAGCCGTTGGATCGGGTGACACATACCTAATTCCGCTGGGCTCCGTCATTTTAACCCTTGTGCAGCTTTGATCTCCGGAATCATCCTCAGCCATTGATGTGATATGCCTTTAACCTTCCACCGTCGGATCATGCACCATATAATGAATTCCGCTGGGCACTTCGGAATTATCCACCGCGCTAGTTCTCCCTCCGAAAATCATATCAGCCGTTGATTTGATTCACTTTGATCTTCAACCGTCAGATCAATCACCGGATAACTCATTCCGTTGGGTGCTTTAGGTTTATCGGTCGTGTAGGTTCTGGCTCCAGAATCAATCTCAACCGTGGATGCGATCCGACTTCACCTCTCCGCCATTGGATTGAGTAGCATGTACCCGATTCTGCCGGATTGTGTCGTTTTAACCAGGATGCAACTTCACGAAGCGGATTGGATATAGGCCATGGATCTACGCGAGACAACTTGATGGCCACTGATCTGTGTGCCATATAAGCGCCTGGACCAAACCTTTATCTTCCTTGCATCTCTGAGGAGCAGAGAGAATATCACCCATTGATCTTCCTCCTTCTCCCATCGCGGCTTATGATCTTCGGTGACTTAATCGCTTTTTGCCTTTAGTCCCATTTTTATTATATATCTTTTAACCAAAGTTTGGCAAACACTTGTTGTTTCTCCTACACCATGGTTTTTTATCCCCTTTGCTAAATAATGGTGTTAACAGCTGGCTCCATCTGGGGATGATATCCTCGCTGCGAGGTATCAAAGAACTTGTAGACCAGGTGCCTGCTTTTGATTTTGCATAATAACTTCTCAAAAACCCATCTCTTGCTTTTGTAAATATATCATTTTTATATATTTTTAGAAAAGGAGTGGTATGCCTCCTGAAATTTAGAGCTTTCACTGTGAGCTTTCAAATACACTAGGATTACCATCCATATTTATTTGTAAAGGGAAATAAATATGTACAATTCTATGATACAAAATTTTACCTTCCCCCTCAGGACAGGTAATGCTTCAGATATCTTCCATTTACAGGGTTACTCTCCAGAAGAACCCCATTTGTATATTCCAGCAAAAATGCATTTTGTCCTCTGTATCCAGCAATAACGTAAGGTCCTACCCACATAGGGTCAAAATTTCCATGCTTGTCTTCATTAGGAGCATCCCACTTCAAAACCAGGTCACCAATATGAAACTGCTCTTCCTTGATTCTTCTGTCAAAAGTATTCTTCATTTTCTCCTGATGTGACTGCACTTTGTCGTAAGCCTTACTTCTTCGTTCTTCTAGCTCAATGATCTGACTTATCCTTCACTGTATGTGATTTGGTTCTTCTTGCTGATCCTGGAAATATCTCATAACTGGTACCCCTAATGATGTTGGAAAAATTACTTCAACACATATACCAGTTGGAATGGGGACATGCCGATTGCTATTTTGGTACTAATCCTGTCAGCCCATAGAGCATATTTTAGTTTGGTGTACCAGGACCTCTTATTATCTTCCAACAGCTTTTTTATGATCCTCACCAGGCTTTTATTTGAAGATTCAGCTAATCCATTTCCTTGAGGGTAATATGCAGTTGAGTGATTGAGGCTTATATGATACTTATGACAAAAGTTAATCATCTTCCTAGATTTGAAAGCAGCTGCGTTGTCTGTTACTATCCTTTTTGGACACCCGAATCGGGCCAATATATTTTCTTCAAGAAAATCCATGATCACATTCTCAGTGGCCCTCCTGGTAGGAATTGCTTCTATCCATTTAGTAAAATAGTCTGTAGCTGTCAAGATCCACCTATGCTGACCTAATGAGTTGGGGTTTATTTCACCAATAAAATCCAAACCCCATTGCTGGAAAGGAGGCTCAACTGTTATTGGACTCAGAGGGAGAGACAGTACCTTTCTCTTACCGTCGAAAATTTGGCATTGATGACATTTGCTGGTTTCTTTATATACATCTGAGAATAACGTAGGCCAATAATAACCAGCTCTCAGGATTTTGTTTGCAGTCACCTTCCAAGAATGATGTCCCCCGCAGTCTCCTTTGTGAAATTCTTTGGCAATTTGCTGGGCTTCATCCTCCAATAGACAATTTAGTAGAACTCCTCCAGGATCCTTCCAATAAAGATATTTATTTATGATACAGAATTTAGAAGATTTCAACTATACAGATCTTTCTCTCGATTTACTTAATCCTTCTGGTGCTTGCAAATTTCGGAGGACATATACAATACCAGAATACCATGGAGAGGCCACAAAATCAGCCATCACTTCTATCTATGTGTCCAACTGATCGGACTGGTGAGTCAAAAAATTGATCTGTAAAGATTCACAATTTGAATTTGTCATCATCTTTGCTAACCCTTGTCCTTTAACCAGCTTCATGGGTTTTATCTCTATATCATATTCCAATAATGTAGCTATCCATCTGGCCCTCTTGCCTTCGGGGTCTGGTTGAGTCAAAATTGCTTTTACTGCAGCAGTTGGAACATGCGCAATTACATGGGAATGCAAAACATATACTATGAAATCCTTTAATGCTTTAATTAAATCATAGGCCTACTTTTCCATGATGTCATATTTAAATTCCCCATCCCGTAGCATTTTACTGAAAGAGGCTATGGGTTGTTCCAAATCTTGATCATTTTTCTGCAATAATACTATTGCTATGGTATGTTCCGAAGCATATGAGAATACTGAAAAATATTTGGCGAAATCTGGACTTATCAAAACAGGAGCTTTCGAAATTGCTTTCTTGATTTCTCGAAATGACTCCTTAGCTTCAGTACTCCACTTTATTTCATGACCTTTCTTCAACATATTCGTAATATTCATCAAAATCTCAGCAAAGCTTGGTACAAATCTCCTCAAGAAATTTACCTGTCCCAGAAATGATTGTATCTCCTTTTTGCTTCTAGGTTCTCCTACCCTTAGAATTGCACTTACTCTTTCAGGGTCGATCTTTATGCCATCTTTGGATATTATGTGGCCTAACAGCTTTCCTTCTTCTAGTGCAAAATTAGACTTCTTAGGGTTCAAAGATATGCCATACCTCCTACACTTCATGAAGACCTTCTCTAGATGATGCAGATGTTCTCTGTCAGACTTTGAGTAGACTGTGATATCATCCATATAAATTACCACGAAACTTCCAATTTCTCCTGCAAAGGCAATATCCATAGCTCGCTGGAAAGTGGCGCCTGCATTCATCAAACCAAAAGGCATCTTGGCATACATGAAAGTCCCCCATGGTGTAGTGAAGGCAGTTTTCTCCTGATCTTCTGGCAGCACTTTTATCTGATTATACCCAGAAAAACCATCCAGCATCGAAATCCTTTCAGCTCCCACCACTTGTTGCAGTATATGATCCATCTTGGGTAGAGGATAGTTGTCTTTCATGGAGACCTTATTCAAATTGCAGAAATCTATGCACAGTCTTATCTCTCCATTCTTCTTTCTGACAGGGACCAAATTCGCAACCCATTTAGAAAATCTGAGTGTTACAATGATCTTGGAATCAAATAACTTCTTTATTTCCTTCTCAATGACAGGGAGCAGCTTAGGATTGATCCTCCTGAGTTTCTGTTTAAAAGGCTTCTCCCCAGGCTTTATAGGAATAGTGTGCTGTATGATAGATGTATCATATTCTTTGAGGTCTTCATAACTCCAAGCAAACACATCTGTATATTTTTTCATCAACTTTACATACTCCTCTTTTTCTCTTTCTGGTAGCTTCTTGGATAATTTTATGATTTTAGGATTCTCCTCAGTGCCAATATTTCTATCTTCAATGGCATCACCAACAGGTTTCACTTTGGGGTTCTTGGAAACATCATTTTGATCAAAGAGCCTTTCTAAAGGGATCAGGCCTCTTGGTATGAAATTATTTTTCAGCTGGATGATATCCTTACCTCCTAAAGTTTTCTTTAACTTCTCAGCATCTTCTCCTTCTGTTTCAATTTCTTCATCCTCTCCAGGGGTCCCCTCATCATCATTTTCATTGTCAAAATGAGTATTCACAAATTCCCTTGATAACTCTAGAAATCTTCGGATCTGCATATCATCTTCAAACACTTGCCAGTATTTGGAATTGTCAGGGATAGAAGGTCTATTCAAAATCTCCACCAGGTATTCTTTTTGACTAGTCATTGGGGTCTCAAATCTTCCAGTAGATACTGCTAAAGAATCAGCCACCAAATTGTCAACCCTGGGAATAACCTGAATTGTATGCTCTGTGAAGAAATTACCAAGCATATCCCATACTTCATTTCTGTAAGCCCTCATCCAAGGATGCCTGGCTTGATAACTCTCATTTACCTGGTTTATCACCAACTCAGAATCTCCCAAGATCCTGACTCTCTGAGCCCCTAAATCTTTCAAAGCATGTAATCCTAATAACAAAGCCTCATACTCTGCTACATTATTTGTGCATTCAAATAGCAATTTGTATGATAAAGCTTTGAAATCATGAATAGGAGAAATTATGTATACACCAGCCCCAGCACCAACCTTTGCAACAGATCCATCAAAATACATGATCCATTGGCCTTCTTTTTTCTGCTTTGCCTCCAAAGCTTCCTATTCTAAAACTTCTTTTTCGTCATTTTCCTGAGACTTCTCCTACAATGTCTTTTCTTCCTCATGTGAGACAACTTAATTAAAGAAAATGGAAGACCCCAAATAAGTATGAACAGCGTATATGTGGTGGATTTCAGGTTTATCTTGACTGCTAACCACATAGGGAGTTCTTTTTTCACTATATAACCTTCTGCTTCTATCTGGAACAGGAATCGTTGCATATGACATGTCCATCTGTAAACTACCTTTCAGCTTGGAGGTCCAAGATCTTGACAGCAATACCCCAAATTTGGGTGGAATATCTGCTACAACCACGTCCATGACTATAGTTTTAGATGGCAATTTATTCAGGGTCACCACCATGTCTTTAATCAAACCAAGTCATTTTACTCTCTTAGAATCAAATGAGTATAAATCCTTATATGGTCTAGTCACTTCTAGTCCTAGAGTTTCCACGAATCCTTTAGGCATTAGATTATGGGATGCCCCTGAATCCAACATAGCATTGTGGACCACTTTGTCATGCACATTTAGGCTTAAATAGAAAGGAGGAACCTCTTCACCTTCTAAATTTTCAGCTTTTGGCCCAAATGAAATAGCAGGATTATCATCATTCAATTCTAAAATGTCTGACTGCCATTCTCCTTGGTTTTTGATCATTTTGGTGATAGTATCTCTGTATTCAGTGTTTCTCAATAATTCATTAAATGGAACAGAGATTTTTAGTTTTGAAAGCTCGTTTTGTAAGTTAAAACCAGCACCAATCTTTTCCACATCAATCGGAGTTGCCTTCTTTATTATTTTATCCCTTTGTACATCATTTTCAACCTCTTTACTCACAAAGGGTTCCTTTTGTAGTCCTTTCCCCTTTTCTCCATTTAAAGAACTAGAGGAAGGCCGATTTGGGTTTTCCTTCCCTTTATTTATGGGGACATCCCTATTTCTCAATCTCATTTTCCTTTGCACATCACCCATTGCATGTAAATAACCTCTCTGATATAGCTCATTTTCAAATTCTTCATTTGTACCTTCCTGCGCAAACATATTATGCTCTTCTTCAGTAAGATATATCTCTGAATCCTGTTCTCCAAACAGATGAATCTCATTTTCAAGTGGATCTTCTTCCTCACCAACATAATTTTCAGGGAAAGGCGGACGGATAGGATGTTCTTCTTGGTTTCTAGGATTTCTCTGTCTATTCTAGGGAGGAACAGGGGGATTTGGCCTTCTGAAATTTGGATTCCTGATTTGGGGCTCCCCTTGCTCCCTGTTGAAGGGCCTAGTATCTATGGTTAACCTATCCATCAACTTTTCCATAGTCTTCAACATCGTCTCAAATTTAACATCGGTGGAAGAAGATGAAGTAGAAGGCATATTTTCTTCCATTCTCCTTCGGTCCATGTCTCTATGTTTCATCTTCCCACTAGCCATCATGTTAGCTTTCACCTCTAGGGCATCAATAAACATGGCAGCAAGAGTTGCTGATTTCCTTTCCCGCAATGAAAATGAAAAATCATTATCAAAAGCTCCAGCATAATGCAGTTTAGCAGCTGCAGGGGAAGGCTTTATATCTTCCGGAATCGAGTTGTAAGCCCTCATGAATCTGCTTGAAAATTCATGAACAGACTCAAAACCCCCCTTTTTGAGACTATTGTACTAAGATAAAAGCTGCAGAGGGTTTTGTTTATCGTCCCACCTGTCCAGAAAGGTGTTTTGAAAGGCCTGAAAATTTGCTATAGATCCATTAGCCAAGTCTTTAAACCACTTCTTTGCCTCCCCAAACAAACTTTGGGCAAATAACCGCAGTTTGACATTAGGATAGTCAACTTCTTCCAAGTCAATGAAATCTTCAAACTTGGCAACATGCTGTTTTGCAGTTATATCACCTTCCCCATCAAATAAAGAAATTCTCTGAGAATAATTTTGGGGGAGATCATGTAATACAGCTGGCAAACGCAAGGGAGCAAATCTAGTGGCCATTGGTCTGGATGGGTTCCAAGAACTGAAATACTTTGAGAATGTTCGGAGGCAGTTGTTTCAACTTTAGGTGCTTGTTGCAAGTCCTTCCAGAGGGAATCTAACAAGTAGGATTCTAACGTGTGAGGATGGATCTCAGTATTTTTGAGGTCGGATTCAGATCTAGCTTTCAACCTACAAGGAATGAACTCAGTATTTTGGAGGTCGGGTTCAGATCTAGTTCTCAACAGGGTCTACGCAGTATTGACTTCCCATGCTGGGTTAATATGGGAATCTGGTGATGATGATGGGCCGAACAAAGGAAAATCTAACTTCTCTTTATTTTTTCTGTTAAACAACTTTTCTGGATCCTCAAAAATTTTCAGGATTTCGGTATCAGAGTTACCTCGTGTATGTCTTCTTGAAGCCAGAATGTCGTTCTTGAATTCTGAAACAATTTCACAATGAAGTCGCCAGGGCAAATATACAACCTTCTTTTCTTTTTGAAATTCTTGTTTGCCCACAGAAATCTTTCTTAATCTTTGTCGTTCTCCCGAGGCAGATAAGCACTTTCGTCCCCAGCAACGGCGCCAGTTTGTTAGCACTCAGAATGTACCCAGGTTGTAAAAGGTAAACTCCAAGGTAACAACAAAACCACTTTAGGAAGAAACTGGTATTTTCTTCCAGAGAGGGATCTCTCAATAAAGATTTAACAGGACCAGATTTAACAAAACCAGATATAAAATAACATTCAAAGATTTATGTATTTGGCTGAAACAATCACATAACCATTGGGCATGGAGTCATATACAATATAAAGATACCACAAGGACATATACATGATATTTATCAAAGGCAAGGTAATCACATCATCACAGTCATTCAAATTGATTCAGGTGGAACAGAAGAGATGAGGAAACAACCCATTAATACAGAGCATCAACAAGGATGAGTTCTATATCAAAATAACAGAAAAAATCATATAATATCTTAAATGATGACCAGAGCATAACCACATGAATTCCAATCATCTAACGCTATATTCCAGATGCGAGGAAGAAACAAAATGGAGTGTTACACAGGGGAAATACAATCACATAAAGAAAGAGGCACAGACTGTAATATCAACGACACATGAATCTCTGACAAAATTCTCATGCATTCACTTTGTTATTTCAAAAACAGATATGTTCTCCAAAATTATTCACCACCCGATGGGTTCCAACCCCCATCTCTTAAAAAAGATGCATATTTATACATAAAATGATCGATGCTCCAACAAGAAGATCAATAACAGAATGATCGGCTTAATTTAGAGTTCGTAACTGAATTCCTAACCCCTAGGAAGTTTGTTACAACTCTAATCCTAACAGATCATAAGGTACAAATCAACTTGATAACAAACTTTCATCCATCAGCTCCACATCTTTGCCTCATCAGCTCCACATCTTTGCCTCATTAGCTTCACGCCTTTGCCCCATTAGCTCCACGCCTTTTCCCCATCAGCTCTTCAGTTGCATGACACCTATTCCTAGGGATGGAGAATATACTTTGTCTTTCCAAACCGTTCCACTGCTTTCCACTGCTCTGAACTTGGGGTGTCACACTCCGTCATTTCCCGAATGGCTACTTCGAGCTCCATATATGCTTCATAGGACTTTCTGGGTAATCTGATCCTGATGATGGTGAACTTCTGTAGAATCTCGAAATCTTCTGTGAGCATATCCACAATGGTCTTCCCTGTCAGGATTTTCTCCAAATCATTGAATTTGGAGTGGTCCATGCGGCACTGAACAAGCAGGTTATGATAATGTTCCTGTGAGAACATGCGCCCTTCTCCATCCCAGAAAGAAGGCAGTCCGTCCTCGAACAGTTCTTTAAACACCTGTTTAAAATTATTAACCTGCAGCAACAATCCTTTTGATTTATCTTGGACCGTTTTGATTAAGTGATGTTTATGGATGATTCTCTTCGCCCACATCACTATTGATACTCTATCCTTTATGCCCAATTCATGCAACTTCTGATATGACAGTGAATTTAGAAAATTTAGTGTGTTCTGAGCTGTAGCAAGAGGTCTTTTCTCCATATGTTCGTTTACCAGTTTTAATCTCTAGTGAGCCGAATTTATCATTATATTCAAATCATCAATAAAATTTAGGTAGTGCCGGAACTTGGTAATCTCTATACACAGAGTATCCCAAATGATATGTTTTCCCCCTGAAGGGGGCCCTTCCCAATGCATTTTTCCTTTAGCTCATTAAATTTCTTCTGTAATTGATTCCTGTCCTGTAGTATTTGCTTTTTGCTTTCATTTACTTTGGCCAATTCAGCTTTCATCTTTTCATTCTCTGCTTTCAAATCTTTGATTGCTTCTTCTTTCAAACTCACCTGGGACATTGGCACCAATAAATCATCAGTAGAGAAATCATCTAATGGCTTCTGGATATTTACAATAGACAGGTCCTCACCGGTGGGAGTTTGGCTCATCAACTCTTCCATAATCTCCTTCTCTTCATTCTGATCTTTTTTCATCAAGGATATTTGGGATAACAGTTCCTCCCTTTCGGCTTCCCACTTCTCTTTTTCTTCCTGTAGCTCTCCAGCTCTTCCTTTGTATTCCATCATCTCTTGATGGACTTTATCCTTCTCCTCTTGGAGAGCTAGCAACTTAGATGACTGAACATGTTCAGCACCTGGGATCTTTAGTTTCTTCTTCAGGACCTGGAGTGCGTTATCATTTTCCTCTAACAACCTCTTGACTGCCTGGGTACTGTCGGAACTAGCAATGTCTGTCTGTACCTTCCTAATCTGAACAACATTTGCTTTATTTTCCACTCTCTCATGTTTTAATTGAACTTCCAATTTGTCTATCAAAATTTGCAATTTATTAATCCTCACCATGGCTTGTAGTAAGTCTGAGTAGATGATATCGCTGGTCTGTTTATGAAGTTGAATTTTATCCGGAGTGCTGATTTTGTCTAACCGGATCTCCATTTCAGACATCCTCTTGTCACTTACCATAGCCATTTTAAAAGTATTCCTCTCAGCATCTCTAGCAGAGACCAGAGAGGTTTTTGAACTATACAAACTTCTCACCTTCGGGAGCAAATTTCTCGTTTCCTCCATAGACTGCTTCCTCTTCTCCATGTAGCTAGTTTTGAGCTCTTCCTTTGACTTGAACACGTGGCATGATTCCGAACTGTCTACATCACCCTCCACATTTTCAAAAGAGAATTGAATTACTTGCACCGCTTTCATGGGAACTAGGGCAACCCTTTTGGAACCATCAGAAACTTCCTCATCTAAAATTTCACCACTTTCAAGTAGCTTTGCCCTTTTATGGGGCCCCTTCTCATCTATATCCATACTCTCAGCTTCAAACAAACTCCTCTTGACCACAATACCAGCACCTTCTGTTATTTTGGTCGCTATGACCGGTATGGTATGTGTCTCTTCTTCAGAATTTGACCTGTCAGTACACTGCAGCAAATTGGCCATTTCAGCTAACCCATCAATAGCCTGATGCTCAAATGGTTTATTCTTGTTTGCCTGTTTTCTCAATGAGATCACATGGTGGGGGTCGTAATTCATATTTACATCTTTTATGAAATCCATATTCTCTAACAACTTTTCTATAAGATCCAGGGCGCCTTTACCTTTAAAAATGAAAGGGCCGACTTTAAACGGAAATTTAATGTTTGAAGATTTCTTGAAAGCACCAAAGTGCTCTTCCTCAGACAGTAATCTCTGCCTCATGAACTCTAGTGCGAAAATCCTTGGGGTCAAGAAGGAGGGTAGCCTATAAGGCTGACCAGTAAAGCCATATACTCTTAACACTGTGTA
Organism: Pseudotsuga menziesii; assembly: GCA_001517045.1. NCBI lineage: Eukaryota > Viridiplantae > Streptophyta > Pinopsida > Pinales > Pinaceae > Pseudotsuga > Pseudotsuga menziesii. Next base: position 214,071 of record LPNX010451476.1, read on the forward strand.
ACCTCTGTACAGGAACCAGTCACCCACCCGATCTTCGGGTGACGACTGCATTAGGCATCTCATCTCGTCCAGGACACGGGGCAGGTCCTCATCAAATAACATTTTGTACATTTTGGACATGATCGAATTAGCAAATTCGAACATGTTGATTTGCTTGGGCAAATCAGAAGAGCATAGAGTACTTATGAATTTCAATTCAGTAACATTAGAGCATAATAGCATGTTAAGCAAGTACGTTTGAAACCTAAAGAACTGGACCTTAGGAAACTCAGTCAACTGAAGGTGGATCGCTTCGGCAAGGTATTCATCTAAATTAAGCACAGGGATTGACTGGGACTCAGGGCTTAAAGAATTTATTCTTAATAAGAAACCCAGGATGACATCACCTATATGACAATCGACATCTAGACCTAACACTTGACAGACCAGAGACATTACCAATTGCACTTCAGTCCTAAAAATGTGCAGGGGGTAAGGAAAGAAAATACCTTCAAGGGACTGACCTTCCTTCAGGATACTTGACAAGAATTGACAGCGACTTTCACTTTCACAATTTTTGAAAAACTCAGCAAGGACAGATTCATTTACAGACTCACGATTTATAGGGTAATTTTCGGGAAGACTAAGGTTTTCTCTGATGACTGAAGCATCAATTTTACATAGTATCTTGTACGCGGACCGACTCACAATAATTCTCTGAGAGGGAGAATAGTTCACCGCACACCACTCGGCAAATTCTGGGAAGTGGAGGGTTTTTTCGAGGGTGAAATGGTACAAAAAAGACTTGCATACATTCAGAATGTCATTCCCCTATGAGTAATAAGACCACAATTTCTCTTTGCTGCTGGACACGCTCCCTGTGGATAGGAAGGGGTCGCACACGCCCCTGTGTCTGTCTACTAAAAATTCCTCTCTGTCATCCACGACCTGACCTGACACTAGAATCTCTCTCCCTTGGTCCATTGCTTAATTTAAAATGGTAATTGGACGAAGGAGTTACAGGGTTTAAGTCCTACCTGGCTTACTGTGGAGGCGTGTGTCCGGAGCGTGCCTAGAAACTGACAAATGGAAGCTCCCAAATCGCCAAGTCCTTTTCGCCGGGTCCTGAGCAAATAAAATAATCATTGGAGAGGTCAACCCTGCCTTTATAGGACCATACAATTCGCCACGTAGACAGCATTTATTTTCCGCAACCACCACTTATTCTTAACCGCTGTGCACCTCTATGTTTCAGCTTCATTTAAGACCCTAGATCTGATTTCTCTTTAATTTTTGGCCTTTGGATCGCGTGCCACGTACCCCGTTCCGCCAGGCTCCTTGGTGATAAACAACGTGCTAGTCTCCATCCCGGAACGCTTTCCCACCATCAATGAAATCGCCTTTTATCATGAGCCATTGCATCGGGTGACACGTACCTAATTCCGCTGGGCTCCGTCATTTTAACCGTTGTGCAGCTTTGATCTCCAGAATCATCCTCAGCCATTGATGTGATATGCCTTTAACCTTCCACCGTCGGATCATGCACCATATAATGAATTCCGCTGGGCACTTTGGAATTATCCACCGTGCTAGTTCTCCCTCCGGAAATCATATCAGCCATTGATTTGATTCACTTTGATCTTCAACCGTCAGATCGATCACCGAATAACTCATTTTGCTGGGCGCTTCAGGTTTATCGGTCGTGCAGGTTCTGGCTCCGGAATCAATCTCAACCGTGGATGCGATCCGAATTCACCTCTCCGCCATTGGATTGAGTAGCATGTACCCGATTCCGTCGGATTGTGTCGTTTTAACGAGGATGCAACTTCACGAAGCGGATTGGATATAGGCCGTGGATCTGCGCGAGACAACTTGATGGCCGCTGATCTGTGTGCCAGATAAGTGCCTGGACCAAACCTTTATCTTCCTTGCATCTCTGAGGAGCGGAGAGAATATCAGCCATTGATCTTCCTCCTTCTCCCATCACGGCTTATGATCTTCGGTGACTTAATCACTTTTTGCCTTTAGTCCCATTTTTACTATATATATTTTAACCAAAGTTTGGCAAACACTTGTTGTTTCTCCTCCACCATGGTTTTTTATCCCTTTGCTAAATAATGGTGTTAACACCTGCCACACTCCACTCCCCAGCAATAACTACCTCAACTACTTAGTAGAACATTTAAGGTGGTAGTTGGATGACACAAGGGAAGGTGAGTGGAAAGGATGGTCACACATGGCTTTCCCCCAATGGGCTCAAGGTTTAACATTCCCGCTCCTTATCCTTAGGAAAATCATGCCCTTTTCAATATGGTTGTAGTGAACATAGCAGGTTGGGTTTATTTAATTAAAATGCACATTTACATGATGACAAAACTTAATATATGTCGTATACTACGCTAGACCATCGGCAATAATTCCATTCGCCGAAACATAACACAACTAAATCGATGGTGGGGCTTCTGCCTTTAGCTCCACACCACGATTCATTACAATATATACATCATGTACATTTAATGCAATGCAGTCAAAATTAGGGTGTTACATTCTCCTCCCCCTTCAATAGCAATGTCCTCAGTGCTTTGCAAAATTTGAACAAAATGCTACACTGGTACCGCCTCAGTGTTCCGCAGAATTGAACAAAAATGGATGTGCCAATCGCATGGAATCCTCCAGCTCCCATGTAGCCTCTTCAGGTCCTTAGTGCTCCCATTGCACCTTCACCTGACCTATGGCCCAGTTCCAGAGCATTGTGACCTTCCTATCGAGGATGGGCATTGGTTCGATTTGGAACTCTCCATCGGGTTCCACCTGAATCACATCCCAATTTATCACATGGTTAGGATCATGTACATATTTATTAAGCAAAGAAACATGAAAAACATTATGAGCTCTAGTACTAGTAGGCAATGCAAGTCTATATGCAATTGGCCCTATTCTTTCAAGCACTTCAAATAGCCCACAATATCTTGGTGACAGCTTGGCACAACTTCCAAGCTTCGAGGAACTCTTCCTTGCCCTCACTATGAGGTAAAAATGATCCCCAACATTGAACTCCTTGTTCACCTATGCTTCTCTGCATAGCTTTTTTGTCTGTCCTATGCTAATTTCAGATTCTGCCTAATCTTTACAACCTCTTGCTCCATTTCCTTGAGCAATTCTAGTCCAAGCACAACCCTGTTCACTGGATTATCCCAAGTCACCGGTGTCCTACACCTTCTTCCATGCAAAGCTTCATACGGGCTCATCCCCAAGGATGCCTGCTGTCTATTGTTATAAGAAAACTCTACCAAGTGAAAGTAATCTTCCCACTTGGTTGTTTTGTCCATCAAGTACATGCGAAGCATGTCTTCAAGAACCTGATTAACTCTCTCTGTCTTCCCATCTGTTTGAGGATGGTATGCAGTGCTGAAGTTTAGCTTTGTACCCAAATCTGCAAATAGCCCCTTCCAAAACTTGGAAGTGAACTTGACATCTCGGTCAGAGACTATTGCCTTCAGTAATCCATGCAATTTGAAAATCTCCTGCATGAAGATCTTTGCAATGTCACCAGTCTTATGCATAGGCTTAACCAGTATAAAATGTGTTTCCTTAGTCAACTTTTCCACCACAACCATGATGGAATCATGTTGTCTCCAAGTCATCGGCAATCCTGTGATAAAATCCATGGAAATAACTTCCCATTTCCATTCTGGAACTGGCAAAGGCTGCAACAAACCCGTTGGATGTTGATGCTTAACCTTTACCTGCTGGCATTTCATGCACCTTGAAATGTATTCATCCATATCCTTTTTCATTCCTGGCCAAAAGTACTTCTTTCTGGCTGTAGAAATTGTCTTCTGGTATCCTGGGTGACCAAAATACGGAGCTTGATGAATTTCATCCATAACAACTCTCCTCAAATCTGCTACATTGGGAATATAAATTCTGCCTTTATAAGTAAGAAGCCCATCTTCTTCCAATTTATATCCCTCATACCTCTTCTCAAGACTTTTCTGCTGCAATTTGTCTTTTACCTGCTCATACCATTCATTTCCAGCAGTATGATTAACAATCTGCTGCCTCAAATCTGATTGGCAAATACTAAGAGATGCCACATGCATTTCCTGCACCTTCCTGCTGAGTGCATTGACTACCTTATTCTCTTTTCCCTTTATGTGCTTGATTTCAAAATCAAACTCACATAAAAATTCCAGCCATCTTGCTTTCCTAGCATTCAGAGTAGGTTGATTAAATAGATACTTCAGATCACAATGGTCTGTCTTGAGTTCAAATCTTCTGCCCATCAATTAATGCCTCCACATCTTGAGAGCATGTACTATGGCAGCAAGCTCTAGATCATGAGTGGCATATTTCTTCTCATGCTCCTTCATCTTTCTCGACTCATAGCATATCACGTGGTTGTGTTGCATAAGGAATCCTCCAAGCCCTTGTCCGCATGCATCAATACACACCACAAAATCTTTCTCTGGATCTGCAACTTTCAATACTGGTGCACTGGTGAGAAGATTCTTCAACAGCTGGAAGCTTTCTTCACACCTTGATGTCCATTCGAACTTCATCCCCTTCTTTTGCAAAGAAGTGATGGCATGTGCAACTTTGGAGAATCCTTCAATGAACCTCTGGTAGTATCTGACAAGTCCCATAAAAGATCTTACATTTGTCACATTTCTTGGAGTAGGCCAATTCATAATGGCTTCAATCTTTTCAGGGTCCACAAATAAACCCTCCTCTAAGATAATGTGACCCAAATACTGAATTCTATCTCTATAGAAGTCACACTTGCTCGGTTTTGCATACAACTGATGCTCCCTGAGAAATTGCAATGTCAATCTCAAATGCTCTTCATGTTCTTCCTCATTCTTAGAATAAACAAGAATGTCATCAAGGAAAACAAGAACAAACTTGTCCAAATATCTGTTGAAGACACTGTTCATAAGGCACATAAATGTAGGTGGTGCATTTGTGAGACCAAATGGCACCACTACAAACTCATAATGTCCATACCTTGTCCTGAAGGCGGTCTTATGAATGTCTTCATCCTTGATTCTCACCTGATGGTAACCAGACCTCAAGTCAATATTGGAAAATACCTTTGCTCCTCTCATTTGATCAAAGAGGTCATCAATCCTAGGCAAAGGATATTTATTCTTCGCAGTAACCTTGTTCAATTGTTTGTAATCAATACATAACCTGAGTGTACCATCTTTCTTATTTACAAACAGAACTAGTGCTTCCCAAGGAGACACACTCGGTCGGATATACTTCTTTTCCAACAACTCTTGCAGTTGCATTTTCAACTCTAGCATCTCTGGTGTACTCATCCTGTAGGGTGTCTTGGAAACTGGTGTTGTTCCTGGCACAAGTTCAATTGTGAAATCAATGTCCCTCTTTGGAGGAAGCCCTGGAATCTCATCAGGAAACACATCCTTGAATTCCTGTAACACTTGATAGTCCTCCAACCTAGGAGTTTCATCTCCTGTTGCCTCCAAAATATGAGCTGCATACAACTGACAACCTTTCCCACAGAACTTCTTTAACTGCATTGTTGAAACCTGCCTTACTGAAATTACCTTTGGAATACCTTTCACAACTACTGGGTTCCCTTCTTCATCCATGCATTCAAAAGTCTTGTTGTAACAATCAAGCTTCACTCTGTGAGATTCTAACCAATCCATTCCAATGAGAACATCATAGGAACCAAGCGGTAGAACATTCAGATCTACACAAGTGATCAACCCATCCATGACCAATGGACATTTCTCTACCACTTCACTGACCTTTCTCTTAGTCCTAGTGGCTAGCTGAACTAACCAAGATTTTCTATGCTTCACTTTCTTAAAAGCACAAATCTCCACTACTCTAGGAGTAATGTAACTATGAGTAGAAATAGGGTCAATCAAAATAGAAACAGATTGTTCAACAATATTACCTGCAACTTCAACCACAGTTGACTGGTGATCTTCCTGGCGGTCCTCCAGTGCTACATAAATTCTAGGGACTGCCCTTGCTACTTGACCCACTATTTCTGCTTCTTGAATGTTATAAGCTGGTCTTGCACTCTCATTCTTGAGTGGACAAGTTCTACACATGTGGGGTCCTCCACATCTCCAACATTGAAGTGGTCCTCTATTCTGTTGTGGATCCTTAGGATTTTCTCCTGTCACTCCATCTGGCTTACTCGCAGCTTGGGATGGCTGCTTCTGCTGATTCCTGAAGTTAGAAGGTTTGAAACCATTCTTTCTTTGGTTAAACTTCCCATTCTTCTTGTCCTTCCATGCCTTATGGTAATCAGGTTTACTTTTTATTTTCTCATAGCAATACTTAGCCTTCCTTATTGCTTCTTCAAGAGTTCTAGGTTCGTAAAACTCAATTTTGTCTTTGTAATACTGAGGCAATCCACTCAAAAACCACTGGACCTTCACTTTTTCATCTCTAATGTACCTGACATACCTTAATAGTTCCAAGAATTTATTTGCATACTCTTCCATGGTCTGCTGTCCCAATCTCAGCTCATGGAATTCCTTAATCTTGTCATCATAATACCTGTCAGAGAGGTATTTCTGCTTGAAATACTTCTTGAACTGTTTCCACTTCAGTCTCCTTTCACTGATCCTCTTTACTTGCTTGAAGTGTTCCCACCAAATGGATGCTTTTCCATTCAGATTGAATATGGCAACTCTTGCCTTCATGTTTCCTGAATAATCCTAAACTTGAAAGTACTTCTTTATCCCAAGAAGCCAAGCTTCAGCCTCTTGTCTAGTCTTTACCTCACCATCAAATGTAGGAGGTTTAGCTTTCTTAAATTCATCTCGAGAGTGAACACTATGGTGTCTCTTTCTTTTTCTTTTACGAGAAGATGAACTTGAATCCCCACTGGATTCTTTAGAGTTAGATGATCCACTCGAAGTCCTTCTCCTTCTCCTAGTACTGCTCTTACTACCTTCTGGTCTTGCTGTACCCTGTCCAAATTCTATCTTTCTTTGCAAGTCTATCAAACTTTGCAACATGGCAGCATTCAATTGATGTTGCTCTTCTTGGGATTTAATCAAGCTTCTCATGGTGGCTGCAATATCTGACGGTGTCTCTTGGAATCTCCTTCCATTAGACTCTATGTCATCATTTCCATTACGGACATTTTCTCCCATGGCATCTCTCGCAAGCTCGTAAGAATCTCGAGCATCATATCCATCATGGGTTCTCATAGCTGAACCACCACTTGCCTTACCACACTGCTCTAATACTGCTCTTGAAGGTGACTATGATTCTGCAAACATGTTAGTAACACAAAACTGTTAGATACATACCTTGATAAAAACATAACTGCTTACCTTCTCCTAGAAAATCATAAAATAACCATTTTGCTAAAACACAAAATATTTCTCCTTGTCAGTCTTGTAATTCACTGACAATCTGCTAAAAACCCGCTGAAAAACAATTGAGAAACTGCTTGAAAAATCTACTAGAAAAACCCAAATTTCCTTGTATAGAATTGGGTCTCATCCTAGCTAACTTTCCGGCGTTTCAGCGATCAAAACCACTAGCTTCTTCTGATATCAATCGACGGTCTGTTCATCTAATTTTCTCCGGCACATCGGGTCCATAGTCATCTAGGCTTCCAATCTTTATCAGCGATGCTAGGATATCAATGATTGGATCCACTAAGCACTACTGCATCAGCGATCGGATCCTCTACTCAATGGGCGGCTAGTTCCATGGTTAGCCGCAACGACGGCCAATGAAATCTCTACATTTTCCATGGCCATAACCCTATCGGTGGTTGGAGCAACTAGCAATTGTGGCATCAGATGATTAGTCCCATAGACGTCCGCAACGGTGGTCAACAAGTCCACACGGCAGCCACGGTCCACAAACCCATCGGCGAATCGGAGCAATTGACCACTATGTTTCGGTGATTCGAAACTGAACGGGTCCGCTGTGTCGACGACCCAAAACACTGAAATTCTCTGACATTGCAGTGATCCAGATAGCAATTTACCTCCAATGTGTTAATGATCGGAAATGTTATTCATCGGACGGTTAGTCTCTTAGGCGGCCACAACGGCGGGTTCACCAACCGTTAACTTTTTTCGATCGATGGTCGGAACAACTGTTCGTCGAGAGGATAGTCCACTAAACAGCTGCAATGGCGAATGCACGAACAACTAAACTTTTTGCTAACGTCCATTGGCGGTCTCATCAACTAACTTCCACCAATCACCGATGGGTTCAACACTTAGACAAATTTCAAAAACTTTCTTCTTCTTCCCACGGACCATAACATCTGTTGGCTGTCGAAACCACTAAGTACTACGTGTCGATGATCAGAGCATCGGTGGTTTGAACTCCCAATCATCGGAGTGCTAGTCCACACGACAGCCGAAACGACGGACTGACAAATAGCTAAATTCTTCTGCGGTGTCGGTGAACCCAACAACTATTTTCCACCGACTCCATCGGCGGTCCAAACAACTAAATTTTGCCGACGCCAAAATTCAGTATCGGGTGTTTCTTCAACTACATCGAGCCGGTGTTTCAGCAGTATTCAGCTGATCTTCATCGAAACTATGGCTCCCATATCCACTAAGTTCCGCCAATGGCTAACGAACACTTAGAAAACTTTTCTTCAACGAAATTTTTCTACCATTCACAGATTTCTTCCTGCTGTGCTCTAGCAACCTGCCTCTGCTAACTAGTTCTTCATGGCCCATAGAGGCCCATGCTACAACATAAGCTTTCATACCACACTGTAACATCCCCAACCCTCTGACCACCGAAGAGGACGCTACCATACATCAAACATTCAGGCAACTAGCCCCATGAACATGTACATACATATAGAAACCTGAATGATTGAACATAATACATACTAAGATGCATAATCATTCATATACACAGTGGAAACAAAACATACAATTCAGCATTCAACATTCAACATGTCCATCATCATAATTCATTAATAGTAAATAAGATTGCAAAACAGATTAGTCAAGAATACTTATCTTATAAGAACTGTCCCACAACCAGATACGTCGCTGCAACGTTCCACCCAACCATAGGCCAGTGTGCTCCTTAATCTCTCAGCAACGCTGCCACCCCTGAGACGGGCATGATTCCCCAAGGAATAATGAACTAGCAGGCTTACACATAGCCAAGGATAACAAAACATGCCAAGCCAACAAAGTTGGGTTTATCAGGCCATCTAGGAGTTGGGAAAGGCTAAATGCTAAGCTGGTGAGCTCATTACAAAGCTAGGGACACCTACACCAGAACTAGCTTGACTTATAAGACACCCACACACACCCAACACAAGGAGTAAGTCCCTTCTCTACTACATAGTCCCTCAGGCCTTGACTTCCCTTCTAGTGTTATTCAGGGGTTGTGGAGAAGAAAGCCAGCCCTCTAGCTCTGTCTGTGTGGTTCCCAAACACACTAGGTTTATCAAGCAAACCAAGCCCTCTTCCCTACTCCAACACAGTTCGAAGACCAACCACTGCATACATGCAGTCAAACAAGCGGTTCACAACTTGGATAGGGAAAACAATTCCTGAGTCATTCTTGGCCCTTTCATGGCCAAAATGACTCCAAAACAACCTACAAAAGCCCCAATCATGGCAGCAAACACAACCAACCAAAACGTGGGGAGACAATAGCCCGTTCTCAACAATGAAGCCACAAAAACTTACATAGTCGGCAATTGAGGAAGTAAAAACAGACTTCCAACCTGTGCGTGGGGGAAATTTACACTGGACCCCCAAAATATGGATGGATAACACACCAGATACCATTCTGTGGAAAACGTGAATGACAGTCAGAACGACTCCCCTCCTTGCTGCATGAGACCAAACAGAAAGAATCCCCTCCATGAGGAACAGGATGTCTCCCTTCATGAGGATGAGCGACAATGGAGAATGGCGAGTGGGAAAGTGCAGGAGTGTGCACCTACAGTCATGGTGAGAGTGGAATAATGGGCGTAGTCGTTTCTTCTGCCTAATGTGAGGTTCGATTTGCTGGTGGAGTGTGCGTGTGGGAAAGGAATGACAATCCTGCCACACTCCACTCCCCAGCAATAACAACCTCAACTACTCAGCAGAACATTTAAGGTGGTAGTTGGATGAGACAAGGGAAGGTGAGTGGAAAGGGTGGTCACACATGGCTTTTCCCCCAATGGGCTCAAGGTTTAATATTCCCCCTCCTTATCCTTAGGAAAATCATGCCCTTTTCAATATGGTTGCAGTGAACATAGCTGGTTGGGTTTATTTAATTAAAATGCACATTTACATGATGACAAAACTTAATATATGCCATCTACTACAATAGACCATCGGCAACAATTCGGTTCACCGAAACATAACACAACTAAATCGATGGTGGGGCTTTTTCCTTTAGCTCCACACCACGATTCATTACAATATATACATCATGTACATTTAATGCAACGGGGTCAAAACAGGGGTGTTACAGGAAACACACAGCAACCCAAAAATGGGAGTAGGCTCAACCTCATGAGTGCATTCGACAATGTCTGCATATGTGTGAGCACATGAGGAATTTCTCCTACATGAGTGTGAGATGCGACTCTCTTTGTGATTACCTCTGGCCAACCCCTGCGTGAATATGGAATCCAGTTTTCTGCCCACATGAGGGACTGAAATGCGAACCCCCCCTTCTTTGGGCATGCGTGAGGTCAAGGACTGATAGTACTTCCAAAGATAATGGCTGCCCATGCATTCATCCCCCAAGGGAAATAACTACCCAACCAACTCATGGGGAATTAATTGGGTTGGTGAATAAGATAAGAGAAGGTAGTTGGTGGTTTATAGGTTCTCCTCTTGATACTTGGCTTCTCCCCAATGGCACCAAAGGGGTGAATATTCCTCGCCCCTTATCCTTAGGAATCATGCCCCCATCTCATTATTGTTGCATTGACATAGTTGGTTGTGGGTATTTTAATTTAATTTGCATATGTACATGGTGTCCATAATTATAATGTGCTTGGCTAGCACAAAATACTATCGGCATCGATTTTAATCGCCAAAACATAAAACGATGATCCATGGTGGGGATTTTGCCTTTAACTCCACACCACGATTAATTACAATATATACATCCTATACATTTAATGCACTCGGAGTCAAAACCGAGATTTTACATAAAAAAGATATTTACCACTCAATAAAGTAAATAGCAAAAGAAAGTAAATATATTTACAAAACAAAGGATATTTACCATGCCCATGTTCCCATCTCCACGCTCAAGCTTCCATTCTTACTCATTTCCATACTCTCATACACCATCCCTTATATTTTACTCAATCCTAACCAAAAAATATTATATAGTTGTTATTGTTGTTAAGTATTACTATAATATTTAAAAACCTTGTTCTCTCCATTTCACGTCCATTCAACAAAAAAATATAATAGCAATAAAATGATTTATATTATTAATACATATATTTATTATTATATATATATTAAACCCTAATGACCTCCTTGCCAAAAAGAATAATACTATTATTATTATTATTATTATTTTAATATTTTAATTTATTTTTCTCATAACTATTTAAAAAAACTATATAACAATAATTTTATTATTTTAATAATAAGTTATTATTATATTTCTTAATTTTAATAGTTAAATCTTCCAAATCATTCTGTAAACCCTCCTTGGTGTGAAATATGATGCCCTCATATGACCCATATAAGTCATATTTTGTGACTAAATGTTTGTTTTGTGAAAAAAGAAGCTAAATGGATTATTGTTAAAAGACTCACAAATCGTGTTTGCCCATATTGTGATACCATCTATACTCTAATAAAATATCCAAATGTCATGCAAATGCAATTGCAGATTAAGGAACTAAAAGAGAAATTAGCTAAGCAATGAGAAAAATGTATAGGTCTTAAAGAAAAAGAAAAAGAAATTACAGACTAAAAAAATCATGGCCATAAATTATTATTGCAAAGCAAGAAATTAAAGGATACGACGCAGGACATTCATAGACTAGAACAAGATAATCAAAATCCTGAAAATAAATTATCAAAAAAGGAGGAAGAAGGTTCTACCCTAAAGGACCTTAATTAGAAATTGTTAAAACAAATCCAATGTTTAAAAGAATAAAAATCAAAAGAAGAGGAAGAAGGATCGAGAATCTCAAAAGAAGAAGGATCAGAAGAGAAATATTCACAAAATATTTTTAGATAAATACAAAGATATTAATCATTTAAATAATCACAGTCAAATTATGCTCACAAAAATAAAGAAGCTAAAACGTAAGGATATATAAACCATCGAGTTCAATAAGACAAACCATACCAATCCAATGGAATCAAATAAGTTCTCAATAGTTGAATTTGCAGATAAGGAAATCTCAAGATAAGGGGTAAAAAATCAAAACCAAAATGACATTACAAAGGAAGTTTCGTTAATGAAAGAACATCCAGAAATATCATTGGAAAAACAATCCAATGACACGTCGACGTCAATGAATTTAGTGGGGATTGAAGTGCCAGAATTCAACTCATTATATACTTATGAACTAACATTTATCTTCATATTTGAAAAAAATGTATGTTCATTGGCATCTACTCAACATATTTCCCTTTTCTTGGAAATGAAAATTCTCTTACTTGATAGGTCAAAACAATGCTTATGTCCGATGATTCCATGATATCAATATTGACTGAATAGAACATATCTCTTCCAACATTGTTTTGCTAAAGAAACATCACAAGCAGATCACCAACACATTATAAAACAAAATCACAATTCATAAGCCATTAGCATGATCCACGAACAGGGCTAACATCTAGGTTTTGATCTTGCAAAGTTATGGACAACCATGTTCATTTTCTAGGATGCATTATCAACTCTCTTTAATAAGCATCACCCACAAATTTTAAACAAATATCACAAATCTTACTTAAGTATTAATAATGGTGTTTTAAAATAATTATATAATCTAAAACGTACACAGTTAATTAATATTGCTTTAATTAAAAACTTATGTATCGAATCCAGAGGGTTTATCCTCCCTCAACATTAGATATAAAGCTTCTATATTTCATGTTGTATGTTGAACCAAAGTAAGATTGATATTCTCATGGATTTTTGAACCATTGCGTGCTTCAATATTTCTTTGCAAGGTGTCAAATACTTGTTCATATTTTTCATTTTTTGTTGGAACCCCAGTGGATGGGACATTGTTTGATACCTTGACTAAAGCCAAAACTTTAGGGTAGTGAATGGACTTTAGGAAAGGGGGGAGCCATAATTCCATTACACTTCGAACTTCATCAGTTTAGATGCCAATACTACCCATTTATTGCTTTGACAAAAATTGCAAGCTTTGCATTCTTTATAATTGGAGGCCAATCGCATAGGGAACAACTTTGAGCACTAGTGGGTTTGTGATCAAATTGAATGGTTAATGCTCTTTAAGTACTTATATGAGCACAAAAAATAAAAAAACTTAGACAAAAGCAAAAAACAAAGACAATAAATAATTGATGAAGATTGTGTAATTTATCAAGTACTTGTTAATTGGCCACATTATTTCCCTCGCACTATATATTGCATGAATATGCATCTTAGAATAATTTTAAAAGAAAAAACTCAAAGATATTGTACTTGGACAAGACATGGGCAACAATGACCTGTGATTGGGGGCAATGTTAAAAAAAATTCAAATCATTTTTGTATGCACCAAAATTTGGCATGGACAGATTGTTCGCATGCCTTGACAATATGTGAGGGTTTCTAAACTCAAAAATGATACTCATACACTGGCCAGTACTCTATATCTCTGATCTTGTCCTAGTTTCATTTGAAATTTCTTGAGTTATCATATTGCATGTAACTCCCATCATACCTTATCTGCATCATGGTCATGTTGATATTTAGATTCATCGCATGTGACATTCAAAACTAGAATGCATCATATCAATTAGGCCCATGAGAATGGTGACAATAAGAAGGCATTAGATGACATTTTCTATTTAAATAATGGTTTCACACTTATCTATATGGAGCAAAAAACTTAGATGAGAGGAAAAAACAAAGACAAGAAATAACAGATGAAGCTTGTGCAATTTATCAAGTACTTGTTAATCGTTGACGTTATTTACCTCACATTAGATATTGCATGAACATGCATCTCAAAATAATTTTAAAATAAAGAACTCGAAGGCATTGTACTTGGACTAGATATGGGCAACAATGATTTGTGAATTGGGGCAACGTTAAACAAATTTCAAGCCATTTTTGTATGCACTGAAATTTGAGATGGTAGACTGTTCACATTCCTTGACGATATGGGAGGGTTTCCAGACTCAAAGATGACCCAAACATCATCTAGTACTCTATATATTCAATCTTTTCCTAGTTTTGTTTGAACTTTCTCGGGTTGTCATATTGCATGCAACTCCCATCATACCATATCCACATCATGGCCATGCTGATATTTATATTCATCATCTGTGCCAATCAAAACCAACATGCATCCTTCCAATTAGGCCCATGAGATTGGTGGCAAGAAGAAGGCACTAGATGATATTTCCTATTTAAATAATGGTTTCGTACTTCTCTATATGCCGCAAAAAACTTAGACAAGAGAAAAAAACAAAGGCAAGAAATAACTAATGAAACTTGTGCAGTTTATCAAGTACTTGTTAATCATCGATGTTATTTCCTAACGATAGATATTGCATGAATGTGCAACTCGAAATAATTTTAAAATAAATAACTCGAAGACGTTGTACTTGGACTAGACATGGGAAATAATGGCATGCGAATGGGTCCAACATTAAAAATATTTCAAACCATTTATGTATGCACCAAAATTTGACATGGGCAGAATGTTCACATGCCTAGATAATATAGGAGAGTTTCCAAACTCAAATATGACTCAGACAATGTCCATTACTCTACATCTATGATCTTGTCCTAGTTTCATTTGAACTTTCTTAGGTTATCATATTGCATGTAACTCCTATTAGCACTCAAAATGTACCCAGTTTGTAAAAGGTAAACTCCAAGGTAACAGCAAAACCACTTTAGGAAGAAACTGGTATTTTCTTCCAGAGAGGGATCTCTCATTAGAGGAAATTTGGGGTCTAAAATGGGCCTTATAAGAAAACGTGCCAAAATAAGTTTTTGTGAGTTGGAATTCAAGAACCAATAGAATTTC
>LPNX010451476.1:241516-327049 GCA_001517045.1 Pseudotsuga menziesii
ATAATATAAAAAAAAAACTAAAAAGTATGGGTGAAAATTCTTTCGTTTTTATCTTTTAAACCATGTGCTAAATCAATTTATGTCTAAGAAAGATTTGTATCATGTTCAAGTTCAGCTTATTTGACCAATGTAGACACACCTTCCCATCTTAAACTACCATTCTTAGATTATTTACATCGTTCAATCCATACCTCCATCCAATCAATATTGTTTGCAATGTATAAATGTATTACATCCCACTGTGAACCCGTTGTATTAAAATAAAACAATTCATATATAATTACTTACCTAGAAATACATTCATATTAATAATGGATTATTCATGAAGACTAAAAATTAAATAAGTACTACATATATAATAACAAAAAGTCAAAATGTATTATAAATATCCATCATATACTTACATCTGACTTTCCTCATTATACCTTTCCCCAACATGTGCTCCCCTTCAAATTTGTTGATGGAGTTGACATCCCAAATGCGATCCATGTTAATACTTGTAGCTATTTGAGGACTATATTAAGTAATATAAACCATGGTTTGATATACCATATATACCTCTACCATAGAACCCTTTGGAAGTGCTCTTTGTCTTACCAAATCCTTGAGTGATTTTAAATGCCTCCCAAACATCTACAGTGACCTTCTGTGTACATGTCCACGCTTTTAAATCTCCTCAACATGGTGTATGAGGTAGTGTTCTTATGCATTGAAAAATGTCAGAGGTATATACTTTTTCATTTCACACATTAGACAAGGAATTTGTCTCATCCAATACTTAATACCTCCTTGATCTATTTCTTTAGATGAAAACCATCTACAAATGATGCAATAAAATCATAAGTTTCAACAAATAAGTATATATTACATTACAAGTAAAACACATGCATGCAGTCAAAAATAAATTGTATAATGAATTAATGAACATATTACACTTTGCATATAAATCACCACTTACCTCATGTATTTATCCACATCATATATAACTTGTTTGGCATTGTTTTCAATTTTTTCTGGGTGAGATGGAGGTAGAACATATTGTAACAAAAAAATGATCAATCATTATTTATTCTCAAATTAATTAGTAGAGAAAAAAAACTCTAAGAAGAATTTTCACAAGTATACAAATATATACACCAAAATAATTACCTTAATGAAGGTATACCGATCATGAGTTTTTACCCCACCTAATACACCTTTCTTTGTTTGGATATTTTTCATCTTTGAAGAAAATCCATGGGAAATTTTATTTTCACGATAACCTCTTTAACATTCTTTCCTTGTTGCTCTGTCAATAACCATGGAAGGGTGTTAATATTTTGGGTGTCTCCATCGCTATTTAAATGAATCACACTTTGCATTGCATGATTGGCCTCCTTAATGTCACTACAAATCTTGACAATTTTGTCTTTCTCTCTCCTATCTAATATTTTCCATAAGGTCCCTATTACATTCTTTCCGATGTGCATTGTATCAAACAAATGGACAGTTTCTAGATGCTCATTATTGCAGGAGCATTTGATCTCATCAATAATCTTCAAGTTTCTCAGATCTAGAATCTTGATATTTTCCCATGAAAGGGGTTTGATTGTAAAAACTTCATAGTTTATAAAGGATAAGTTTAGAAGGTTCTAATAGTTGATAAAGTTTTAATTAAAGCAATGAGTAAGTTAGTTGAGGGATGAGTAATTGTAACCGAATCTGCACAAGGTGACATGATTCATTAAAGTTCAATTCATGAGTCATTTAGAGGATAGGTTTGAATGTTTATTGGAGGAATTAGTTACCAGAGGTTTAAGAGGTTTGTTAGGGTTTTGATGAACTAAAAGAAGAGATTCTACAGGTATTAATGTAATCCTACAGGAATTTTTGTGGGGGATGGCCAAGCAAAGAAGAGTCAAGCCATAGAAGAATTGGTTAGGATTCTGAGCATATATAGTTTCATTCCCTTAAATGAAACAAGACGCATTATTTTCTGTGTGTTTATGCATATTTTTGCATGTCTATACT
Source organism: Pseudotsuga menziesii (assembly GCA_001517045.1). NCBI lineage: Eukaryota > Viridiplantae > Streptophyta > Pinopsida > Pinales > Pinaceae > Pseudotsuga > Pseudotsuga menziesii. The sequence continues at coordinate 243,527 of LPNX010451476.1, forward strand.
GTTGATGAAATTATTCTACACGTTTGTGGGTGATACTGGGAAAAATGATATAGATACTGAACGTTGTAAGCGATTTCGTTTTATTCTATTTATTCCATGATTGACCAAAAATTAAATTGTGCAATATTGAATCTAGAATTGATTGTGTGTGTTGAATTAAAATCTTGAAACAGGAGTTTCCCAACTGTATTTCATTTCCATTCTGGTTATTGACGCTTGTGATAATCCTTATTCTCTTATTGTCAACATGAGTCGTGGAGAACATTAGGGAACACACACTTCCTACAAAATAGAGTATCAATTAGTTGAATAGAAATAGCCACCGAGGAATGGAAATAACGTTTGAATGTTGTATTTGGTCTTAATAGATTTGGAAAATCATATGAAAAATGTTTGAAGAAGGTTGCGTTGGAATCCGAGTAGATCATATGCGTCTTGGGTGAGAGAAGAATAGGTCCATGTCAGTGCAAGGATTCTGGTGTTATTTGGTTTTGGCTTTTCAGCCCTTTATTTCCATAAATTGATGTGTTTTAGGTTGATGTCCCTAAATATTGCAGGTTTAAGGCTATAGGCCTGCATCAATTTTTCTATCAGACATGTATGATCTTCGGAGGATAAGACATATTAAGACTGTTATGGAAATTAGAAGGAAGATAGCAAGCATTTAAGCTCTTCAAATTTTAAAGAATATTAAGGAAGTGAGAAGACAGACATAAGGTTTTATATAGAGACGGTAGATGGAGCTCTTTGAAATAACAAGAGGACCTTTATATAAGGAGTTTGTAGAACCGAGGATTGATAGTTCGGACAGCTTGGTTAGATACATCCTGTGAAAGTTGGAGTTTGGACAGTGGGAAAGCAGATAAGCAGAAGATTGAAATCGGAAAAATTACAAAGCCATGGATTATTGTGAGGAACTAGTAAGTCTTATCAGTCCTTGTCTCTTGAATCTTGATAAGATATGTTGGCTTGGTAGAAGTAAAAGATAAGAAAAGATTAAAATATGAAATTGTAATGAAGAAATAGGAATTTTTTTTTGTGTTGAAGGAATGTGACAGAGGGAACCCTTACAACAAGAAGTTGTAAAGAAGATTCTAGCTGAGTTTAGAATAAAAGGAGAATATTAAGATTCTCAAGAAGAAGGTGGCTGCAAAGTGGAAGCCTATGAAAGAGCATCGAATTCTCAATAGGTTCTAAGAGAAAGATAGAACCATTGGAAGGCAAAGAGGTCAAACTTAAAGATGTAAGTTTGGTGAGGTATTTATGACAAGGTGAAACAGACTTGTTGTTGCAGAGGATAGGAGTGTAGTTACAGTGAGTTCAAGAAAGATCAGAAAGAGGTGAAGATTACTGTTAATATTCATAGAAGGGGTCCATAGAAAGGTCACATTGAAATAAAAGAGGTTTCCAAAGTTATTGGCATAAGGATGAGGATGAATCATGATATATTTGAGAAAGAGATGACTGAGATCAAGAAAAATCTTGGTAAGATGATGGAAGTGTTACAAGAAAGTGAGGGGGGTCAATACTTTGGATGGTTAATGAGAAAGAATAAGGTCTGGTGGAAGACCTTACTACTGAAACCGAGACATAGATCGTTTTGTGGGTTGAAGAAAGAAGAACTCAAGGGAAATGAGTTTGAAGGAAAGTTTATGGTAGAGACGAAAGTCCCTATTTGTGAACTTGAACGAGAAATTATCTTAGGAGAAGAATATACTGATAAAGGGTTTGTTCAAGATCCCATGGACTGTACAAAGAATCCACATTGGTGTAAAGAAGACAATGATGTTGATGCTAATAGGAGACCAGTCAAGAGTCTCACAAAAGATATGGGAGTTGAATATAAACAAGAAGGATAAGTGATGATGCTAAGGTCATCAAAAGAGGTTATGAGGACTTCTATTTTTAAAGCCGACATAGTGTGTGATTTTTCAGGTTTTGGTGAAGAAGGACATCCCCATAGTCTTGTAATCAAAGGAGAAATACAGTTACAGAACACTGTAATGAAGAATAGTGAGAGCATGTCTTTTCAAGACATGGGAGTAGAACAAGATCAATATCTTGTTAGAGTATGTGGAATAGATTTGTCTCATGTCAGAGGAAGGATGGTCATACAAGGAACCAAGGGAGAATTGGCTATTGAATCTAGTCAAAGAGGTGTTAAAGAGAAGACTATGACTACTAAGGGTTGTAGTAAAGGTTCAAAGAGAGACAATAAAATATCAAGAGATGATAAACTTGATAGAGAAAGTGATGAGTTGAAAGTACAGCTAGAAGTGACTAAAGAGACAATACAGAGGAATGTGGAAGACCAGGGATATGGTTGGATTCTTCAGAAGAAAACATTCGAGTGGATTTTGTTGCAGGGTAGGAAGAGGCATAGTACAAGTGCTCAGTTAAAGGAAGAACTCATAAGAGAAGAGTTGCAGCATAAGGCATGTATTGGAAAAGGATGTTACTTAGGAGAACCTGAGCAAGATTTTATTCTGGGAGATGGTGATGAAGACATGGGACTAGTTAATGGTATCATAGATCCTTTCGAGGATAAAAACCAGCTGAGAGATCTAATGTTTGAGAAAACAAAAGAGGTTGTAAGGCCTTATGATTTTAAAACTAATGATTAGTGTATGGTTATAGATTTCTTAGACATGGCAGATGATGGACAGTCATTTGACACTGTCATAAAACCAGAGAAGAAAGTGACTATCCATAGTCATACAAGAAATCCAGAGAATAATTACGATCGAGTAAGGGAATATTTCCAAGTAAATTGCATCCAGAGGATAGGTCAAAAGGAGTTTGTTAAAGAAATTGTTGAAATCAAAGAAGGACTCGGTAAGATACAGAAGTTGTTATAGGAGAGTATTGAAGATCAATATTTTGGATGGATGATGAGGAAGAAGAAAGTGCAATGGCATACATTGCAACAGAAGCAAAGACAACCATCATTGACTTGGAGGAATAATGAAGAGCTCAAGAAATTTGAGCTTAGATAAATATCGATAAAGAAGGAAAAAATTCATTCATGTGACAATGAATTAGAGAGTTTTATTAGGGAAACTATTGAAACTGATACAAGACTAGTTGAGAATCTTATGGAGTATTCTAACAGAGGAGGTTATCAAGAAGAGTTGGTGATGGGAGTATTAAATGAGACCTTAGTCTTATGGTTTTAAAACTGATTATTTATGTGTGAATGCAGGAGATACAGAAGAAAGACAACAATCCAGTGTTGTCACAGAGAAGAACAAAAGTGAAAGTTTGTTTCTTCAAAAAATGAAAGAAGTTGATTCTCAGATATTTGTGATAAAGGAGGGAGAGAAGCTACTGGATGTTGTTACAAAAGGCTTTGCAGATGATGGAGAATCACTGAGGATTGTTTACCTTGAAGACAGTCAAGATAATGAACAACTGTTGATGGTTTTTCCAGAGAAGGAAGAATTCTACACAGACGTTACTATTGAAGAGCACAAAGAGGAAGAGGTACTTGAGGTATACTTAATGAATTTGAATTCTTTGAATAATGGGCTGACAGAACGTGAATGTATAGAGTGTATAAGTTCAATTTTGAGTGAGTTTTCTAACTTGTACTATGAGTTGGATCTCTTAGAAAGGAGATTGGAAAACCGAAGAATGTATATTCAAGATGCAAAGTTTAAACTAAAAGAAGAAAAGGTTGACATGAGTGACAATAATGAGAAAGAGAATGAGAGAGTTAAATTACCTCATAAAGATGAAATTTTATTTCATTTGTTGAGGGAGAATGTTGAACAAGGAATTGTCTCCATAGACAATATTTTAACAATAATTGAAGTGAGGAATTTTGAAGGTGGAAATAGTGGAATTGTTGTAGAGCGACATGTCTTCAATATCCTTGAGAAAATACATAATGGAATTGAAACGAATAAGCGTTTGATGACTCTTGTACAAGAAAGTGTAAATCTGCAAATGAGTAACAACAGTAGTGAATTTCAACAACGAATAAAGTTGGAACAGAAGATAGAAAAGACATGGAAATTTATGCAAAGATATTTTCAAGGCCATAAAAAAAAACAAGAACCAAGAGCTAGCAAGAGCATTCAGTTGACTAGGAAGTATTTTCAAGGCAATATGTTGGGAAAATTGTAGATTTAGATGTGGGATCTAGGAGGATTCAATCAATGAATAAATATGACCAAGAGGTCATAATTATTTCTATTGTGGGAGTCTGATGCAGGAGTATCTGATCTCATCAACAATCTTCAAGTTTCTCAGATCTAGAGTCTTGACATTTTCCCATGAAAGGGGTTTGATTGTAGAAACTTCATAGTGTATAAAGGATAAGTTTATAAGGTTCTAATAGTTGATAAAGTGTTAATTAAAGCAATGAGTAAGTTAGTTGAGGGATGAGTCATTGTAACCAAATATGCACTAGGTGGAGGAATTCATTAAAGTTCAATTCATGAGTCATTTAGAGGATAGGATTGAATGTTTATTGGAGGAATTAGTTACCATATATTTAGGAGGTTTGTTAGGGTTTTGATGAACTGAGAGATTCTACATGTATTAATGTAATCCTACAGGAAGTTTTGTGGGGGATGGCCAAGAAAACAAGAGTCAGGCCATAGAAGAATTGGTTAGGATTTTGAGCATATATAGTTTCATTCTCATAAATGAAAGAAGACGCATAATTTTCTGTGTGTTTATGCATATTTGTGCATGTATAAACTTTTGATGAAATTCTTCTGCATGTTTGTGGGTGATACTGGGAAAATTGATACAGATACTGAATGTTGTAAGTGATTTCATTTTATTCTATTTATTTCATGATTGGCCACAAATTAAATTGTGTAAGATTGAATCTGGAATTGACTATGTGTGTTGAATTAAAATCTTGAAACTAGAGTTTCCCAACTATATTTCATTTCCATCCTGGTTATTAATGTTTGTGAGAATCCTTATTCTCTTATTGTCAACATGAGTTGTGGAGAACATTAGGGAACACACGCTGCCTGCAAATTAGAGTATCAATTAGTTGAATAGAAATCGCCACGGAGGAATGGAAATAGCGTTTGAATGTTGTATTTGGTCTAAATAGATTTGGAAAATCCCGTGAAAAATGTTTAAAGAAGGATGTGATGGAATCCGAGTAGATCATATGCGTCTTGGGTGAGAGAAGAATAGGTCCACATTAGTGCAAGGCTTATGGTGTTATTTGGTTTTGGCTTTTCAACCCTTTATTTCCATCAATTGATGTGTTTCAAGTTGATGTCCCCAGATATTGCAAGCTTAGGGCTATAGGCCTGCATCAATTTGGTATCAGAGCGTGCATGATCTTCGAAGGATAAGACATATTAAGACTGTTATGGAAATGTGAAGTAATATAGCGAGTGTTTAATCTCTTCAAAGTTTAAAGAAGATTAAGGAAGTAAGAAGACAAACAGAAGGTTTGATATAGAGACAGTAGATGGATCTCTTTGAAAGAGCTAGAGGACCTTTATATAAGGAGTTTGCAGAACCTGTACCACCCCAGTTTTGACCTTGTTGGCATTTAAATAATATGATGTAAATAATCATGGTGTGGAGCTAGGAAAAATCCCCACCATTGATTTAGTCTTTATGTTTCTACAATTAAGGTTGAGCCGATGGTATTTTATGCTATCTAAACATTAAAAAGATGGACATTATGTTAAATTTGCAATTTTTAATTAAAAACCTATAGCCATCTATGTCAACGCAACCAAATAAGATGGGGCATGATTTTTCCTAAGGAAAATGCGGGTGGGGGATTGGAAGAGTGGGCAGAGCACCACTTCAGGAAAAATGTTTTTTAAATTTTCTTGGGCAAGAAAACACCAAAAATGACTACCTTTCCCTCATGCATGGGATTTTCAACTTCCCCTCGTGATTTTGACTGTGTGTAACGTTTTTGGATCTCAAAATTCATTCGCGCAGCAAGAAAAACCACTCTGAGTCTGAACCCTTCATGATTTTCTCCCGTTCAATGATCTAGATCCTTCACGTTTTGGGTTTTCCCATGTGGATTTGTCCTTTTCACATTTCTCCAGTCTGCTAGTCATTTTCCTGAATAGGAATTCCTTGAATTTGATTTTTTGTCTTTGATTTGAATAACCAACAAACATTTCGTTTTGGTATTTTGCAGCAGTCGGTCTGGCATCGGCAATGTTTAAAAATTTGTAAATTACTGTGTACATGTGTAAATCCTTGGCTTCTGCTTACGTTTGATAATCCCAGGATTGAGATCATTGTGTGTGCATCCTCATTTGGCATCTAAACTGATTTGGGGAATGGAAATGGAAATAGAAGTCAGGTTAGATCCAGTGTGGGTGTTCATAGCTCTGGATTGGGCTCACTAACTTAGCAGTCAGTATTTCCACCTCCTTGGCAGCCTTATAAACCCAACTAGAAGGATGGCTTGGCTGGTAGCCTGATAAAACCATTTGTTGGCTTGGTTGTGTCTCATGTGAATTTGGCTAAGTGTAAACCACTGTTTGTGTAAGCCCGATAAACCCGACTGAAAGGATGGCTTGGTTGGTAGCCTGATAAACCCATCTGTTCGCTTGACTATGTCTCATGTGGATTTGGCTAAGTGTAAACCATTGCCTGTGTAAGTTTGATAAACCCAACTAGGTTGGCTTGACTAAATTTTATTTTATCCTTGTCTATGGGTGAAGTCTGCTAGTGTTCCTTATTCCTTGGGGGGAATCATGCCCAGCTCGGGGGTGGCAGTGCAGCAGAGAGATTAAAGAGCACACTAGCCTATGGTTGGGTGGAACGTTGCAGCGACATAACTGGTTGTGGGACAATCTTCTTACAAGATAAGTATTCCCATGTATTTTATTTTCGCAACTGCATTTATTTTATGAATTACTATGAACATGCTGAATGCTTGTATGAATGATTATGCTTCCGCTATATGTTAATAATTTATGCATCTGTGTATATTCAAGTTCATGCATTTTTATATTATGTTCATGGGGATTAGATTGTCTGGGTTGATATATGTTAGTCGCATCCTCTCCGTCAAGTAGAGGGTTGGGGACGTGACAAAAACAAGGATTGACAGTTCAGACAACTTGGTTAGATACATCCTGTGAAGGTTGGAGTTCGGACAGTGGGAAAGCAAATAAGCAGAAGATTGAAATTAACAAAATTACAAAGCCATGGAGTATTGTGAGGAACTTGTAATTCTTATCAGTACTTGTCTCTTGAATCTTGATAAGGTATGTTGGCTTGTTAGAAGTAGAAGATAAGAAAAGATTAAAATCTGAAATTGTAATGAAGAAGAAGGAATTTTTGTGTGTTGAAGGAATGTGACAGAGGGAACCCTTACAACAAAAAGTTGTAAAGAATATTCTAACTAAGGTTGGAATAGAAGGAGAATATTAAGATTCTCAAGAAGAAGGTGGCTACAAAGTGGAAGCCTGTGAAGGAGCATTGAATGCTCAATAGGTTCTAAGAGAGAGATAGAACCATTGGAAGGCCAAGAGGTCAAACTTAAAGAGGTAAGTTTGGTGAGGTATTTATGACAAGGTGAAACAAACTTGTTGCTGCAGAGGATAGAATTGCAGTTACAGTGAGTTCAAGAAACCTCGGAAAGAGGTGAAGATGATTGTTAATAGTCATAGAAGGGGTCCATAGAAAGGTCACATTGAAATAAAAGAGGGTGCCAAATTTATTGGCATAAGGATGAGGATGAATCGTGATATATTTGAGAAAGAGATCACTAAGATCAAGAAAAATAATTGTAACATGATGGAAGTGTTACAAGAAAGTGAGGGGGATCAATAATTTGGATGGTTACTGAGAAAGAAGAAGGTCTCATGGAAGACCTTACAGCGGAAACTGAGACAGAGGTCGTTCTGTGGGTTGAAGAAAGAAGAAATCAAGGGAAATGAGTTTGAAGGAAAGTTTATGGTAGAGGAGAAAGTCCCTATTTGTGAACTTGAACGAAGAATTCTCTTAGGAGAAGAATATGTTGATAAAGGGTTTGTTGAAGATCCCATGGACTGTACAAAGAATCCACATCGGTATAAAGAATACAGTGATGTTGATGCTAATAGGAGACCTATTAAGATTCTCACAAAAGATATGGGAGTTGAATATAAACAATAAGGATAAGTGATGATGTTAAGGTCATCAAAATAGGTTATGAGGTCTTCTGATTTTAAAGCTGACATAGTGTGTGATTTTGAGGGTTTTGGTGAAGAAGGACATCCCCATAGTCCTGTAATTAAAGGAGAAATACAGCTACTGAACACTGTAATGAAGAATAGTGAGAGCATGTCTTTTCAAGACATGGGAGTAGAACAAGATCAATATCTTGTTAGAGTATGTGGGACATATTTGTATCATGTTAGAGGAAGGATGGTCATACAAGGAACCAAGGGAGAATTGGATATTGAAGCTAGTCAAAGATATGCTGAAGAGTATACTATGACTACTAAGGGTTGTAGTAAAGGTTCAAAGAGAGACCATAAAAGATCAAGAGATGATAAACTTGATAGAGAAAGTGCCGAGTTGAAAGTAAAACTAGAAGTGATAAAAGAGATAATACAGAGGAATGTGGAAGACCAGGGATGTGGTTGGATTCTTCAGAAGAAAAGATTCAAGTGGAGTTTGTTTCATGGTAGGCTGAGGCATAGGACAAGTGCTCAGTTAAATGAAGAACTCAGAAGACCGTAGTTGCAGCACAAGACGTGTGTTGGAAAAGGATGTTACTTAGGAGAACTTGAGCAATATTTTATTCTAGGAGATGGTGATGAAGACATGGGACTAATTAATGGTGTCATAGATCCTTTAGAGGATAAAAACCAACTGAGAGATCTAATGTTTGAGACAACAAAAGAGGTTGTAAGTCCTTATGATTTTAAAGCTAATTATTGGCGTATGGTTGTGGATTACTTAGACATGACAGATGATAGAAAGTCATTTGACACTGTCATCAAACCAAAGAAGAAAGTGACTATACATAGTCATACAAGAAATCCAGAGAAGAATTATAGTCAAGTAGAGGAAGATGTCCAAGTAAATTTTATCCAGAGGATAGGTCAAAAGGAGCTTGATAAAGAAATTGCTGAAACCAAAGAAGGACTCAGTAAGATACAAAAGTTGTTATAGGAGAGCATTGAAGATCAGTATTTTGGATGGATGATGAGGAAGAAGAAAGTGCAATGGTGTACATTGCAGCAAAAGAAAATACAACTGTCATTGACTTGGCAGAATAATGAAGATCTCAAGAAAGTTGAGCTTAGACAAAGAATGATAAAGAAGGAAAAAATTCATTCATGTGACAATGAATTAGAGAGTTTTATTAGGGAAACTATTGAAACTGATACAAGACTAGTTGATAATATTATGGATTATTCTAACAGATGAGGTTATCAAGAAGAGTTGGTGATGGGAGTATTAAATGAGACCTTAGAGTCATATGGTTTTAAAACTGATTTTTGTGTGTTAATGCAGGAGATACTAAAGAAAGGAAGCAATCCAGTGTTGTCACAGAGAAGAAGAAAAGTGAAAGTTTGTTTTTTCAAAAAATGAAAGAAGGTGATTCTCATAGATTTGTGATAAAGGAGGGAGAGAAGCTACTAGATGTTGTTACAGAAGGATTTGCAGATGATGGATAGTCACTGAGGACTGTTAACCTTGAAGACAGTCAGGACAATGAACAACTGTTGATGGTTGTTCCAGAAAAGGAATAAGTCTGCATAGACGTTACTATTGAAAAGCACAAAGAGGAAGAGGTGCTTGAGGTACTTAATGAATTTGAATTCTTTGAATTTAATCATTTAGGTAAATATGTAGACTCAGAAGAAGGAGTGCAGTCATTTAATAATGGGCTAATAGAAAGTGAATGTATAGAGTGTATAAGTTCAATTCTGAGTGAGTTTTCTAACTTGTACAATGAGTTGGATCTCCTAGAAGGGATACTAGAAAACTAAAGAATTCATATTCAAGATGCAAAGTTTAAACTAAAAGAAGAAAAGATTGACATGAGTGACAATAATGAGAAAGAGAATGAGAGAGTTCAATTACCTCATAAAGATGAAATTTTATTTCATTTGTTGAGGGAGAATGTTGAACAAGGAATTGTCTCAATAGACAATATTTTAACAATAATTGAAGTGAGGAATTTTGAAGATGGCAATAGTGAAATTTTTGTAGAGCGGCATGTCTTCAATATCCTTGAGAAAATACATAATGGAATAGAAAAGAATAAGTGTTTGATGATTCTTGTACAAGAAAGTGTACATCTACAAATGAGTAATAACAGTAGTGAATTTCAGCAACAGATAAAGCTGGAACAGAATATAGACAAGCTATGGAAATTTATGTAGAGATATTTACAAGGCCATAAAAAAAAAAAAAAAACAAGAACCAAGAGCCAGCAAGAGCATTCAATTAACTAGGAAGGATTNAAGAGCCAGCAAGAGCATTCAATTAACTAGGAAGGATTTTCAAGGAAATATGTTTGGAAAATTTCAGAGTGAGATGTGGGATCCAGGAGGATTCAATCAATGAAGAAATATGACCACGAGGTCATAATTATTTCTATTGTGGGAGTCTGATGCAGGAGCATCTGATCTCATCAACAATCTTCAAGTTTCTCAGATCTAGAGTCTTGACATTTTCCCATGAAAGGGGTTTGATTGTAAAAACTTCATAGTTTATAAAGGATAAGTTTAGAAGGTTCTAATAGTTGATAAAGTGTTAATTAAAGCAATGAGTAAGTTAATTGTGGGATGAGTCATTGTAACTGAATCTGCATTAGGTGGCAGAATTCATTAAAGTTCAATTCATGAGTCATTTAGAGGATAGGATTGAATGTTTATTGGATGAATTAGTTACCATAGATTTAGGAGGTTTGTTAGGGTTTTGATGAACTGAAAGAAGAGATTCTACAGGTATTAATGTAATCCTATGGGAATTTTTGTGGGGGATGGACAAGTAGAGAAGAGTAAGGCCATAGAAGAATTGGTTAGGATTTTGAGCATATATAGTTTAATTCTCATAAATGAAAGAGGACGCATAATTTTCTCTGAGTTTATGCATATTTTTGCATGTATAAACTTTTGATTAAATTCTTCTGCACGTTTGTGGGTGATACTGGGAAAGTTGATATAGATACTGAATGTTTCAAGCGATTTCATTTTATTCTATTTATTTCATGATTGGCCACAAATTAAATTATGTAAGATTGAATCTGGAATTGACTGGTGTGTTGAATTAAAATCTTGAAACTAGAGTTTCCCAACTGTATTTCATTTCCATCCTGGTTATTAACGTCTGTGAGAATCCTTATTCTCTTATTGTTAACATGAGTTGTAGAGAACATTAGGGAACACATGCTTCCTACAAAATATATTATCAATTAGTTGAATAGAAATCGCCACCAAGGAATCAAAATAGCATTTGAATGTTGTATTTGGTCTAAATAGATTTGGAAAATCCTGTGAAAAACGTTTGAAGAAGGATGCAATGGAATCCAAGTATATCATCTGTGTCTTGGGTGAGAGAAGAACAGGTCCACGTTAGTGCAAGGCTTCTGGTGTTATTTGGTTTTGGCTTTTCAACCCTTTATTGCCATCAATTGCTGCGTTTCATGTTGATGTCCCCAGATATTGCAGGATTAGGGCTATAGGCATGCATCACTCATAGTAGGGGAGCCTATTAAGTTTCTTGGGATAAATTTTCATTCCTCGTGGAAGCAAATCATTATTGATGCCTTGGTCATGACCTTCAATATGAATCATAATTAAAGATATTAGAACTACACTTGTCAATTAGTAAAGTGATCAAAATGAATAAAAATATAAAATATTCCAAACATTTCATGCATATGATACATAGACAATTTGATCCATACCTTAACGATCTAAATGTCTTTTATATTGGTTCTTCCGTAGACAAGGTGGCATTCTTCGTGGTTTTATTCTAGTCTCTTCTTTCCCATTGAAAATATATTTTTAGTTGTCTGATATCTATGGTCATTAGAAAGGAAGTGCCTATACTCATCAAACACCTCATTTCCTAAACTTCTTGAATGACGAGATTTCATCTGAGGACGAAAAACTAGACATGCAAATTTAACCTTTGTCTGAAAACCTACAAGAGATGTATTAACTTTGATATCGATAATTTTAAGTATGTATAATGAAGGGATTATTTTTTAAAAATGCATGATATAAAATTCATAAAATTAAACATTATTAAAGTGCAAGGTAACATTATTATACCATACCACGGAAATGTATTATCCCTAGGGTATCGTGAATTGTCCATACAAGAATTGCATGGAATTGAAATTCCCTTTGTGCATTTGTCGATCTAGATATATCCTACATAGCCACACCCCTCCATAACTCTAGTAACTCATCGATAAGGGGATCGATATATACATTCATATCTTTGATATGGTATTTACCTATTTGATTGAACATACAATACATAGTTACGACATATATGAGTAAATAAAAATATATAAGACATTATTTTAAAACATAATTGAAGATATATTAATAAACAAAAAATAATAATACATAATTATGAAATAAACAATACAAATGAGGTGTTACTGTGTTAAAAAATTTATTCTAAAGAAATTAATACCTAGAATAATCATTTCCAACATTGTGTGATCCTTCTTTATTGACATCCATGGATAAGTGCTGTTGTTAATAACAAAAACAGGCCACCCCGAGTTAATATATCTGAGCTCTCCAAATGGATTGACATCGTCAGCTGCTAATGAAATCCTAAGATTATGAGGTTCTTATTTAAACTTTGGTCATCTTTACTCTATCTTTGTAAACATAGATCCATCCGCAAGCATTCAAAGAACATCATCTTCACTTATGTTCTTTGCATGGTAATCCATTAACTGTGTTATGCTTTTGCACTTGAACAATTGTCGAAAACGTGGAATTATGGCAATATAATGAAGAACCTTGCAAGGCACCTTTCTTGTTACTTTATCGACTCGATATCTACTCTCTTCACGTTTCAGGAATGTTTCTTTCAATGCATGCTCTCTATAATAGAGAATATCATCATTAGGACATGCATGGATAACTTGATACTCCATTCCAACATCTTTCAAAATGGCATGTAAATATCAGTATGTGCGAGGTAAAACATTTGACGGTGGTAACGGAAATTTACCTAACAACCTACAACATCAAAAAAAAGTACTTGTTAATGTAAATAATATTAGTCATACACATTGCATCCAAATGTTACGGTCGATGATGATCAACTAACATTAAAAGCAAGGGGGGAAGCCTTGTCATCATGTACTAAATGTGACAAATAGATTACATACCTTAGGAGCTATGTGGCACATGTGTTTGACAAACCATTTACAACCTTTGTGTTCACCAGCAACAATGTAGAAGAGAGAAGACTTGTTCCCGAGCCTTCATAAAGAGGTTCACTTGCTCCCTAAAGTACATGTATATCATAATCACCATCAAACTAGTTGTTATCATCATCCATTCCAACATTATTAAACGTCTCCTAAATAAATATATTTGTCGCATATTCTTCAACTGTGTTATCGACGTCATTATAATATCGATCCTCATTATTCTCTCCATGTTCTTGAACAAGCGATTGTACAAACTGCACCTCTCCCTCCTCAAGAAATTCCTTAGGGGGACCAATCTTTAACAATTACAAAAATTAAAGTAATATTAGTGTATATAACAGATACTTAAATGATACAAACATTACAAATATAATATAGGAAAAAAATACAAATTAGAAGAGATTAAGAAACAAAGACAACTAATAAATGATGAAGCTTGTGCAATTTATCAAGATATTTAAGAACATGCTGAAAAAATCTAGGAAAATGTAACTTTTCTTGACATGTAGGAAGAGATACACATTCTAAGATATATAGTCACAATAACCATAAAAATAACATATTGATCTTATTTTTCCTTCATCATTATAATGTCACATGCTTTCTCTATATCACTTGAAGAGCACAAGTTTTAAGTGGATGGAAACTTTCCCCAACCCAAGTTGGAAACCACAGTTTAATTTACAAGGGGTTGCTAGATAAGGGATTGGGGGGTTTAAACATTTTGACAAGATATATTAAGAACTCAAGGGTTTTAATATTGCATGGACCATTAATTTTTTTTGTTTGTTTTCTAAGTTAGTGTCATATGAATATAATAGGTAGATGTACAAGGATATTTATAAGGATGAACTTACCATCTTCTTTCCAAAAGGACATATCCCAAGAACAAGTGGCTAGACAATTAATCATGGAAATACTTGTTTCATTTATCATGGAAATGAAATCTAATAATATTGGTTATAATTTGGGAAAGTGACATATTGTTTCTAAGCCCAAGAGTCAAGGGGGTTGGTGTACACATTCATATGTTTGCAATATCACTTGTTGCCAAAAGCCTTTGGAATCGTATCACAAAGGATACTCTAATGAACAATATTATTAACTTGAAGTATATAGTTTCAGATGGGTCATTATTGGACTAGATTAGAAGTTAAAGAAATTGTGTCAATCATGTTTCTAACAAATGGAAAGCATCGATCTTAGATTTTCCTATAATTGCTAATCATCTATCTTAGAAGGTGGTATTGGAAGACTTGTTAGAATAGGAGTAGATGCAATTATGAGTTTTGGTACACACACACACACAGATGATTATTAATATGATTTAAGAGTTGAGCTATTTAAATTTAGATCGATCAGTGGACAATACATGTATTGATTTATTGCACCAAGATTGGAAAATAACTTTGAATTTGGAGCTAGAGGATGAACTTTTCAATTAGTAGAGTGGCTATATGGTTGAGTTGAAGAGAATTCATTCAAAAATTAGGGAGGATCTAGATGTAATAAGGATTAGTCTAAGAAGACATTAGATGAAGGCATACAACTAGGTCGAGTAAATATTCTTTACAAGTTAATGAGAAAGAATATGTTAAATGGTGGTGGTTAAAATGTTTTGAAGGTCAATACTTCAAAAAATAGTGTTATTCATACGTGGCTTGCTTTGAAAAATAATGTTAATTTGAAAATTGATGTAGAAGAGATGGACTTAGGGGCCTATTTCTTGTATGAATTGCAAATGTGATAAGGACAAAATTACCTAATGGTGATTTGATTCCCTCTCATAGTTCAAGTTTAGAGGGATTTTAGTCATTGGATATGAATACAAAAGATTTAGTTTAGGATGAGTATTAAGGATTGCCTCAAGAGTCCATTCCAAAGGTAGGACCTTAGATAGTGGAGATATACCAACATTATAGTGATATGGATCATTTGACTCACTTAGAATTTCCTAATCTTTGAAATATGCATATTCTCACTTTCATATATTTGCATTTTTGTTATTTTTATCCATTGTCAAAAATCATGCACAACAAATTGTATTTTCATATAGGGGAGCTATATAGATAGACAAACAATATCCTTGGGGCTTCTTTGATGGATCTCGCTAGGGTTCTAAGTACAATATTATATTGGGGGATATTTTACACATTACAAACAATCAATTCATTATATTTAAAACTTTCTGATGCAGGAGCATACAGCGCGAAGTTCATTGATTGATGAATCATCTTAGCATCCAGCTTGAAGTTCATTTACTAATGAGCCATCTTTCCTTGTAATCAAGTTCTAAATGGATAGGGTTCGATGACAAGTAGATAGAATTAGTTTTAAATTTGTAATAAGTGGAAATTTTTCCTTTGTTCTCCTTGATCCCTGCGTGGATTTCTCAAGGATTGATCTTTGTCGATAGGGATTTATTTTATTAGCTCCACAGGTCCAACTTAGTCAGATCTGACAGGTTTTCTGAGTGTTATAAATTAATTTGAGTGTAATAGATATAGAGGAGGGAGAGGGAAGAAGGAAAAGGAAAAAGGAGTGAAATATGAGAGAATAAAGAGTGTGCACAGAAGGAGTGAATAAGTTGAATTCTCTGTGTTTGAAATTTCGATCAAGTTGAATAAATAACAAAGGATTACATTCTGTGTGTATTTTGATGGATACTTGGTTTTATATACATCTGTAGAGATATGAATTCATCTTGCGTTCACTCCATATAATTCTGCGTATAAATTCTTTATTTTCTGAATTGCAGAGAAATTGATCCTTTAAGTGATCAATTTGGCGAGCTACGAAGATAGATCTCAGAGAAGATCAAACGACGAAGAAAGATCGTGATAGAAATCAACGATTACAATATGGAGACTGATCAACAAGAGAGAACTAATCTGTAAGAATCGATAGTGTGGAAGACTTCAAAATTGTGGAAATTGGGAAACATGGAAATTGCGGGAACTTAGTTTTCAATAAGTCAAGTTCCATAACCAGCATGTGGGATAGACCGTTGTGGCTGCAATTAGTTGTAGAAGTTCAATTTAAAAAAAATAAAAGTTGTAAATATGCATCCCACAATATGCAGTGTTGCAGAAAAGGGTTATTGCAAAAAAGGAGTTGGAAGAAACGTCTTTCGGAACGTTGAAAGTGCAGAGAACCTGAGTTAAAGGTTAGAAAGAAGATTTCAATCAGGAAATCACCCTGTAAGTTAAATTCTTGGATCTAGTTGGTCTTTGAGGCCATCAGTTGTGGTATCAGAGCAAGACAAAGATTCTGTGTAGTAGCTCAGTTGATCAGTTGAGTCTGTGAAGAAAGATGCCACCAGGAAGGGGACGCATACACGGAGTTCCTATAGGACGTGGTCGAGGAATACAACCTGCAGAAATAAAAATGGAAAGAAACATGAGAATACTGGAAGAAAGGTTAGAAGCTATGGAAAGAAAGAAGCATTCAAACAATTCAAATGACAGTGATGAAGAAGCCGAATCCGAATCCTTTGAGGAAGAAGAAGAAGATCTTGATGAAGTTAAAATCTTGAAGATGTTGATGAAAACCAGTGGCAGACCAAGAATAGAAGTACCTATGTATTTACGTAACATAAATGTTGAATAACTTATGGATTGGATTAATGCTCTGAGTAAATACTTTGATTTTGAAGATATAGAAGACAAGAAGAAAGTAATATATGCAGCTACCATATTAAAGGGACATGCAACTATCTAGTGGGATGAGCTCCAGATCCATCGAGAAAGAAGAGGTAAGAAAAAAATTAACTCTTGGGATAAGATGTTGTATAAGATTAAAAGTCAATTTATTCCTTAGGACTATCAGTTAAATCTTCTTAGACAATTACAAAACCTTAGACAGAAGGCTATGATAGTAAAGGAATATACAGAAGAGTTTTTTAGACTAAATATTAGATCTAGACACATAGAGGGAGGTCTAGAAAGAGTATCTAGGTATATCAATGGGTTGATATATGATATACAGGATGAACTCAGTCTATTAAATTTGAAAAATGTAGAATATGCATATCAGGTAGCTTTAAAGATAGAAGATAAATTGCTAAGAAAGCAAAACCAGAGGAACAGAGAAAAGAACATGGTAAGAGGCAGAGGTGTTCCAAACAGAGGAGGTAGAAATTCTAAAGATTAAGCTAAAAGTTCTAGTAGTAGCAATCAATCATTCCAGATAGGAGGATTCAAAGGAGGTAGAGGAAGAGGTAGAAATAGAGAATTAAGATGTCATACTTGTGGAGAGATTGGACATATGTCTTGGGATTTTCCAAGAAATAAATCTACAGGTCAGAGAAATTTGAATGTTGCAGAGGCTCAGGAAGAATAAAAAAAAGAAACAGAGATGAATAATCCTCCAGAGGATGGATAAGCTCTTATGTTGAAGAGAGTCTTGGTGAAGACAGAGAAATAGGTAAATGAACCAGTTCAAAGGAAAAGTTTGTTCAGAACAAGGTGTAAGTCACAAGGTAAGTGTTGTAAAATGGTTATTGATAGTGGTAGTACTGATAATTTGGTTTCCAAAAAAATGGTAGAGAAGTTTGGATTGGTTATAGAAAGGACATCAGCTCTTAGTGAATGAGTAGTGTAATGTGGAGTTCCAAATTGGTACTTACAAGGATGAAATATTGTGTGACATGATTCCTATGGATATGTGCCATATACTCTTAGGAAGGCCATGGCAGTATGACAGGAAAGTTGTTCATGATGGGAGGAAAAATAATTATTCTCTGGAGAAAGATGGGAAGAGACATACCTTGTCACCCTTGAAAGATGAAGCAATTCAAGGAAGTTCAGGATCAAGCATTCTGCCGATGTCTGGAAAAGAACTGTTACAGGAAGTTCATAAAGAAAAGGATCTACATTTTTCTCTTATTGGTAAGCCAAAGGTAATTTTAACTTCTACAGATTTAGCTGATTTGCTAGATGAAGTTAAAGCTTTGCTTGATGAGTATGCTAACATTATTGTGGATGAATTTCCAAATGAATTACCTCCTATAAGAAGTATTATTCATCACATTGACTTAATTCCTGGTGCAAGTTTACCTAACAAAGCAGCATACAGATTAACCCCTCTAGAAAATGAAGAAATCAAACAACAAGTACAGGAGCTATTGGAGAAAGGATTGGTGAAAGAGAGCTTGAGTCCTTGTGTTGTATCCACTATGCTAAGTCCAAAGAAAGATGGTGGGTGGAGAATGTGTACTGACTCTAGGGAAATCAATAAGATCACTATCAGGTATAGATTTTCTTTACCCAGAATTGATGATCTGATGGACTGTTTAAGTGGTTCAAAATATTTTTCCAAAATAGATTTGAAAAGTGGATATCATGAGATTAGAATAAGGGAAGGGGGTGAATGGAAAAAAGCATTTAAAACTAATGATGGTCTATATGAGTGGTTAGTGATGCCATTTGGGCTTACAAATGCACCCATTACTTTCATGAGATTGATGAATGAGGTTCTAAAAGAATTTACTGGAAAATTTTTGATAGTATATCTAGATGACATCCTGATTTTTAGTCAGAACAGAGAAGAGAAATTAAGGCACCTTAAGTTGGTGTTGAGGACTTTGCAGAAGGAGAAGTTGTCGATAAATTTAAAGAAGTGTACCTTCCTAAAAAAAGAATTGGTCTACTTGGGGTTCGTGGTTTCAAAAGAAGGACTGAAAATGGATTTTGATAAAGTGCAAGCAATTTTAAATTGGCCAGCTCCAAGGAATGCTTATGAGGTAAGAATTTTTCATGGACTTGCTAGTTTCTATAAGAGGTTAATTAAGAATTTCAGTCAGATTTGTGCACATTTAATAGATACTTTCATAGGAAGTAAACATCCTTTCCAATGGACCAAAGCAACTGATAGAAATTTTAAATTATTGAAGAAGAAAATAACTGAGAAGCCTATTTTGGCTTTGCCCAGTTTTGATAAAGTATTTCAAGTGGAGACAGATGCCAGTGGAGCAACAGTGGGAGCAGTTTTAAGTCAAGAACACAGGCCAGTGGCATATTTCAATGAAAAGTTGAATTAAGCTAAACAAAAGTGATCTTCATATGATAAAGAATTATATGCTGTTGTGCAAGCTCTTAAAAAGTGGAGACAATATTTAATGCCTAGGGAATTTGTTTTATATTCTGACAATCATGCTTTGCAGTTCATCAACATCCATCCTAAATTAAATCAGAGGCATGCTAAATGGGTATAATTTTTTCATAACTTTACCTTTGTTATCAAACATACAAGTGGTAAGTCTAATAAAGTTATTGATGCTTTGAGAAAGATAAGTTTGGTAATGCAGGAAATTAAGATCAGTACTTTGGGATTTGAAAATTTGATTGCTATGTACAAAGAGGATGTAGATTTCAATGATATTAATGTTGCCTATGAAAATCTAGTTACCCATGACATAAGCCAATGGTTATATTATATGATGCAGGAAGGATTGTTGTTCAAAGACAGTAAGTTGTGTATTCCAAGATGTTCAATGAGGGAAAATTTAATTCAAGAAAAGCATAGTGGGGGTCTCTCAGGACATTCTGGCCAAGACAAGCTTTTTCTCTAGTGAGTCATTTTTATTTTTGGCCAAATATGCAGCATGATGTGAAGAAATTTGTTGAAGGATGTAGATTCTGTCAACATGCAAAAGGGAGAATTCAGAACACAGGATTGTATCAACCATTACCTATTCCAGCTAGGCCTTGGGATTCAATAAGCATGGATTTTGTTTTAGGTTTACCTAGAATTCAGAGAGGACACGATTCAATTTATGTTGTAGTAGATAGATTTTCCAAAATGGATCATTTCATTGCATGCAAAAAGACTAATGATGCAACAAACATTGCTAATCTATTATTTTCAGAAATTGTAAAGTTGCATGGTTTTCCTTTGAGTATTGTGTCTGACAGAGATACAAAATTTGTTGGTCATTTTTGAAGAAATCTATGGAAGAAGTTGGGGACTAATATCAGTTTTAGTTTTTCTTATCACCCTTAGACTGATGGACAAAATGAAGTGGTAAATAGGAGCTTGGGAAATATACTGAGAAGTCAGGTGTATGAACACCCAAAATAGTGGGACTTAGCTTTAGCTCAGACTGAGTTCGCACACAATGATTCACCCAATAGAAGTACAGGTATGAGTCCTTGTCAAATTGTCTATGGGATGCATCCGATAGGTGTATATGAACTTAGAGATTTTTGAAAACAGGAAAAGAGAAGTGTAGAGGGTGAAGACATTGCAATTAGTATGCATGAGCTACAAGAAAACATCAAGAAGATAATACAGGAAAGTGCGGAGAAGTATAAAAAGAGAGCAGACCTACAGAGGAGAGAACTGAATTTTTAGATTGGAGATTTAGTGATGGCCTATCTTAAAAAGGAAAGGTTCCCTAAAGGAACTTATAATAAGTTGAAGCTTAAAAATATTAGACCTTGTAAATTTTTAAGGAAGTTTTCTGCAAATTCTTATGAAATTGAACTTCCTTCTGACCTTCATATTTCACCAATTTTTAATGTTTCAGATTTGTATCCTTTTAGAGATGTAGGTATCCAACCAAATGGTGTAACTTCAAATAGAGATGATCCAGCTATAGATTGGCAAGGACAAATTCAAAAAAAACAACAACCTCAGATCAAAGCCATCCTTGATAAAAGAATCTTAAGGAAGATCAGGAACAAAACCTTCTTTAAATACCTGGTCAATTGGAGAAATCAACCTACTCAAGATGCAACCTGGATGACAGAACAAGAAATTTCCAAGTACAATGTACTTCCTGAAGACTTGATGAAAAATTATTTTCTTCCTCGGGAATATGATGCTGGAGAATCCAGCTCGAAGTTCATTGACTGATGAATCAGCTTAGCATCCAGCTCGAAGTTCATTTACTAATGAGTCATATTGCCTTGTAATCAAGTTCTAGATGGATTGGGTTCGATGACAAGTAGATAGAATTAGTTTTAAATTTTTAATAAGTGGCAATTTTGCCTTTGTTCTCCTTGATCCCTGTGTGGATTTCTCAAGAATTTTTCTTTGTCGATAGGGTTTTATTTTAGTAGGTCCTTAGATCCAACTTAGTTGGATCTGACAGGTTTTCTAAGTGTTATAAATTAATTTGAGTGTAATAGATCTAGAGGAGGGAGAGGGCAGAAGAAAAAAGGGAAAGGACTGAAAGATGAGAGAATAAAGAGTGTGCACAGAAGGAGTGAATAAGTTGAATTCTCTATGTGTGAAATTCAGATCAAGTTGAATAAAGAAGAGAGAATTACATTCGGTGTGTATTTTGATGGATTCCTGGTTTTATATAAATCTGTAGAGATATGAATTCATCCTGTGTTCAATCCATATAATTCTGTGTATAAATTCTTTAGTTTCTGAATTGCAGAGAAATTGATCCTTTCATTGATCAATTTGGCGAGCTATGAAGATAGATCTTAGAGAATATCGAACGGCGAAGAAATATCGTGATAGAAATTGCCACATCCCCAACCCTCTACTCGGCGGAGAGGACACAACTAACATCTATCAACCCTGGAAATCTAATCCCCATGAACATAATATAAAAATGCATGAACTTAAATATACACATATGCATAAATTATTAACATATAGGGGAAGCATAATTATTCATATAATACATTCTATTTAAGCATTTAACATGTTCATAATAATTCATAAAACAAATATAGTTGCAAAAATAAAATACAAGGGAATACTTATCTTGTAAGAAGCTTTCCCCGCAACTAGATATGTCGCTGAAACATTCCACCCAACCATAGGCCAGTGCGCTCTTTAATCTCTCAGCAACACTGCCACCCCCGATCTGGGCATGATTTCCCCCAAGGAATAAGGAACACTTGCAGACTTCACCCATAGCCAAGGATACAATAAAATTTAGTCAAGCCAACACAATTGGGTTTATCAGAATTACACAGACAGTGGTTTACACTTAGCCAAATTCACATGAGACACATCCAAGCAAACATATGGGTTTATCAAGCTACTATCCAAGCCATCCTTCCATTTGGGTTTATCAGACTGCCAAGGAGGTAGAAGGGTTGACTACTAAGCTAGTGAGCTCAATCCAGAGCTATGAACACCCACATCGGATCTAACCTGACTTCTAAACACTTACACACCCAACACAAGGAAACATCCCCTTCTCTGCTACATAGTCCCTCAGGCCATGCATTCCCTTCTAGTGCTATTCAGTGTATGCAAAGAAGAAAATCAGCCCTCTAGATTGGTCTGTGAGGTGCCTTCACACTAGGTTTATCAAGCAAGTCCAGACTCCATTTCCATTCCCCAAATCAGTTCAGATGCCAAACGATGATGCACACACAGTGATCTCAATCCTGGGATTATCAAATGTAAGCAGAATCCAAGGAATTACACATGCCCATAGTAATTTATGAATTTTTGAACATTGTCGGTGCCAGACCGACTGCCGCAAAATACCAAAACAAAAAAATTTGCTAGTTATTCAAATCAAAGACACTAAATCAGATTCACAGCATTCCTATTCAGGAAAATGAATACCAGAATGGAGAAACGTGAGAAGAAACAAATCCACACAGGAAAACCCAAAACGTGAAGGATCCAGATCATCGAACAGGAGAAAATCATGAAGGGTTCAGACTCTGAGTGGTTTTGCTTGCTGCAATATTCGGATCCAAAAATGTTACCCACATTTCAAATCATGAGGGGAAAGTGAAACGTTTCAGTGTGGGGGGGAATTATGTGGAAATTGAACCCAAGAGATAGAACAATTAGACTCACAAAATTGCTAATCAAACATGCAAAATTAAAACCAAAGGAGACTGAAACATAGCCAACCTTATGAAGTAATAGGATGCTGTAATATATAATTACATGAGATAATCAAATGCATAAATATGGCATTCGAAATAGTCAAAAAGCAGGCTTACCAAACCTAGTCAAATCCCCAATAGGTGCATAAAGTAGTTTCCAAATCAATGAAGATGCTCACGAATTCGCTAAGTCAAGTGGGAAATATAAAGAAAGATGGAAAGAAAACTCATACATGCTTTTATTTGGAGAAAATGAGGGAGGAGGATGTGGAAAAAAGACAAGTCAACTACACCTAGTCTAGCTTTTCATTTGGCCTTCAATTAGAAATAAAACAGGAAGCTTTTCAGAAAAAATAGATATGCAATTTGGAGGATTTGTAATAAATAATACATGATAAATTGGGTTTCCAGGATGTTTCCCAAGTGCTCCATGTCTCATTTTTAGCATGTGTTGACTTCTAGGACATGTAGAAGGCAACTAGCATAGAATGGAATCTAGGAAACTAGGTAATAAGACAAAAATAATTAAATTAATTTCTAATGTAGGTAACTATGGGTTGATTATTCTAACACCCCCCCTTAAGCCTGACTTTATGAGTAAATATCAGAAAACTATAGGGCCTAGCAACAAGGCTTAGTCACCCTTTACATATTGCTTGTCCATACAACCAAGGAAAGAGGCGAAACCCCAGTGGGAAAATCCTCCCTTAAACATGGACAGGAAAAAAAATTTTGGAAATATTGTCATCAATCATGCTTCACAGCATGATCATCAATCCCCAACAGTGATTTGAGATTTCAGAATGTCTTCTCACAAAAAACTTTCGTGAAGATGTCTGCTACTTGTTCTGAAGATGCACAAAAGAGTATATCAATGGTACCATCATGCACAAGTTGTTTGATGTAGTGCATATGGATCTCAATGTGCTTGGTTCATTGTCTCTAAACTGGATCATTGCAGATATGAATGGTGCTCTGATTATCACGGTAGATAATAGTTGAAAACTCTGATTCAAAGCCACATTCTCCAAGTATCCCCTTTAACCACAAACATTGAGTTGTTGCATTTACAACTCCTCTATACTCTGCTTCTATAGATGAGAGTGCTAAGGCACTCTGCTTCTTGCTTGACCAGTCGATTGGTCCTTCTGCAAGCATGAACACATATCCTGATGTAGACTTTCGATCTGTGTTGTCACCTGCCCAATCACTGTTAAGTAAACCCAATCAAATCAAGATTAGATTTTGCTTTGTAGAAGATCCCATGAGTTCTTGTTCCTTGAACAAATTTTGGGATCCTTTTGGCTGCTCTCCAGTGAATCTCATAAGGTTGATCCATGTTTCTCTAAGCCACACTAACTGCTTCTTCAAGCTTAACTCCTGAAAGGAAGGGAGTCTTTCTTGGCTTGCAATATTTCATGTTGAACTTGTTGAGAAAATCTAGAGCATACTTGGACTAATGTACTTTGATTACATGTTGGGATTGAGAAATTTTGAGACCCAAGAATTGGCTCAACAATCCCAAATTTGTCATAGAAAATGCATGGTTCATTGCATCCTTCAAGGAGGAAATCTCTTTCTTTGAACTTCCTGTAATCAGTTGGTCATCCACATACAAGACAATAATCATCAAAGAACCATGAATCAACTTCAAATAGACATTAGGATCATACTTGCATCGAACAAAAATCAGTGATAGCAAAAATCCATCAATCTTAGCATACTAAGCCCTAGGGGCTTGCTTCAGCCCATACAATGATTTCTTTAACCTGCACACTAAATATGGATTAGAAACAAACCCTTCAAGTTTCTGCATGTAAATATCCTCAGTGAGATCTCCATTTAGGAAATCACACTTCACATCCATGTGATGCACCTCTCATTACTTTGAAGCTGCAATGGCTATAGCTAGCCTTACGGAGTCCATCTTTGCCACTGGTGCAAAGGTTTCATTGTAGTCAATACCATGTACTTGTGAGTATCCCTTAGCTACCAATATTGCCGTATATTGCAAAGGTGAACCATAAGCAGCAAACTTAGTCTTGAAAACCCACTTATGTTAAACTAGCTTCCTCCCTGGGGTAAGATCAACTAGTTCCCAAGTGTTGTTCTTCTGAAGCGAGATGAATTCTTCTTTCATGGTTATTTTCCATCTTGGATCATGTGTTTCATCTTCATATGTATTTGGATATAATTCAACCATTAGATAGCACTTTGTTATACACCAGAATGGCACCTCTCCGTCTGAGTGTCAACTTTCCTTATGTTGGCACACAAAAGGACACTTATGGATTGAGGTTTGCCTAGAATACTATAGCTTGGCTTATTATGAAATACATTCTGCCTCTATCCAGCTAATTACTTTGCCACATTTGCCATGTTAGGATGTATGTGCGACTCTCTCTATTGACAACTCGCGCATCACTTGCGAGTCTCCCTTGTAGCAAGTCGCGAATCCTTGAATTCGCGGGTTGCTCTTCTATATAGTCGCGCATCATTCGTGGGTTGTTCTACTGCAGACCCGCGAATGTGTCTCTTAACATTTAAATATTAAAACATGCGTTAACTAGAGATTAATTATGTCATGTAACTGGATTTCCTTAACTGCTGTAACTTCTCTAACCTTCGAACTACCTTATTTCACCCATATAAATAGAAGTAGGAGAAGACATGAGAGGGACTTGGAACTTTATGCATTGTTATGCTGGAGAAATTGGGACTCCCTTTGCCTACACCTTTGCCCTAGGAGCTTTCCCTTGTGTTGCAGAGCTTGGAGGCTGAGTTCTTTGGAGAAGAGAAACAGCAGATCTAGATCAAGGTTTCGTGAGGTGCCTAACTTGAAGAGAAGGTATATTTGTACTTGTTTTCAATATTAATAAACATGTGATGTCCTTCTTCTTCCCAAATCATTGTTCAATGTGTGATTGAATCTCTGTTTATGGTCATATGATGATGTTATTTCAGATTTATTTGATTATCATTTCTTTATATGTGGTCATAATGGTTTGAGGAAGGTATAACTTGTTTTACAGGTCTCTTGGAGCGAGAGGAGCAAGAAGAGGATTGAAGAGAAAGCTTGGACCAGCCTTCAGTGAGTCAGGTGTGGACCTTTCTCTTCTCTTATCTTGTTTATATATACTTGCTGAACATTGTGCATCTCTCTTTCAACCCCAGTACATTGATGGCCTCTTAAACCCTAGCCATAGGACACTTTCCTTTACAAAAGAACTGGCGACTCCGCTGGGGACTAGCCTTGTCTGTTTGGGGTTTTTCTCTTGATTTCTTTTAGCTTTTGCATTGTTTCAGGTCCTTCTTTCCACTTAGGAACATTTTTAAGTCTAATTACACCCTCTCCCCTGCCTTCCTAAGGAAGTTTTCTACCCTTGATTGTGATTTTTACACCTATTCGCGGGTTGTTCTTTTGAACAGTCGTGAATACGAGTTTGCATGTGCGGGTTGTTCTACTGAATAGTCGCGTATCATTCGCGACCTGCCCTTATAGACAGTCGCGTATATACCTGGAAGTTAGGATTTTTTTAAGTCAAGTTTTTGCTTGTTCCCTTCTTCAGGTATTCCCTGTTTGTGAGTGGTGTCTCTTTATGAATGCTGTGTAGCTTGTCTGAAGACTGTTGGTGATCACCCTACCTGCTTTTTCAAAAATCCTTTGAGTCTTTTTGCTTGGAGTAATTCTTGCTTGTTTGCTTTATTAGATCCAAGTTTACTCAAAGCACAGTGCATTTCAGGTGCATGGTGGGTCTGTTAAGGTCTTCTGCGGGTGCATGAATCCAGGGAGTTTGTGTCTTTCTTTTTGTTGTTCTTTATCTATGTGGTAAGCCCCTTTATAGGATTAGGATTTACTCTTTGCTCTTTCACCTGTCCCCTTTGCTTGGTTTGCTTTTTGGCCTTCTGTTTCTGATTAGTCTCTGTTAGTGGCCTTTGTTTGATTTCAGAAGCTTGTGGATGTTGTTTTCCTCCTTTGTTTGGTCTACTTCACCTTGCCAAAATAGTTGTCTTGTCTCTTATACAAGCCTTTCTTCCAAGTAGGGTTTATGCTGAATTTAGTTGGTTCTAGAGTTTGTTGGGTGGTTGCATAGCAAAGTTCCTTTTGCTTTGTTCTTTTTATCTGCATGCTTTGCTTTGTAGGTAGTTTTTCTTTTGCATTTTATAAAAGAAAATTAAAAAGAACTTCTTTTTGCTACTTTTGCTCCTACCTCTTTCTTTGGTTTGACCTTGTGGACAAGGTACTGAGCAGCCTTTGTTTGTAGGTTTAGATTGACTCTTGGGACTTCTTGACCTTTGTTTGCGTTAGTCTTTTGTGCTTAGTCTTTTCATTCCAAAGTTGTTGGCTTGTTTACCTTTGTAAGCTTTCCTTTCAAGTGAGGTCTATACTCAACTTTAGGGAAACCTAGGGTTTGTTTTCGGGGTATAAAGTAGTTGTCTATTTTCTTTGCTTTCAGTACTTGTTTGCATAAGTAGATAGGCTGATTTTTCTTTTGCATTTATAAAAGAAAAATACAAAAACATATGGTTTCTTTATGTGCATATAGATTAGGCTGTTAGTCTAGATTGCATAGAATAGCATTGTTTTTGAAAAATTTTAAAAATATAAAAAGATTTGATCTTTTTGGCTTTCAAGTTATTTGAAAATATAAAGAGAATAGCTATTTGCTTCTTTGCATCTCATTTCTCTTTGCTTAGTCATTTTGTTTTCATTTCTTGAGTCAAAACACCACATGAGTTTCATGCCATTTACCCTCTGAGTAAGAAACAGCCCATAAAATAAACGACATAATTTTAAAAATTATTAGCAAGTTTTATTTTATAGGGTCATACACCAACTAGATTAGGCTAGACTTGTGGGTTAGGGTGTTTCAACTCCCCACAAGTGTTAAATTTCAGACATAGTTGGCCTATCACTAGGTAAATCCTTGATTCTATCACTGTATCTGGGAAGCTCCTCTCAAACGGGAGTTAAGCACGAGGCCACGTGGAGGCTTGGATAGAGGGGATAACCCCTCAAATCCTTGTCAAAACGTAACTCAGGACTTTTGCACATCTGGGGATTCTGTCTAGGCAGAATTTCGGGCTCAGCTACCCTGCCCATGCGTACGAGTTTGGCTTGTGAATGTCCCCCCAGACAGTAGGTATTATCAAGGTAGCCTTTACTCTCTTGTCTTTTAGGGCTCATACACAGGTAAACCGGAAGGTTATTTCTGGTTGACCTTGGACAGACTTGGAAGGTAACCCTTGTAGAAAGTGCAAGAGGGTGGTGGGTGATTCCTCCACTTGTGCCTGAGAACCCCTCAAGGATGCCAAGTAACTGTTCATCAGCCTTCTTCTGGAAGGTATATCTTTATAGCCTGTTTAGATTGCTTGAGACTCTAGGATCTTTTTAGTGAGTGCTGTGTGGTTTGTCTGTACTTAGTGGGCCTTTAGGTGTCTGCTTTGTAATTTTGTTTGACCATCAACCTCAGACTTTGTCTCTTGTTTTGAATCTATGACTAACACCCCTTTGAACACCAACCAAGAGATCCCCTTGATGGGAGCTCCTTGTCCTATTCCTCTCACAGGGAATGTTGGTGTTCCCTTGATGGCCACCTTGAATCTTCCGGGATTCACCATAGGGCTACCGGTGTGGTTGTTTTCCACTCCAACTGTCCTGAATGCTCCTGATGCTTCTCAAGTAAGCACCGTATATCAAGGGCATCAAAACAATGTCTCCCCTTCACCTGTAGTTAGTTCTCCTCCTCCTTCTACCTCATGCGGTGAAAGTACTGATACTAGTAACCGACAGTCTAAAAGGAGTAAAAGAAGGAGGAATAGGAAGAAAGCACATAAGCAAGGGGGCACCCATTCAACCTCTGCAAGTCAAGTTGAACCTCACCACCCAGCCTCATTTGTTCAGGCTGGGAGCATCCATCCAACCTCTGTAGGTCATGTTGGATCTAGTCACTCAACCTCTGGTGTTCACGTTGAGTGCACCCATTCAACCTCTGGTTTTCAAGTTGAACCATCCTATCCAACCTCTATTGTTCATGTTGGAGCTATCCATCCAGCCTCTAGTGATCAAGCTGGTGGGATCCTTCCAACATTTTCAG
Source organism: Pseudotsuga menziesii (assembly GCA_001517045.1). Lineage (NCBI taxonomy): Eukaryota > Viridiplantae > Streptophyta > Pinopsida > Pinales > Pinaceae > Pseudotsuga > Pseudotsuga menziesii. Next base: position 272,809 of record LPNX010451476.1, read on the forward strand.
GGTATGTCGGATCCTGTCACTCAACCTCTGGTGTTCAAGCTGAGTGCATCCATTCAACCGCTGGTTTTCAAGTTGAACCTTCCCATCCAACCTTTGTTGTTCAAGTTGGATCCATCCATCCAACCTTTGGTGTTCACGCTGGTGAGATCCTTCCAACCTTTCCAGGTCATGTCGGATCCTGTCACTCAGCCTCTGGTGTTCACGTTGAGTGCACTCGTTCAACCTCTGGTGTTCAAGTTGAACCTCCCCATCCAACCTCTGTTGTTCAAGTTGGATCCGTCCACCCAGCCTCTGTGGTTCACACTGGGGGCACACACTCAACTACTGCAAAGCATGTTGATCCTAACCATTCAACCTCTGATGTTCATGTTGATGGTGCCCGTCCTATCTCTGCAAGTCAAGTTGGACCTAGTCTCTCAGCCTCTGCCAGGCATGCTAGGGGCAGTCTTTCAGCCTCTGTGTTTCAAGCTAAGGACAACCCGTCAACCACTGCGAGTCATGTTGACACTGTTGACAAGTCTACCCGTTCAAAACACAAGCTCAAGTTTCCTTGTAAGCTTTGTGAGGGAGACCACCTTACTTATAAATGCCCTTCTATTGAGGAGGTGCGAAGAGTTTGGATTCATGGTCATCCCGTTTTTGAACATTATGGAGTCTCTCAACAACCAGCCTCTCTTAGTGAGGTTGGACCCAGTCACCCAGCCTCTGTTGTTCACGCTGGGGGAAAACTCTCATCCTCTGCAGGTCATGTTGAGAGCAAGCTGTCAGCCACTGCTAGTCATGCTGATACCGTTGAGAAAACTGGTCATTCGAAGCATCATCTTAAGTTCCCTTGTGTGCTATGCAAGGGAGATCATCTTACTCATCTATGCCCAGCTATCCCAGAGGTGCGAAGAGTGTGGTCCGAGACTCATGGATTTCATTCTTCTGAACACCCTATAGTTTCTCAACATCCTACTCAACCTTTGGTTGATCAAGTGGTTGAACAAATCTCAGATTTGGTCGATCCCACTCTTCTTTCGAAGAGTGCTCCTCATGTGATTGAACCAATGCCATCTTTGGTCAATCCCACTCTCCCTTCAGAGAGTGACTTTGATGAAGCGGTTGAATCGATTCCAGTATCGATCAATCCCACTCTTCCTTTGGAGAGTGAAGTGTCTACTAGTCACATTTTCTTCACTGCCAGTTCAGATCTCACTGAACAAGGGGGCACTGAACTTGTTTCGGATCAACCCCCACCAAGCCCTCGGATTGCTTCCTTTGATTGGGATAGCCTAGTTGAGCCGTGCCTTCCTTCCCATGCACCTTTCCAGATAAAGGTCAAAGTGGAACCCTATACAATTGCTCGTTGCATTGTTGATGAAGGAGCCTCAGTTAGTATTTTTTCTGCTCGTGCTTGGCGAGGTATGGGATCTCCCAGCCTTGTGTTGACTGCTAGTCAGTTACTGGCGTTTGATAGAGGAACTTGTGTAGCCTTGGGAATTCTTGCTCAAACACCTATTACTTTGGGTGGGAAGACCGTCTTAGTTGACTTCATGGTAATAGAAGACCCCTTGGACTTTAATATGCTCCTTGGACGTGATTATGTCTATGCCATGCAAGCTGTGGTGTCAACATTCTTTCATGTGATGTACTTTAATCATGGTGAAGAGATTGTCACTATCGATCAGTTGGATTTTCTTGATCCGTCTCCTAACCCAACTAGAGACCAAGTCTTTCCTTTATTGATTCCCAGTGTTTCTGTAGACACCACCCCACCACAGGTGAACTATGTGGCTTCTTGTCCTTTGTGTTCAATTGCTACTGAGAGGCAGCCTCTGTTTTCATGCTCACCTTCTCGAGACTTGGTCCCAGAAGTTGATTGGGTGAGTCCTCCTATACAGATTGTAGAGCCTTCTCTCCACTCTGTCCATCCATTTGAAAGTTCAGATATGTGTCCTATCTCGGATGATTTCCTCCTTTCAGATGAAGTCTTCCTGGAGTCTTTGATACAGTCTGACCTTCTTTTTCAGTTGTGATTAAGTCTAAACCTGATTTGCCTAGTAAGCCTTCCCTTTTTCTTATGTTGGTTTTTGTTGAGTCTTTTGATTCTTCATTTGAAAAGCAAGTCAGTGATCCTGATGAGTTTGATTTTTTCTTATGAATTTCTCAACTCCTGTGATATTGGGTTTGTTCCTGCAGACTCCATTTCCCTTGTTGATTTTTTCTTCTCTTCTGAGGTTGATCTTATTGATTATAAACCCTCGAGCCTTGGTCCTATAGAATCTTCTTCGGTTGATTCTGCCTTGACTTTTCCTTTTGTAGAAGATAGAAAAGTCACAAGTGTTTCTGCCAAAGTGACCCGCATCGGATCGTTTCTTCTGATGTTGTTGTTTCTTGGAGACAGGATTATTAGTTGGATTCACAACTGTTTATGGCCCTCACCTTGTTGTTCAAGCTGTAATTGCATTTGCATATGCCTTGCTCGCGCTCATGAGCCTGATGCCGGCTTCCACGCTTTTAGCTCGTTTTATAAGCCCTCATCTTTGTTCTCATCACCGCTCAGCCTTGTATCATTTTGCCTTTGCAACTTGACACCCTTTATCCCGAGGAGACCTTCCCCGAGTGTCCTTATCTTGCTCACTTTCCTTGCATTATGAATAGGTTTGTTCCTTGCGCTTGGAACTAGTTTCGCCTGTCTATGACACTCGTCTCCTCGCATTTAGAGCATTCTTTCTGTTCTCCTTCGAGCTCGTTAAAAACAGTAAGGAGGCCGCGAGTTGACTTTTCTGGACTCGTTAAAATTTCATGGGAAAGATTATGAGTTTATTTAGGCCCAAGTCTGACTCCTCAAAATAGACTTGACTGCCGAGTAAATTTGTCCATTCAGGCTCGTTAAGAATATGTGAATGGGCATCCACATTGGTGGTAGGTTATCTCTTTCTCGGACCATGTGGAATAATACGAGAAAGGATCCCTCTCTTTTCTACTGAATTGAGAAGAGTATTCTCAGGCATAGGTTTATCTCTTTTCCGGACCTGAGGGACTAAACTTACGGAAAAGGAACCCCCAGTATGAGCTTAGTTTTCTCTTTTTCGTGCTCTAGACCAAAACATGAAAATGATTTCGAGTGTACTTTATGTCTTTGTCATGCTCGTTAAACCCTCAAGAACAAAGCATCGAGTTTATTGTTGTAAGCTCCATTTCTTGTAACCAAATGGATCTTTTCGAGTGATCTTTCCTTCCTTCACACTCGTAAAACTCAGGCTGTATATGCTGCTTTTGAAGGAGCGTTGGGTAGGTGGTAATTTAATTTTTTTCAGACCTTCCTGACTAATTACAAAAAAGGTGCGCCTTTTCTTCTTCGAAAGTTAAGAGAGTTCTTCTGTTGTTTGTTTTATACTTTTTCGGCCTTAGGAGACTAAATTGTACGAAAAAGGACACCCCTGGAATCTTCTTTGGAGTTTTCAGACTCTCTAAACTATGAAAACACTGTCGAGCATGTACTAGTTCGGGCTCGTAAAATCCACGAATTAGTGCTTTATCAAGCATTCTTCTTTCTTTTCTTCGAGCTTGTCAAAAAATGAAGATGGTCCCGAGTTTGTTTTCTTGGACTCGTTAAACCTTTACAAGAAAGAAGGGAAGGGGAAGGGTTATTTCCATGTCTTTTTACATCATGGCAGCAAGTCTTATTTCCTTGAACAAAGCACCAGTTTTGAGTCTCTCAACAGTTGGGTCCTAGTATTTTGACCTTATCCTGATTCAGAGTTTCTTACTCCTCCAGTTGGTTTCTTTTCCAATTATATGGGGAATCTGTCAATGTCTCCTACATTGCAGATTTGTTTCGTTGGTCCTATTTTGTGTCAAAAGCTGCCTAAGTCACTTTTGTGTCGTGCTCACTGTTCAAGGATTAAACCTTTGTCGGCCATTCTGCAGTTGCCTTGACCTTTTGTGTCGGCCATTCCCTGGTATCAGTTCATTACATCATGTCTTCAGTGGTCCTTTTTGTGAAATTCAGTACCAATTCTAGATCCAATTAGTCTTTGACTTACCTCGTGTCGGATGATGAAGGATGCCTTAATGCCTTCCTTCCAACAGATCTCTTCCTATCGACTGCAACACATCTTGCTCTGGGGACGAGATTTAGAGTTTTATGACAGTACCTTGGGAATTGTTGTCCTCAATGGCAATTTCCCTCGCTATTGGGTAGTGGGGATACCTTATTGTCTCCTACTCAATAGATTCTTCAAGTGCTCGACTTCAAGTCCTTGTAATCCCACTTGTTAGAATGTACTAGGTACCTTGGGGACCATTTGCATTCATGGTGGTTTCCCTCGCGTTTGTTAACGGTTTTCATTATTGACCAGTAATCAAATGGCTTCCTCCATGTTTGACTTCAGCTCTTTTATTCACATGGTTAGGATTCGTACCTTTTTTGGGCGGTTTGGATTGAAGACCTTGGGGCTGACAGTAGCATCCTCATTTTTGCTATTGCCCAAGTTGCGCAAGACCTTGTTATACTTTATATGACATTTTGCTGAGACATAGATCCACCTTGTATTTTTGTGGCTATGATCGATTGTTGAGTATGGATCCACCTTGTTCATTTGTGGCCATGACTCCTTTAGATTTGATATGGCGCCTTTTTGCATATTGAGCGACCATTATAGTTTCATCAGTTATACATATGTTGAATCCGCCTGTATCCTTATGGCGATGTTTTGTATATGGACTTGTATGTACCAGAGATCAGTTTTTCTGACATTTATCTCTCTTACAGGTATCTTCACTCGAGCCTTTTGATCTTGGATTCTCAGCTCTCTCCATACTCAGCTCTTTCCTTTATAATGTATTTCGGCTATCGTCTTCCCCTCTAACCTCACACATTAGGGGGCATCTGTTATACACCAGAATGGCACCTCTCCGTCCGAGTGTCAACTTTCCTTATGTTGGCACACAAAAGGACACTTACGGATTGAGGTTTTCCTAGAATACTATAGCTTGTCTTATTATGAAATACATTCTGCCTCTATCCAGCTAATTACTTTGCCACATTTGCCATGTTAGGATGTATGCGCGACTCTCTCTATTGACAACTCGCGCATCACTCACGAGTCTCCCTTGTAGCAAGTCGCGAATCCTTGAATTCGCGGGTTGCTCTTCTATATAGTCGCCATCATTCGCGGGTTGCTCTACTGCAGACCCACGAATGTGTCTCTTAACATTTAAATATTAAAACATGCGTTAACTGGAGATTAATTATGTCATGTAACTGGATTTCCTTAACTGCTGTAACTTCTCTAACCTTCGAACTACCTTATTTCACCCATATAAATAGAAGTAGGAGAAGACATGAGAGGGACTTGGAACTTTATGCATTGTTATGCTGGAGAAATTGGGACTCCCTTTGCCTACACCTTTGCCCTAGGAGCTTTCCCTTGTGTTGCAGAGCTTGGAGGCTGAGTTCTTTGGAGAAGAGAAACAGCAGATCTAGATCAAGGTTTCGTGAGGTGCCTAACTTGAAGAGAAGGTATATTTGTACTTGTTTTCAAGATTAATAAAGATGTGATGTCCTTCTTCTTCCCAAATCATTGTTCAATGTGTGATTGAATCTCTGTTTATGGTCATATGATGATGTTATTTCAGATTTATTTGATTATCATTTCTTTAGTGGTCATAATGGTTTGAGGAAGGTATAACTTGTTTTGCAAGTCTCTTGGAGCGAGAGGAGCAAGAAGAGGATTGAAGAGAAAGCTTGGACCAGCCTTCAGTGAGTCAGGTGTGGACCTTTCTCTTCTCTTATCTTGTTTATATATACTTGTTGAACATTGTGCATCTCTCTTTCAACCCTAGTACGTTGATGGCCTCTTAAACCCTAGCCATAGGACACTTTCCTTTACAACACACTTCTCAGTAAATAGAGGATCTTTCACACAAAGGGCACTCTCAAATTGAGATCTAGTCCTCCTAGTGTCATTAGGATTTCCAGCTAGTTCCCCAATTGCATGAATGGTATTTCTTGCCCATTTTGGTCTTGTAGGACTGTTAGGATTTTCAATCAAATCATCATTATCAGGGATATCAGAATCAGCAAACTCATTAGTCTCTCCACTTAAAATCAATGAATCTGGTGGTGAAGAAGACTCTCCAACTTCAACTGCTACTAAAGGCTATTCTTGGAACTGAACACTTCTTTCAATGAAAGCTTTGTTATTGCTCAAGTTGATCAACTTGTACCCTTTTGAATCTTCAGAATACCCAACAAATAGGCACTCTTGTATTTGGGGTTACAAATCCTTCCTCTTTTCAGTTGGAATTCTAGCCCAAGCCTTTGAGCCAAAAATCCTAAAATGGGTCACATCTGGCTTGTGCCCACTCCAAGATTCGAAAGGAGTCATACCATCAAGATGCTTATGAGGAACCCTATTCTGGATGTAGGATGCACATTTTATAGCCTCGGCCCAAAACTTTGGTGGCAAAGTCTTAGCCTCCATCATGCAGGTTGCCTTCTCCTTTAGTGATATGTTCTTTCTCTCAGAAACACCATTTTGTTGTGGTGTGTAAGGGATCAAATGTTGCATCTGAATACCTGCATATTTACAATATTGAATGAAATCAGACTTGACATACTCACCACCATTTTCAGATCTGAGGATCTTGGGTTTCCTCCCAGACTGGTTTTCAACTAAGGCTCTAAAGACTTTGAAGAGGTCAAAAACTTCAGACTTATGCTTTAGGAAGTGAACCCAACTATACCTGGAAAAGTCATCTATGGAGGTCAGTGCATATTTAGCTTGACTCATGGACATATGAGGGAATGGACCAGCAATGTCACTATGGATCATCCCAAGAGGTGAAGAGGTTCTATCATGACTAGCTTTCTCATACTTGTGCTCTTGTTGTTTTCCTAGGATACAACCTTGACATACTCCCTTAGAAAACTTGATCTTTGGTAACCATATGACCATATCTTTTTCACTCAAATCAGAAAGATACTTATAGTTAAGATGGACAAATATTTCATGCCAAATATTGCTTGCTTCATTAGCATGAATTAGAAGAGCATATGGGTTTGAGTAGGGTAGAAAATGGGAAAAAGTGTATACCTTCGAAGTGTGATCAACAACACCTTTTTCTATGACTTTACCATTCGAAATATTAGTGATTTCAGCATCATCAACGGAGAATATGACCTTCTTTGGAGACCTGGTATGAGTCATCTGATACACTGACAAGATATTGGAGGTAAGACCTGGAACATACAACACATTATTGAAACTACCATGGTCAAGATCAATCCTACCCTTCCCCAAACTGTCAGTGAGAGAGTCATCTCCCAAAAATATTGGTGGTCCTTTCAACATTTCAAGAGAGGAGAATGTCTCTTTTGTCGAAACCATGTGTCTAGAAGCTCCGGAATCTAAGATGAATCTAGGTGAGCTTGATGTGCTAGTAACCAAGGCATGTACTCTCTCTCTCTCTTCTGAATTTGATCCTCCTTCCTTCTTCTTTGAGCAATCAGAAAGGGAGATGTTATTCTTCTCCAGGGGTTGGTTCAACATGTCAATTTGCTTCTTCATACAAGAGCTCTTAGGATGATAGCCCTTACTACAGTATGCGCACTTGCTCATTTCTCCTTTGTTCTTGTTCTTCTGGGAGTTCTTCTTGGAACCTTGGGGCTCCTCTTGAGACCTAGACTTATCTCTCTTTTGCTCAAGTGGATTTTTATCTTTTTTCTTGCTTTTTGAATCCACCCTTGAATCTCCAGCAACCAAAGCTTGGTATTTGGAAGGTTTGATGGTGCCCATCATCACCAACTTATCTTGCTCCTATGTGAGGGATTCCATGAACTTTGCAAGCTTAGGAATCTTCTAGGCTCGAGCTGTCAACTTGGTGGCATGGAAGGTCGAAACAAACACTGAATAGTTAGGACCAAGCTTAGAGAGTATGGCCAATACTAGTTTCTCTTCCTTCTTTTTGATCCCACACTGTTTCAACTGCAAAACAAGGGACTTAACTTTTGGAAAAGTAGAGTTGCAATGATTTGAAGCTATTGGGACTCAAGGAGATCAACTCATTCTCAATTTTATGTCCTCTCATCTCATCTGTATTTCCAAAAATCTATTCTAGTTTCTTCCACACTTCTTTAGGTGATTTCAATCCATCAAGATGGAAGAGGAGGTCTCTTGAAATGCTCAGACACAAAATACCATAGGCCTCATCCCTCCTGTTGTGCCATTTAATTTTCTCTGCAGCTGCATTGGGCTCTACCTCATTTGCCATAGTTACCCTATAGAAACCTTTCTCTCTCAAAAATATCTCCATCTTAGCTTTCCACTCAAAGAAATTGAATGGAGTCAAGATGATCTTCTGAGATTGGTCCATAGCTCAGAAACTGTTCCCTCCAATCAGCAGAATACGCTCCCAGTCAATGATGTCAAACTTGCAATAACAATTTGGAAGGAGATAAATCGATCTATAAAGGCTCTGATACCATGTGCAAATTGAACCCAAGATATAGAACAATTACAGTCACAAAATTGCAAATCAAACATGCAAAATTAACACCAAAGGAGACTGAAATTGGAGCATAACACTCATCTGTATTGAGTAAGTGTACGATAGCAAACCTTATGAAGTAATTGGATGCTGTAATATATAATTACATGGGAGAATAAAATGCATAAATATTCCATTCGAAATAGTCAAAAAGAAGGATTACCAAATCTAGTCAAATCCCCCATAGGTGCATAAAGCAATTTCCAAATCTATGAAGATGCTCACGAATTTTCTAAGTCAAGTGGGAAAAGCTAAAGAGGGATGGAAAGACAACTCATACATGCTTTTATTTGGAGAAAATGAGGGAGGATGATGTGGGAAAAAAACAAGTTAACTACACCTAGTCTAGGTTTTCCTTTTACCTTAAATTAGAAATAAAACAGGAAGCTTTTCAGAAAAAGCAGATATGCTCTTTGGAGGATCTAGAATAAAGCAGACATGCTAAATTGGGTTTCCGGGATGTTTCCCAAGTGCTCCATGACTCAGTTTTAGCATGTGTTGACTTCTAGGACATGTAGAAGGCAACTTGCATAGAATGGAATCTAGGAAACTAGGTAATAAGACAAAAATAATTAAATTAATGTCTAATGTAGGTAACTATGGGTTGATTATTCTAACAAAGTAGATGTTTTTGTGTTTTCTTTCCCAAGAAAATTTTAAATTTTTTTTTCCAAAAAAGGTGCTCTGCCCATTTCGAATTTCTCCCCACCCTTCCAACTCCCCCCCCTTATCTTTAGGAAAAATCATGCCCCCATCTCATTTAGTTGCGCTGACATAGCTGGCTATAGGTTTTTAATTATTAAATTGCAAATTTAGCATAATGTCCAAAATAATAACATGTTGGTTAGCATGAAATACCATTGGCCCAACTTTAATCGCCGAAACATAAACACTAAATCAATGGTGGGGCTTTTTCCTAGATCCACACCATGATTATTTACATCATTTTATTTAAATGCAAATGGGGTCAAAACTAGGGTGTTACAGAAATCAATGGTTACATTCTGTTTTGCATCTTGAGACTGATCGACGGGCGAGAACTAATATGCAAGAATCAACGGTGCGGAAGACTTTGAAATTGTGGAAATTGGGAAACATGGAAATTGCGGGAACTCAGTTTTCGATAATTCAAGTTCTGCAACTTGCATGTGGGATAGACCGTTGTGGCCACAATTAGTTGCGGAAGTTCAATTTTAAAAAATAAAAATTGTAAAGCTGCATCCCGCAATCCGCAGTGTTGCAGAAAAGGATTATTGTGAAAAAGGAGTTGCGGGAAACGTCTTGCAGAACGACGAAAGTGCGGAAAACCTAAGTTAAAGGTTAGAAAGAAGATTTCAAACAGAAATTTGTTCGGGTACACAGGGTACTCCCAAAAAACTGAACACCTTGAGAAATCATTTCACACAAATAGATCACAAATCAACACATCGATGTTTGTCACATGGTTCAAAGCCTCGAGAGGGAAACAGTCCATGGCCCCAGCCAAATAGCTACTTGGAGAAATTTATTATGCAAAAGAAAGAAAGTTACATGAGCTTCTCATAATCTATCAACTAGCCAAGGACCCTCTATGCTCTTTAAATAGATATCATAGACCAATCGAGTGTTAATCCACCGATCAATGGTAGGTATGATCTAAGAGAAGTTGAACCGTCGGATCACTCTATGTCTAGAACATATCGTGACTGTCGGATTAGAATATTTACAAATGCATACTAAAGAAACACACTTTTACCTAACGGATATATTACACAAGTTAATCTTAACTAACTCCTAAGTGTCTAAATATCCTAACATCCCCCCTTAAGAACAACTTGGGATGGGATTGAAGGATTTACAAAAGTGACACTATTAGGAGAAGGAAGGAGGCATTAGAGCCTATCCCCCCTTAAGGACACATTTCTAAACTCCTAACATAGACCGAAGTTTAGAAAACTTCGCTTCTATAAGAGACTTGGTGAAGATCGCTGCAACTTAATCATCTATAGGGAAATAGAGAACTTCAATAACACTATCATGAACAAGATTTCAAATGAAGTGAATGCATATCTCAATGTGTTTGATGTGCTGATGTAGAACTGGATCTTTGGAAAGCTTGATGGCACTTTAATTGTCGCACCAAAGTGGAGTAGGAAGCTGCTACTCGAATCCAAACTCTGAAAGGATCTGTCGAAGCCATAAAGCTTCCTAACTGGCATTAACTGTGGCTCGATATTCTGCTTTTGCTGAAAAAAGAGCAAGAGCTTGTTGTTTCTTACAAGCCCAAGTGACAGGTCCAAATCCCATACTAAAAAAATAACCTGCAGTAGACTTTTGATCATCAAGATTGCCGGCCCAATCTGAATCAATGAAACCAACCAACAAAGGTTTCCCCCCTGTACTATAATGAATCCCAAACTAAATTGTACCTCGAATATATCAAATTATTCTTTTTTCTAATTTCCAGTGATTTTCATGAGGAGTTTGCATATAATGGGAAACACGACCAATGGCAAAGGAAAGGTCGGGTCGGGAATGAGTCAAGTATAAAAGACTACCAACAAGCTAACGATACAAGGTGGCATCTACTTCAGGGGAAGTACAAGTGCCAGAAAGTTTGACTCCAGACTGGAAGGGAGAAGGGGTTGGTTTACAATATTCCATGTGGAAGCGACGAAGAAGGTCACAATCATACTTAGACTGGGAAAGAAAGATTCATTCTTTGGTTTGCAAGACTTGGAGACCAAGAAAATAATGCAAATTTCCTAAGTCTGACATTTCAAAATTTTGCTTAAGACTGGAATTCACATGGGTTATAAGTTTAGGGTCACTACCAGTAAGGATAAGATCATCAACATAAAGAACAAGTATGATGAGATGGTTTCCTACTTTCTTGGTATAGACATTGGGGTTAGAATGGCATCTAGAAAAACCAGTGTCAAGGAGAAAGCTATCCATTTTGGCATACCAAGCTCTAGCAGCTTGCTTAAGGCCATATAAGGATTTCTTAAGAAGACAAACAAGGCTAGAGTTATTTTGAACATATCTAAGAGGTTGTTCCATGTAAATTTCCTCATGTAAATAACCATGTAAGAAGGAAGACTTGACATCCATTTGATGGAATTCCCAGTCATGTAAGGCTACAAGGGAAAGAACAAGGTGGATGGAGTTCATTTTTGCTACAAGGGCAAAGGTTTCATTGTAGTCAATCCCTTCAACTTGGGAAAAACCTTTGGCAACTAACCTTGCCTTAAGTCTTTCAACACTTCCATCTGATGCATACTTAGTTTTATAGACCCATTTAAATCTAACAAGTTTTCTTCATTTTGGAAGAGGAACAAGATCCCAAGTATCGTTCGCCATTAAGGAACGATATTCTTCATCCATGGCTGCATCCCAATCTGGATTTCCTGAAGCTTCTGCAAAATTTTTGGATCATGATTCTTGGAAACTTGAGCAAAAAGAGAAGAGGCTCACTGAAATTGAGAACGTGTTCGACGTTGATCTCTAGGATCACCGACAAGATCACCAGCTGCTTCACATGTTGAACGGACCCATCGAGGAAGTATTGGTGCTGGTGCAATTTGAGGAACATGAACAGGCAGAGGTGGATTTTCATCCTCACTGTCATCATCAGAAACTAGATTTGGAAACCTGTCAAGGAAGTTGGAAGAAGAAGAAGAAGGCACAATCGCTGAATCAGGCTCGCAGGCCAAAGATGGCACACCCGCCAAGTTAGGCTTGTAGGCCAAGAGATTTTCATCAAATCTAACATCTCTTCTAATGATTATATCATGTGAATGGGGCTGAATAAGTCTATAACCTTTTACATCTTTAGAATATCCAAAAAATATGCACTTTTCACTTTTAGGCTACAATGCTTTCCATTTTTCATCTGAAATGTGAGCCCATGCTTCACAACCAAACACACGAAAGTGACTTACATCAGGTTTAATTTTAATCCATGCTTTTTCCGGTGTTATACCTTGTAAAACTTTAGTGGGTGTGTGATTAACTATGTAATTTGCACAATTTATGGCCTCAGCCCAATATTGAAGACTTAGTCCCTTAGATTGGATCATACAATTAGCCATTTCTTTTAAAGTGCAGTTCTTCCGTTCAGCTACACCATTTTGTTGTGGTGTATATGGAACAGTGTGCTATTGTTGGATTCCTTGTTTAGTGCAGAAAGTAGTGAACTTGTTGTTAACATATTCTCCTCCATTGTCAGATCTTAACTCAATAATTTGATGACCAGATTGTTTTTCAACAGGAGCCTTATAGGCCAAGAACATGTTAAATACTTCGCTCTTAAGTTTTAGGAAGTAAACAGAAGTGCGTCTAGAGTAGTCATCAATGAAAGTTAAGAAATATTTGAAACCAAAAAAAGATGCAAATGGAAGAGGACCACACAGGTCACTATGCACAAGCTCCAAAGGAACCAAGGCATGCCAAGAGGCACGTTTGTCAAAACTGTCCCGATGATGTTTTTCAAGTACACAACTGGAACAAACACCATCCTTGCAAGATACCATCGGAAGACCAGTCACCATATTGTCTTTACATAGTTGTTGCAATGAGAGATAATTTAATTGACCAAATCGCTCATGCCAAAGTTTGCTCAAGTTATCACTATGAGCAACAAAAACTGAAGGAAAAGGTGATGACCCAAAGTTGTTAAATTTGTACAACCTAGTAATATCATCAGCAGTTCCAATAGCAAGGACATTTTGAGGATTTTTAAAATCCTTGATTACAACTTGGTGAGGTGTAAACGTCACCGTTTTACCTTCACCTGAATGAGTAATTTGATAGACTAATAACAAATTGCAGGAAATTTTTGAAACACATAGTACATCACTGAAATGACCATTTTCTACTGGAACTGTTCCAGATCCTACAACAATTAGAGATCTATCATCACCAACAAATATTTGTTTGGTGTTACATTCATGCATAGTAGAAAATATGGCTTGATCCTTCAAGCCATATGATAAGATGCTCCAGAATCAATGAGCCATTTAATTGAAGTAGAAGAAGAAGATGTCATATAAGAGTAACCAGAAGCACAAAGTGCATGTCCATGAGAGTTATATTTTGAAGATGAATCTAGGCTGATGTGGTGCTTCTTCATTGCTGCTTCCAAGGCTGCCATATTCTTAAAACACTTAGATTCATCATGATTATCTTTCCCACAAAAATTGCAATGACGCTCAGTCTTCTTTCCTTTTTGCTTGGATCCTTTGTCATTTTTTAAAGAAGGAGCTGACTGAGAGGGTTTGGGATCCTTGTTGTTCGGCTTATTATTACGAAAATTTTGTTTCTTGGGAGGCTTGGACTTTTATTTCTGTTGGGACAATAAGGCTTTCCCAGATGTATCTGCATTGTTAATTATTCCAAGATGAATGAGCTTATCTTGCTCTCTAATTAAGGAATCACAAAAGGATTCAAGACTATGCTCTTGATAGCTAGCTGTAGTAAAGGATTCTTTCATGGAGTAGAATGTAGATATAAAAACAGAATATGCAAGTCCAAGTTTGGAAAGAATATGATAAATACATTGTTTGTCTTATTTCTTAATCTTGCATTCTACACATAAGAGTCTAAGAGTTTTATACTTAGATAAATAGTCTTGAATGCATGAAAAATCATTTGGATTCAAGGAAAGCAACTCATTCTCAAGTTGATGACCCTGAATTTCATTGTGTTTACCAAACAAAGATTCCAACTTTTCCCAAGCTTTATCAGGTTCATCAATTCCAGATATGTGGAATCGCAAATCAGTAGAGATTGACATCCCAATCAATCCACGAGCTTCATCACATCTATTTTCCCATTTAATTTTCTTGTCATCATCAATGGGTTCTGTTTCTTTCCTTGAGGTTATCCTGAAAAGTCCCCTACTTCGTAGAACATCCTCCATATGATATTTCCAGGAGAAATAGTTAGAGCTTGTAAGTATAATATCACAAGGGGTGACCATACTGTAAAATAATGGCTGAAAAAACAGAAACTAACTGTCTGGTTGCAAAGACCTCGAAAAAATATGCGGTTTTAAAAAAACGGCACTAAAAACTGATTCTAGATGATGAAGTTATGCTTGATCAAAGAAAATGTTGAAGAAGTCCCCAATAGTGATGTGGCATATATTAACTTGACCAACCAAAAAAAGAACCCCCCTCTTCCCAAGATCAACTTTTGACAATCACTTTACAATAAAGTTGCTTTGAAGTGAATCACTTTTGTAGAATAAATGAGGTTCACTTTTACAATAATGTTACTTTTAAATAGTGCGGCAATAAATTAAAAGACTTAAGTGACTCACTTTTTATTTTATTTTATTTATGCGAGATGCACTTTTACAATAAAGTAACTTGAAAATAGAAATTGCATGCACTAAAAAGTAGCTTAATAAGACTTGAACTCAAGACCTATTAAGGAATAAAGCAACTTTGGACCAAGTGAGCTAAGTTTAAAAGGTACATAAAAGAATGGAAAGAGGAAGGGGGATTTTTTTTTTAACTCTTCTCTCTCATTCTCCGTGCTTGCCTTTTTTTTCTGCAAATCACAAAAAAAAACGAAAAACAAAAACAAAAAAAATTGTTTCCACACAAATGGGTTAGATCTTGGTTAGCTTACCCGGAAAGTCTACGTTTTCAAGTTTTCTCATTGTTTCTGATTTTCCGTGATCACACAAGGTGCACGGCAAAGAGCATATGTAGCCGAGAAGACAAGAAAAAAAAACTTTCCCTTTCTGTTTCTGATTCGTCGCGATCGCGCAAGGTGCACGGCAAAGAGCATACACAGCCAAGGAAGGCAACAGTCCGAGATTAAAATGTTAAATTTTCATATGCTTAGCTAAAACATCAGTATTTCATTTCATTTTTCATAACAAAAGCATATAAACAGGATCACTGAAATATAAACAAGCACAACCATACAAAAGGAACACAAAGATTTATCCTGGGAAAACCCTAAAGGGAAAAACCCAGCAAAAGCTTCCTCAATATAGAATCCCCAAAAAGATAAAAGATAAAACCAGCAAGGAGATCAAAGCCTGATCCTCCTCCTTCTCCAACTACTTCTCTTCTCCACTAATGCGCTACACAAGTGAGAGTGTGTCTCATAAATGAGGAGCACTACACCTCTATTTATATTCATCCGTTCACTTAAGTTAACTCATCTGTCATGTAGGCTCGAGTTAATCATGTAGGCTCGAGTTACACATGTAGGCTCAAGTAACCACACTGGGGTGCTAATGACCCACCTTTACAATCAGAGGGGACTGCCTCATGGCTCTTATTAGTTCTTTCGATTAGGAGCATTGGGGTACAAAGTAATACAAGTGGTTCTCCCGGTAGGACCATCGGGGACCACAAAGAAATACATATAGAATATTCTTTGAAGTTACAATATTTCAACACCCCCCCTTAACGAGAAGGGTATTCTATAACAACATCAACAACAACAATAATAGGAGAGATATAGAGGACATCATCAACATCATCAGGGTGATACATCTATAAATCATTGGAAGCTTTTCAACATCATGTAGTCTTCATCTTCAATCTTTAGTCTTCAGCATCATCAGTACTTTGACCACTTCGATTAGCAACATCTTCTTCAGCACTTTGACCTTTTGATTAGCAACATCATCTTCAACACTTTGACCTTTCGATCAGCAACATCTTCTTTAGCACTTTGGCCTTTCGATCAGCAAAAACATCATCATCAAAACATCATCAAAACATCAACATCATCATCATCAAAATATCAACATCAAAATATCATCATCATCACATTCTGATCTTTCAATCAAAATCATCATTATCATCAGCCTCTGATCTTTCGATCAGAAACATCATCAACCGAACATCATAATACTCTAACATCAACTCATCATCATATTCTGATCTTTTGATCAATACATCATCATCATCATACTTTGATAATACAGCATCATCATCATCAGGATCTCATCATCATCACATTTTGATCTTTCGATCAGAAACATCATCATCATCATCGCATTCTGATCTTTCGATCAAAAAACATCATCATCAGCAGCAACATCATAATCATAAGCAACTTCTGATCTTCCGATCAGAAAACATCATAATCATCATATTCTGATCTTTCGATCAGAGAACATCATCATCAGCAACTTCTGATCTTTCGATCAGAGAAACATCATCATCATCATATTCTGATCTTTCGATCAAAGAACGTCATCATCGTCAGCAACAGCATCATCATCATATTCTAATCTTTCAATCAGAGAACATCATCATCATCATCAACTTCTGATATTTCGATCAGAGAAACATCATCATCATCATATTCTGATCTTTCGATCAGAGAACATCATCATCATCAGCAACAGCATCATCATCATATTCTGATCTTTCAATCAGTACGTCATCATCATCATAAAAACATCAACATCATCAAAACATCAACATGATCCTTCCTTTCAGAATTACGGGATTTAGGTCTTTACGGAGTTACCAATGATCCTTCCTTTCGGAATTACAGGATTTAGGTCTTTACGGAGTTACTAACGATCCTTCCTTTCGGAATTACAGGATTTAGGTCTTTACAGAGTTACTAACGATCCTTCCTTTCGGAATTACAGGATCAACACATTTGTGGAACTCAGACAATCCTTCCTATTGGAATTACGGGATCAACACATCTGTGGAACTCAGACAATCCTTCCTATTGGAATTACAGGATCAATTCAATGATCCTTCCTTTTGGAATTACGGGATTTAGGTCTTTATGGAGTTACTAATGATCCTTCCTTTCTGATACAAGGGGTTTTTTGTGGAGCGCTGGAGTTTGCCGCCGGCCAAGCTGCCGATTAGGGTTCTTTGACGCCTCAGGCCGCCTCATGGCCACGCCTGGGGGAGGGCTCTCCCCTCCCTCTGCTCCAACCTCCACAGCAGAAGCTTTCAGTTGGTTACTAAGTTCACCGGGATTCAAACCAGTGGCACCTTCCATCCCAAAGTTCATCAAAAAACTTGAAGCAGTCCCTGAAATCGACCTCCCGAGTGAACAACCCATCAAGATCTCTCTAGCTCTGGCTGAGCGAGGATTGGTAGGCCAGTTCATGGGGCTTTGGCCCTCAACAAGAACCACAGATGACTGGATCCAAAGGAATTGGAGGCCACAGCTCAAGAACAGTGTTACCTGCTACCCTATCAGACGAGGGTTCTTCATCTTTGAATTCATAGCAAAAGAAGATCGAGATCTTATATTCAGAAGCGGCCCATATTTCATGGATACCCAAGGTCTGTATCTCAATAGATGGACTCCAGATTTCAATGCAGAAGTCAATGTCCTGAAGGAATTTCCAGTGTGGGTAAGACTCCCAAACCTCCCAGTGCACTGCTGGAACATACAAACCCTTGAAAAAGTTGGGAATGCTCTCGGTAGATACATCGATAAAGCCGAAAACAAGGGCCAATACTATTGTGCCAGAATTTGTGTAGAAGTCGATCTTGAAGCAGGGCTACTTGAGGCAGTGAAACTTAAAGTTGGAGATTGGCACCACTACCAAAAGCTAGATTACGAACAGCTACCATTCAAATGCCAGCTTTGTCATGAACACGGACACTTCCAGAGAAATTGCCCCAAAATACAAGCTCCTGAAGAGGGAGATGGATGGAAAAAAGTTAAAAAAGGGAAAACAACTGGCAAAAGTAACGAAAAAAAGGCTGCAGGGGACATGAAAAATCACACGTCAAGCTCAACAAAAACGAGCCAGGAAGCCACAAATCACGCTCCAATCGTCATTCAAAATGATGAAGAACTTCAGAAGATCAGCGAACCAGCTAGAAAAGAACCAACTTCTGAAAGCAGTAAAAGAAATCAAACAGGAAATCAGTCCACCAATAGAGAGGTCGCAGATTCGCTGGAGCCTGGGCAAATACACCAACCGGAACCAGGAGTTTCGATGGCTACTGAGGTTCCCGGATCCTCCAAAGAAGCAAATGAAGACCCTCTTCTAGAAACGGATCCAGGTGAAGAATCGGACGAGGATTCATCTTCCAGCAGCTTGCATGCTACCCCCATCAAAAATCCAAGAGGAAGGAAATCTAAAAAAAAGAAAAGAGAAGAAGCAACTTACCTAGCCGTCCTGGAAGGATCGCAAAAGAACCTCAAAGGCATTATGCACACCAAATCCAAAAAAGGAATAGTTCCGGCCTCAAAAGGGGCCAACCCCACTCCCCAAAGTAATTAATGCGGTACATTTCTTGGAATTGCGGAGGCCTAGGGTCTGCTCTAAAAGAAGAAGCAATGAAAGACTTGGTTCGAATTCATAAACCTGAGATTCTGCTAGTCCAGGAAACAAAAATGGAGGAAATAGCTATCCTCTAAGCTAGGAATAAGTTCTAGAAAAAAGGTCCTGGGATAGGCAACAACTCCAGAGGCACCTCTGGAGGCATTGCCACTTTTTGGGACTCCACTCTGTATGATCTTGAAGCTGAGGAACGAACGCTGCATTGGGTGTTCACAAAACTCATTCACAAACATTCTGGGAAAATTGTAAGTCTTTTCAATCTCTATGTCCCCGTATTACACTCGAAAAAAAAAGATTGCTGGAGTATGCTAGAATCCTTTCTTAACTTGCATCATTTAGAGAATATCATAGTAGTAGGCGACTTGAATGTCACCCTTGCTTCCAACGAGAAAAAAGGAGGATCGCTGGTCAGAGATCCATCGAGGGAATGGGTTGAAGACATCATCCTCTGATGGGATCTGATTGATATAATCCTGTCAAAGGAAAGTTTACTTGGACAAACAAGCGACTTGGTCCCAGTCATGTTGCAGCCCGGGTTGATAGGTTCCTTGTCCATTCCTCCTTTCTCTCCATGGGCCTCCTTGCCTCTTCCAAAATCCTTCCTCACTGCACCTCTAACCATAAGCCCATCCTCCTTGAGTTGGCTCTAGATCAAGACCTTGGCCCGATACCCTTTCGTTTCAGCCCGCTCTGGATCCAACATGAGGAATTTTTGCAAATAGTTTCCGACTCCTGGAAAACCCAAGTAAAAGGATCACCGTCCTTCATCTGGGAAGAAAAAATTAAGAAGCTGAAACATGACTTGAAAGACTAGGAAAGATGCATTACCTCTCCCATCTCAAGTAGGAAATTAGCTCAAGCCAAGCTGGAAGCGCACCAAACCCACATGGAAATCACCCCCGTCTCAGAATGCCTCCTAAGAAAGGAAGAGACCCAGCAGAAAGCATTCTTCTCGGCCTACAGGCTGGAAGAAGAATATTGGAGGCAAAAATCCCAAAATCTATGGCTTCTAAGTGGGGACAAAAACACTAAGTACTTCCATAAGCAGGCAGAGGCTCGAAAGAACTACAAAGTGGTCTCTGAAATAAATTTTCAAGGAGAGCTGATCAAAGATTTTGAGGGCATAAAGAAGGCTGCCGAGGATACTTTCAAAGAGCAATGCACAGCACCCATAGAGGACCCGCTTGACACCTTCTCACACCCGTTTGATCTCATTCCTCATCTTATCAATCCTGAGGAAAATAACCTCCTTATTGCTCCAGTCACTATGAAGGAGATGAAAGATGTCCTCGCGATCATGAAGCCCGATAGCGCCCCTGGTCCTAACGGGTTCACCACAAGATTCTTCACTTGCTGCTGGTCAATAATTAAGTTTGATCTCTTAAAAATGATCCGGTATTCTCAAAAGGTCAACAAACTAGGAGGCAGCACCAACTCTTCCTTCCTTGCTCTGATCCCAAAAGGAAAAGGTGCCACCACCTTCAATCATTTCAGGCCGATCTCATTGTGCAACACAGGGTACAAGATTATAACCAAGATAATAGCCACAAGACTAAAAATAATTCTGCCGAGGATTATCCCAAAAAATCAAGGAGGATTCATCAAAGGAAGGAAAATTCTCGACAACATCATTCTCGTCCAAGAAGCAATTCATTCAAGCTATCAACCGAACGAAAAAGGTATGGCCATTAAACTTGATTTAGCTAATGCTTTTGACCATGTGAGACATGATTTTCTGTTTGTTGTTATGGCAAAATTTGGCTTCTCACTAGCCTTTATAAGCTGGATCAAAGGATGCGTGGGTGATCCATGGATAGCCCCTTTAGTTAATGGAAGGCCTACAAATTTCTTCAAAGCCTCAAGAGGTTTAAGGCAGGGCTGCCCGCTGTCCCCTCTCCTCTATGCCATTCAAGCGTCAATGCTCAGCTTTCAACTCAATCTTAGTCAGGACATCCATATGTTGCCAGGGCTAAGAATAGCGAACAATGTACGTGACATAAACCATGCTCAATTCGCTGATGACACTCTTTTGCTAGGGGGTGCAAACACCCATTCAGCTGAACAATTTAAACAAGAGCTAGATTTATACAAAAAGGTATCCGGAAGTAAAATAAATTTCCAAAAAAGCAAAATCTTCAGCTGGAAATGCTCAGCAAGAGAGCTAAGGGAAATAGCTAGATCGCTTGGAATGGAAGGCACTATGGATTGGGATAACTTCATTTACCTGGGTATACCCATTTGCAAAACCAAAATCAAACCAGCAAAATGGGATCCTATCCTAGACAAAATTAAAGACAAAATCCAAAGATGGAGTGCAAACTGGCTCAATCTATCAGGGAAGACAATTCTTATTAAAGCTGTACTAAACAACATGCCAATTTACCACTCTTCAATTCTGCTCGCTCCAGGATCAGTAATCCGAAAGATAGGAGGACTGCTTAGAAAATTTATTTGGGAAGGGGGCAAAGGGAATGAAAAGAAACTCCACCTTGTCAGTTGGGATAAGATAAAAAAACATCGTGATGAAGGAGGGCTTCAAGTACGGAGTTTAACCACCCAAAATCTGGCTCTAGGAGCTAAGCTGCTCTGGAAAATGATCACAGGGAAAGAAATCTGGAGTAAGAAAGCCCTTCGCAAAAAATATTTCCCTGGAACAAGGAAGAGGTGCCTAGACATGCAACCTCCAATTAGAAATGGATCTCCTATTTATAACTTATGTATTAAAGTGCTGGATCCGTTCAAAAGGAGTCTTTACTAGATACCTAGGAATGGGAAGACAATCAAAGTTTGGGAAGACTCCATCCTTGGAGAAAATCCACTTGGGTTATGCATGCAAGTTGACAACATCAAACATGGGCTCTTGTATAAAGGAGCCACCTCACTGTGGGACCTGTTAGCATGGGAAGATAACAACTGGATCGGCTGGGATCTCGGAAACCCCCCCCTGATCTAAACACAGAAGCTGAAACTCTTACTAGCCTCCTCCAAGGCAAAGATCCTATTAAAGAAGATTTCAGAGATAGAAGAGGGTGGGGAAACATTTCAGGAAATTATTCAACCTTAGAAGGTTACAAGGTCATCCAAGCAATCCCCTATGCTGCCCCCAACCTGGTGGTCTAGAAGTATCTTTGGTCAAAACCCTTCATCCCAAAAATTGACATTTTTTTCTGGACGCTTGCCCACAAAAGCATTCTATCAAGGGAAAACTTAAAGAAACGAGGTATGGAAGGCCCAACTCGCTATCCTCTCTGCAAAAATGAGGAAGAAACCTATGATCACATCATCCTTGGCTATCAATTCTCCAAAAAGGTGTGGATAGAAGCCATGAGACTAAAGCCTGGAATCAACCTTCCAGACACTATCCAGGGGCTGCTTTCAAATTGGATGAATCTGTCACCTTTTCAGTTGTCCAAGAAAACCTTGCTTCGAACTACCTGGAACTGGCTTCCAAAAGCCATTTGCTGGAAAATTTGGATTGAGAGAAACAATCGTATTTTTAGGGATCATGAAAGTCAACCTGCTAAAATTGCCATCCAAGCAAGAGCAATTCTAGGGGAAGTTTTGGAGCACAATCTATCCCTGAAAGACTCTATCAGTCTCCTGCCTGAAGAGCTACAATGGCTATGCAGGATAGTTTCCAATCTTCAGAATCGAACCTTGCCTAATCAACCTCAGACTGCTCATTGGGAAATTAGGCTTGATGAACCTGATTTCACCAGCTGGAAATCTTCTCTGAATGATCATTGTCTCTTCTTCAACGGTGCTGCAAAGGGTAACCCAGGCTTAGCTGGTTGCGGTGGAGTGATCAGCTCGGCTAATGGAAATATGCTCAGTACCTACTCTTGGGGTCTAGGTATTGATTCAAATAATATCGCTGAATTTTGTGGACTTCTGCAAGGTTTAAAAATCGCTCTGTCCAAAAGAATTACCAAGCTGACGGTCTTTGGGGATTCAAGACTGCTAATTCTTGCTCTAAATCGAAAGAAACGTCCCACTCATCTCAAGCTGGCACGAATTTACCAGAAAATTCATTTTTTAAGTAAAAAGTTTCAAACCATTAGATTTTACCATGTGCTTTGGTCCCTAAACATGATGGCAGACAAAGCAGCCAACCATGGGACTCTCCTGGGAAGAGGTGTCTTAGTCAATGATGGAGTTGAAGATCGATGTGATGTCCCATAGATGCTGCAGAATCAAGATCAAATTCTAGCGTTTTCATTAGCTCTACAAAGCACCTGTGAACCATGTTTTTCTCCTCTCACTGCCAGGAAATCTCTGCCAAATTGCAGAAGGAAGAGATCTGAACCTCGTTTTTCTCCTTTCACTGCTAGGAAATCTCTACAAAATCGCAGAAGGAAGAGGTCTCGTGACTATGTTCCCATCCCTAATTGTTATTTATTGAAAACGCTTCTCATTCTCCTCTACAGAAGCGAAGAAGTCTCTGTGGAGAGAATTTACATTGGAAAACCAGATTTAGTTTTGCTGAGCGTCCAAGGAGAAGCAATCCCTCTATTGGTCTAATACTAAAAGGCTCTCTTCTCTATAGTATCAGGGAAAGATTATCGCAACTCGAAATGGCTTCACATGGTTCCTCATCAGAATCTGGCCCTTCAGTTGAAGCAAAAATCGATTCATTGGAGACCTCAATGGGGAGGCTTAGAGCACGTCTGGATAGGCAAGATAAGCTCCTGCAAGAGACCAGCCAGGCAGGAGAGAAAACCTGGGATCTCATCAATGAAGATCTTAGGAAACTCTGGGCAGATCACTCGGCATCAACTGAAAATCTGGAAAAATTCAAAGATGAAACTCACACCAATTTCAAGGACGTTGCAAATGTCCATGGAGATTTTGGGAAATGAATAAGTGCTCTAGAATCTGCTGTCGCTAATCTGAAAGCCAAGCTGGGCAAATGAAAAGCACTCTGATGAATGTCTGAAGTTCCTTGTTCAAACAACGACCTTCTCTTTTGTTAAATCTTTGTTTCTTTGCTTTATAGGCTCTGTTATCTACCCGTTGGAAGCATTGGATCCTAGATCCATTTTGAATTATATTCCAACTTAGCTAAGAATTTATGTATCACTGTCAAAGCACGCGGTAGCTGGTTTACCGGTTTCATTATAATCTACACCTATGTTTTAGTCAAAAAAAAAAAAAAGCGATCCTTCCTTTCGGAATTACGGGATCAACACAGATGTGGAACTCGGACAATCCTTCCTATTGGAATAACAGGATCAACAAATCTGTGGAACTCAGACAATCCTTCCTATTGGAATTACGGGATCAATTCAATGATCCTTCCTTTCGGAATTACAGGATTTAGGTCTTTACGGAGTTACTAATGATCCTTCCTTTCGGAATTACGGGATCAACACATATGTGGAACTCAGACAATCCTTCCTCTAGGAATTACGGGATCAACACACATTCTCGAGTATCGAAGTCACTGGATCCATTATGAACCGAAGTTCAAGGATGATACAATCCTACCACATTCACAGGGACTGAGATCTCCAGATACATTTTGAACCGAGGTTCAGGGATGATGCAATCCACCACTTTCACGGGGGCCGATACCTCTGGATACATTTTGAACCAAGGTTCAGGGATGATGCAATCCACCACTTTCACGGGGGCCGAGACCTCCGGATACATTTTGAACCAAAGTACAGGGATGATGCAATCCTACCACTTTCACGGGGGCCGAGACCTCCGGATAAATTTTGAACCGAGATTCAGGGATGATGCAATCCACCACTTTCACAGGGGCCGAGACCTCCAAATACATTTCGAACCGAAGTTCAGGGATGATGCAATCCTACCACATTCACGGGCGCCGAGACTTCCGGATACATTTTGAACCGAAGTTCAGGGATGATGCAATCCCACCACATTCACGGGGGCCGAGACCTCCGGATACATTTTGAACGGAAGTTCAGGGATGATGCAATCCCACCACATTCACGAAGACCGAAGTCACCGGATCTATTTTGGAAAGATGTCCCAGGATGATACAATCCCTCTTCATTCTCGAGGACCGAGGTCACCGGATCACTTTTGGACAGATGTCCCGGGATGATACAATCCCTCTTCATTCTCGAGGACCGAGGTCTCCGGATCACTTTAGGGCAAGTGCCCAGGGATGATACAATCCCACTACAACATCACTACCCCCCCTTTTGAGGAAGGTCTTTTCGAACAACACCAAGCTTGTCTCGAAAGTGTTCAAACTTTACCCAAGACAGAGGCTTCATCAGTACATCATCATTCAAACCATCATCATCTACATCTTCAGTATAGAAATACGGAATCATCATCATCTGCATCTACAGTATGTAAATACTGAAACATCATCTATATCTTTAGTATGGGAATACTGAAACATAATCATCTACATCTTATCTCATATGTAGAAATACCGAATTTTTATGTGTTACAATCGGAACACAGGGTTCTCTGTCATCACAAATCTGGTTATCACATAGAATCATTGTAGTATCCATCTTCAGGTCAAAGAGACTTGATATCAGCTTCTAAAGCCATATGACTTCACAACTTAGCAGAGCAATCTGCTATGTATTTTGCTTCAGCCGTGCTACGAGAAACACTGGACGGTTTCCTGCTAAACCATGAACTCGTAGCAGACCCCAAACAAAAGCATCTACCTAATGTGCTTTTCCTGTCTGAGATACTTCCAGCCCAATCTGCATCTATGTAACCATACAATCTATACTCATGGCTACCATCATAGTATAGACCAAAGTCTATAGTCCCTTTCAGATATCTCATCACATGTTTTGCGGTTACTAGGTGAACCTGTCTTGGTTGAACAAGATATTGACTTAAGGTGTTCACAGTAAAACAAATGTCTGGTCTGGAATTTGTTCAGTACATTAATGACCCAATGATATGTCTGTAATGAGTCACATTAACTAACTCTGATGAGTCATCAACTAACAACTTCAGGTTGGAGTCCATGGGTGTGGCCATGGATTTGCATTCCAACATATTGAATCTCTTCATTATCTCTACCGCATACTTTCCTTGGTTGAGAAAGATTTCTTCTGAACTTTGTCATATTTCCAGACCTAGGAAATAGTGCATTAACCCAAGGTCTTTCATCTCAAATTCTTCTGCTAGTTTCTTCTTGCTTTCCATGATCTGTTTCTCCTTCCCTGTCAAGAATAAGTCATCCACATATAATAACAGGATGACAGGTTCATCTTCTACAACCTTGAGATAAAGGTTAGGATCAGCTTTACTCTTGGTAAAGCCCATAATTGACAGGAAACTGTCTTTCCTTCCATACCAAGCTCTGGGAGCTTGCTTCATGCCATAGAGGGCCTTCTTCAACTTACATATATGAGTCCATCTGTCTTCAACTTCAAATCCTTTCGATGTAAAAATCTTCCCCAATCATACCATTAAGGAAGTATTGTCTTTACTTCATCATGGAAGCAACTACCATCATAGTTCTGAAGGAAGTGTACCTTGCTTCCTGGAGTAAGTGTCTCTTCAGAATTAATTCCCTCTTTCTTTTATCTTGCAAATCCATTTGTAAGATACCACATTCTTGCTTTCTGGTTTGAGTACTATATTCCAAACATCATTCTAGTATTCTTTCATCATAACATCTTCCATGAGTTTATCTTGTCAAATCATCAACATATCCTAGTCTTTTGCATTCAACTTTGAAGGTTGGAACCCACTTTACTCTTGGTAAAGTCTCGATCCATCAAGAAGCTGTCCATCATGTCATACCGTGTCGAACTCAGATATCTTCTATAGTCACTCCCCCTGAAGTGGAGTATTATCTTCCTTCTTCATTCTGTACAGGTGGTTCTATGCTTGATATATACTAGTCAATAGAGTATGTCATGTCATAGTCTATTCTTTATGAGGCAAATCACGAACCTTTCTTTGTACACTTGTTCTTGTAGATCCATATGGAGGATACTATGTACTTCCCTTTATTTCTCAAAATCATATCGTATACATCATTCCCCATGATCAACTGTTATTCTTTGATCATAGTTTCTTTCATAGCATTATTTTCTTCATCTTGAGTTATCTCTCATACCCATGGTGGTCTTCATCCTTTGAGGTGGATCTACCGCTCTCTGAAGCTCTTTCTTCTGTAATGGTGTCTCTGACCCTAGGAGCTTCAGATTCATGTTTATTGAATTGTCATTACTTGTTCTTTGGAACAAGTCTCGTTCTTCTTTTCTTGTAGGAGGTTGTACAGGACCTTTCCTACAATTCAAATGCACCAGTTGCATGGTTAGAACTATTTCATAAAACATATGCATAACGACAAATTCTTATGCATCATGCAACTATTTAGCCAACACAACATTCATCCATATCTCACAGAAACTTTCTAGATGCCTTCCATCTCTACCATGACATCATTGAGATTGTGCACTAATCCAATATGTCAGCAAAGAGGTTTGATAATTAGCACTGGAGAGTTGTATAGCGCCATTAGCTACTTACCCATCACATGCATATTAGTAGTATTAATGTAAACAATCTATCATGCATAACACATCAACTGAATACAATCAAATGTATAACAAAACAATATCATGAAATGGCAATTGAATACTTATCTTTTATTTGTTTCGTGGGTAGACTCCATCTTGATCATTCTGCTTTATCATCTTCTTCATTCATGAAATCATCATTTCTTATCCAAATGATAAGATGAATAAGAGGTTCTTCAAGAATTGAGTTTTTCATATTCCTCATCACTTGAGGGATCTTCTTTGAATGGTGAGAGCTTGATCTTCATTTGCTCCAATCTTCTTCTTTTCTTCTTATTAGTCGAGCTGAAAGTAATCACTTACTTCTGGTATAAATTCTTCACATGAATGAATCCCATGATCCTGGGAGGCCATTCAAGGTGGCTATCACCACTTCTGCATACTTCTTCTTCTACCGCTTCAAGTTGTTCTGCATTCTGGATCTTCACATTCTTCAACTATTTTCTCAAATCCATCTTCTAAATTATGTTCTTATCTTCAAATAGCTTGATCAAGGAATCAAACATCTTCGGTGTCTTTAGGGAAGACACTTGTGGTACAAGTTGATCCATGATTGAATCAACAATGATCTTCTTGGCCTTGATCGAGTTCTTCTTGTGTAAGGCATTGAGGCTCATCTCCCTCTAGAACTAGAACCTCTCTACTCATGTAGGTGTCCAATTCATTTTCTTCAGAGAGATCAAATACTTCCATGCTTGGAATTTTTCAACTTCACCAAGCTTATCATCAAGCTTATGTGATAGATCACTTTGAAATGAGAACCTCAAATGCAAATAGCAAAAGATTAGATCTTACCGACTTGAGGTGTCCGTCCTGCTTCCGGAGCTGGCTGATCTAGGGTTTGTCAGAGAAACCCTAATATTAAAAACTTAGAATCTTTCAGATCTTATTGGATATAAATATATATCTCTTTAAATGGAGCTGTCCAATGTACTCCTTTTCTGAAAACAGTGGAGGGAAGCTCCCGGAACAGGAAGCCCTAGTTTTCCAATTTCTTTTGCAGAAATGTATGTTACTGTTTCTGTGATATCTCCAAAATTGCCGCTCCTCTATGTCTGAAATTTTGCATTGAGGTAACCTTGCATGTCCTTGATCCAACACCATAGTTTTAATCAGAATTGGTTTCACCAATTTGGATTTATGATCATTTTCCCAAGGTGACCTGTTACAGGACTGTTCAGAATAGTGAAGTTGTATGGCATTCCACGTGTCACTGGTTCATCTTCAGGTTCTGAAATTTGGACCATATAAAGTACAGTCCATTCTCTTTCTAGAAAATCTTCTGGAATTCCATTTGGACCTCTGTACCCCACGCTACAGCAATTCTCCCTAGGTGTCCTGTTTAGGGATGAATTATGGGAGAGGATGGAACCCTAACTTGGAGGGATCATATCTTCTAGAATATAGCGAATCTGAGGTTGAGTTTTTGACACAGTGAAAAGCAGTATTTTATCGTTGGCCTCTGCAATTTTCAACTCCTGATCCTTAGCCAATCACAGGATATAGTGAATGTACCAAAACTTAGCAGTTTTAGTATTTAGGGTTTTTTTCCAGATCGGGGTCAAACTAGGGTTTGACTTTCCCGTAGTTTCACCCAACCAAATTTCTTGATCCAGGTCTCTAAACTTAGATTTTGATGAGGAGAGAAATCCTATGCTAGGCTCACTCAAAAATTCTTCTTCTGCAAGAAGCCCTAATTTCCCGCACCGAAAACTGAAAATGCTCGGAATCGAATTCTGCTTCGAGAAAAAGATGCGCCCTTCAATGGAGAGTCATCCTAGCCTTATTTTGCTGATCGATTGTAGAGAGAGAACCAAAAAGTAAGAAGCCCTAGATTTTGTAGCTGCACAATGTATTATTTTCAGGGTGGCTCTGATACCATGTTAAATTTTCATATGCTTAGCTAAGACATCAGTATTTCATTTCATTTTTCATAACAAAAGCATATAAACAGGATCACTGAAAGATAGACAAGCACAACCATACAAAAGGAACACAAAGATTTATCCTGGGAAAACACTAAAGGGAAAAACCCAGCAAAATATTCCTCAATATAGATGCCCCAAAAAGATAAAAGATAAAACCAGCAAGAAGATCAAAGCCTGATCCTCCTCCTTCTCCAACTACTTCTCTTCTCCACTAATGCGCTACACAAGTGAGAGCGTGTGTCATAAATGAGGAGCACTACACCTCTATTTATATTCATCCGTTCACTTAAGTTAACTCATATGTCATGTAGGCTTGAGTTAATCATGTAGGCTCGAGTTACACATGTAGGCTCAAGTAACCACACTGGGGTGCTAATGACCCACCTTTACAATTAGAGGGGACTGCCTCATGACTCTTATTAGTTCTTCCGATTAGGAGCATCGTGGTACAAAGTAATACAAGTGGTTCTCCCAGTAGGACCATCGGGGACCACAAAGAAATACATATAGAATATTCTTCGAAGTTACAATATTTCAACATAAAACAGTAAAGATCTAGTAATAAAACCAATAAAATATGAGAGATTTAAAGAAAACAAATCCGTCACTGTAACATTATACCTTCAGATTTGTCGAAACGGGTGTTTCTGGAACAAATGAAAATGGTTTTCGGTGAAACAAAAACTATTTCCCAATGGAAACGATGCTCTAGATGCAATGGAACAGGTCCCTTGGGCCACAAATGCATAGAAAATCTAGAACCAGAAATCCTTTCAAAGTTTCGGCAATACCAGTTCCAGATCTTGATCAAAACCGAAAAAGGCTCTTCATAAATGCTCTGATACCATGTTCGGGTACACAGGGTACTCCCAAAATACCGAACACCTTGAGAAACTGCTTCAGAAAAATAGATCACAGATCAACACACCAATGTTTGTCACGTGGTTAAAACCCTCAAGAGGGAAACAATCCATGGCCCCAGCCAAATTGCTACTTGGAGCAATTTATCATGCAAAAGAAATAAAGTTACATGAGCTTCTCATAATCGATCAACTAGCCAAGGACCCTCTATTTTCTTTAAATAGAGATCATAGACCAATCGGGTCTAAAGCCACGGATCAATGGTAGGTATGATTTAAGAGAAGTTGAACCATCAGATCACTCTATGTCTAGAACATATCGTCACCGTCGGATTAGAATATTTATAAATGCATACTAAAGAAACACACTTTTACCTAATGGATATATTACACAAAGTTGATCTTAACTAACTCCTAAGTGTCTAAATATCCTAACAAAATTCATCTTGTAAGTTGACGTCTTGGATCTAGTTGGTCTTTGAGGCCATCACTTGCCTTGGCAATAGTTCCAAAATTGTTGAGTTAATGGAACTTAGAGTTTTACTAGTAGTTTCTTTGTACAAGGGTGTTCAAAGACTAATTTTTGGAGACTTGTTACTAATGATCAAATGGATGAAGAATTAACAACTAATTCATTAAATGTTGTGCAACCTTTGGCATATTTTGTCGAAGTGAATTCACAATTGTTTTCAAGAGGATATCATTCACACATGCCTTTTGAGAACTAAACAAGTTGATACACTACAAGTTGGCTCTTCAATCAACTGAAAGGCCCTTATGGTTGGAGGAAACCATTGACAATATTTCAACAAAGTCAAGACCTAGATTTTTAATGGATTCTCTTAGGATCCAATTTTATGGATTGATTTAATTGTCGATGTCTTAATGCCAAGAAGACTGGTTAAATTTTATATTGGAAGATTTTAGTATATAAATTGATAAACTATGTAGTGAATTAAAGTTTTATAACCTAGAGGATGTATATGATGATAATTACATTCTTGTGTATAACAATGTTATATTCCATGTTTTTATAATAGTTCTTGAAGCAGACAGAGAATGTGTTTTCTATACTTACTATAATGCAACATGCAATATTTTCCTTGGGAAAAAATATAGTTATATATATACAGTGAAAACATGTATTTTACTCTTTAAGGCTTGAGGCAATATGAACAATTGTTTCATGAGGAACATAGCATGTCACTAGTGAGATTTGAACCTAGGTGGGGAGGATAACAATCTTCCTCCCAGTATTTTCATAAGGTTGTTTTTTCTAATAGTTTTCTCTATTGATTGATTTTTTTCTTGATGGGCAATGAATTAGTTTTCCTTGAGTGTTCAATGTGGCTGGTATTTTATAAAGAGAAGCTCTATGCTATATTGTTAACTATTTATTATAGTTGGTATGTATTCTATGTCTATGAATTGTTATAAAGGATTGAGGTTGTATGGTTGAGAGAGGGAGAAAGGATAGATCAATTTGGTAAAGATATTTTGTTAAAGAATTGATTGATATAGAAAGTTGGTTGGTATAATTTTAGTGTAAGTAGCTTTAACTTGTCATTGGTATGAGCATTAGGGGTTAGGGTTTAATATGGGGTAATTAGGGCTCACGAATAGGGGTATTACTTAATGGTTTATGGGTTTATAAGGGGTAAATGGCTAAGGGATTAGGGTTTAATAGGTTATTGGCCATCCAAGAGTCAGGTGTACTTAGGATTTTATATTCTATATCTAGCGGTTAGCATGGTCGATATCAA
Source organism: Pseudotsuga menziesii (assembly GCA_001517045.1). Classification (NCBI taxonomy): domain Eukaryota; kingdom Viridiplantae; phylum Streptophyta; class Pinopsida; order Pinales; family Pinaceae; genus Pseudotsuga; species Pseudotsuga menziesii. The sequence continues at coordinate 304,726 of LPNX010451476.1, forward strand.
GAAACAAACACAACAAATCAATGTTGTGAACCTTGTGCAAATTATCAATATGTTTAAGAATATATTGAAAAAATTTACGAAATTTTGTATTTTTCTTAACATGAAGGATGGGAGACACTTGTTACTCTTAACCCCTAACCCCTAACATGTAAGATTTTTTGAGGAATTTTGATTTCCTTATAAACACTTAAAAAAAAAATATGCAATACAAACACATATAATGAATAACTTACTAATGGATGATAGCCATGCCCGCCTTCAACATGTCTATAGTTTCTACAATGTCTTTTAGTTGTTGTTATTATAAGTTTCCTAATATTCAATCCCTTGCATATTTTACAATGGAAATAACATTTTCAATCCTTCGAAACCCCCAATGCAAATCCAACGTCTCCTTGGCCTACTCGAGGAATGTTATGTGACATTTTTCTTCACCAAATTTCGTATTATGAGCAATACAAAATAGGCCATACAACCTTTGAAAATCATTGCAAGTAAGCAATGATATCGAAGCTATTAGATATTAAGGCATACAGATATAGAATTATTTGAGTTAATCGTCAGTTTTTCGAACCATTATTTGCTCAATCATCTAGTACCCGATAATCCGTCGCATATCCGATGAAATTCGGGATTTTAAAAAAAAATGCAACTTTCGATCATTTATCCTATTTTCTTGTTACTGTCAGATTCCTCCATCGTATTTTCCACCCATATGATTTAGTGCTATAATTCATCATTAATTGCTTCCATTATAAGACTAATGACATTTGATTTCGTATCATATATTAATTATTTCAAGAAGAAATGAAAGTATCAAAAGTGACAAGTGGCACTTTCAAACAACATCTTAATGAGAATCAAAACTATAACAATGAGCTCTACATGCATGATGATGTTTCTAATATTTCAAAGTGCTCTACACATATGGTGATGTTTCTACATACATTAGAAAAGAGAGACAAACATATGGGCTCTATAACAAACAAACAAAAAACTTGTCTTCTTTAGTTCCAAAAACTTCATCACATAAATAATGAAGTAAAAACACAATTCTCCTTCTCCTTCCCTCAAAAATTATTTGATTTTTCAGAATCCCTATGGGGTTTTCCTCTTCTCCTAAATTTGGTCTCCATGTTTATATTTAATCATATAGGGAATTGAAGATGACTGGATATTGGAATCTTTCCGCTTCCTCCATTTTAGAGAAGTACATGTGTGAAAATCCTAGATGTTTATTAGAAAGCTCAGTAGCCTAGACATTGATTTTTCTTTATATATGTTAAAATGAGATTTTTGAACAAAATTATTTCAAAATTTGATTTTTTTTAGATTGGAGAAAGGGTTAAATTTTGGAGGTTTTTTCCCTAGATCCAATCTATGACTAACTTTGAATCCATTAAGATCTAAATTTGTAGAGCTCCTCTTTCTATAACTAGCCTTAGTATCGTCCACAAAGAATTTATCTCTACATAATTATTGGTTTGTTCTCCTAGTGCAAATCTAAAGAAAGTTTTGTGATTTTCCTTTAGAAATAAAAATCCTGCCACCCAACATTTTCCAGGAAATCCTTAAGAATCTCCATCAAAGTGACCCCATGCATAGGATTTATCAATGTTAAGACTTACAATTAAGATTTCATGGTTTTTCCTTCCTAGGATTACATACCCCTCCTTATGAAAATCTAGAAAATCATTTCATTCTCATAAATTAAAGTGATCAAGAGAATACACATGGTAATGCCTTATGACCTTAAACTAATTTGTACTCAAACCATTTTTCCCAACAATGGGATACATAAATTTCTTTCCAATAACCTAGGTGTCCAATCATCTGAAAAGCTTCCTTCTAAACTTTCTTTATACATGGAAAATGTAACAACTAGTGGTCTTTAATTTCATAATCATTTTTATATAAAATGCATATTCATGACCCTTGTTGTGATCTCTTACATATTTCCCATGTCAAATATATGGTACAATGGTATAACCAAAGAAAAAATCTAGTTTTGAAAGGTTCCATTATCTTTCGAATGTGCTGCTACCACCAAAATTGGTCCCGTCCCTCCTAATCTACAAACATTGCCTTATAATCTATCTATGCAGAGTATGTTCTTGAAGAACTATTTTTAGACTAGATTATTTCATATGCTAAGATTTAAATTTGTAGAGATCCTCTTTATATAGATAAATTCATTAGCATGCATAGAGAATTCAACTTTGACTAATTATTGGTCCCTTCTCCTCGTGAAAGTCTAAAGAAAGTTGTGATCTTCCTTTCAAAATAAAAATATTATTGCCCCACATTTTATATCTCCATCATAATGACCCCATGAATAGGATTTATCAATGTTTGCACCTACAATTATCCTTGTTGACTTTTCATTCCTAGGTTTTCACACCCCACTCTATGCAAATATGATTTTGTGACTCAACATGAATGAGAAGGATGTCCATGTTTTGAAAAATCATTTCATTCCTAACAAGCCAATGTTTCCAAGAGACTACGCATGGCAATGCCCTATGACATTTAACTACCATTTTCCTAAAATCGAGCTAAATAAATTCCTTTCTCGAAACCTAAATATCCAATCATCTGCAATGCTCCCTTCCAAACCTACTTTGTATATGGACAATGTACCAACAAGTGGTCCACAGTTTCATAATCATTTCTACATAGAATGCATCTTCTTTTCCTTTTTCATGCTCTCTTCTTACATATTTCCCATGTCGAATATTTGTTAAAGGGATAACCAAATAAAACATATGGTTTTTAAAGGTATTTTAATATTTTATTTATTGGGATTCCACTACCACACTTATTTCCCTCCTTTCTCTTCTATGAACATTGCCTTATATCCTAAGTGTGCAGATTATCTTCCTGGAGAATTGTTTTTAGACTATTATTATGTCTTCTTCATCCCTCGGCCTTATAACACTTTATTGAAGTATTTGGACAAAGTGATTCCAAATTGTTTCCTCCTCTCCCTAAAGCCCCAAACAAACTTCCTTTTTCTAACCTTGGTTCCAAATAAAAGAAAGATCTAGGTATGCTACATTCACTAAAAGGAAAATGCCCTTTAGCTGATGTCATAGTGGATGGTCTTCTAAAAAGAGGCCAAATATCCGTTTATAATGGAGATCACTAGCGAAGGTGAGCAGGGAAGGTTTTAGCAGATGTATTTTTTTTAGTGCATTTTTACATTTTGAATGCACCGGTGCTGACAATAAATCATGTGGCAATGTGCACAAAAACACTTTCAAGTGAAAAAACTAAAATTTTGCAATCGGTGCATTTATATTACCAAGAGAATTAGGGCACCACAAACTTGAGAGCACCGAAATAGGGTAAACATATACACTTAATAACTATAAATACTTTAATATTTTCCATCCTCGATGCAGTATGTCTAATTTAATGCATCGAGGTCGTACAGACAACACGCACCACATTAGGGTTTAAACTTTTCAAATTAAAAAACATGACTATATTTTTTTCAATTTCTATTTGTGATGTGCTTCATATTCACCATTGTCATGGTGCATCATTGTGTAGGGCACACCAAATAGGAGTTAAAGATTTACAAAAAAAAACACGTCTATATTTTTTATTTCAAATTTCTATTTACGGTAGGTTTGGTATTATCAATTTCCCTAGTGCGTTATGGAGTCCATCGTACCACATTATGCTTAAAACTTTCCAAATTAAAAAACATGACTATGGTGATGTGTTATATATTATAGAATGCATTAGGGGAGCTCGTACTTAGGCGCATCGATACAAAGTTTAATAAAAAAATTACGCGACCGTAAAAATCATTTTAACCATTATACATTGCTTATGATCCCAACAAAACTAGTGGCGTACATCACCTACTTAGACGCCCTGACATCCATGCACCACATGTTGGCATTGCTCGCTCCCATTAGCTACTAACTAAAGTTCAAATTTTTCCAAACGGTGGGAGAAATTTCAAATTTTACATACATCACCACAATGCATCCCCGATCTACAAACAAATTAATTGCTATTTCACTATTTAATTTTTTAGCAGACTAAAATTGACAATTCATATTTATTTTTCCCTTATTTAAAAATAAATAAAAACTATGCGCAGTGCATTCGACCAATTTGGCTTGCACCGCCAAACGAAGCACCCTGTAAATTTACAAGGTGCACCAATAGCAATGTGTTTATGTCATGGTTGCACCCCCCTCACAGTGCATTGTAATTTTCGATGCACCGATTGACGTAATTTCCAATATAAACTATAAATGTAATAACAATGCCTAATATAAATACAACTGCGTTGATTAACATATTTTTTAATAAAACCTTAAATGCAATCCCAATGCGTAAAATATAAAACTAATCGCGTCGATTAACATAATTTTTAATAAAACTATAAATGTAATAGCAGTGCGCTAATTTGTTCTAAGCACGTTGTATAATTGAACACGCCTGATTTAAAAATGATAACATTAGGTGGTGTGGTTAATTTAATTGGTCACAGCTCTATCATAGTGCATTGGCGTGTACCTGGTACACCTCTAAACATGTCGTCAATGCACCAGAGAAGTCTTTTGGTTGATTTCACATTAACCAGTGCACAAAGTAAATGAGAACACAGCCCCAAGGGTTAGCTCAATTGGTAAGACGTGCACACACTCTCTTGGTTTGGGGGAGGTCACGGTTTCAAGCCTTGAGTCCTCTGGGGTTAGGCCTTCTGCTAGGATGGCCGGCGGTTTATCACCTCGACCATCCACGAATGTGGGGAAGTATTGCTGGGTTTCCCGTAGATCTATCCATCTGAAAAAAGTAAATGAAAACACACCAGTTCTATGATACATATATTACTATGTAATAAACGCACCGTTAACCCCAAAACCATATAACCAAAAAAGAGTCGTCGCTATCACAGTGCACTCTATTAATGAGTGCACACCATTCCCGATGCAACGAGCTATTCAGAATGGAGAGGTGCTTGCTAATGAAGGACGCACTGCCAGAGATTTTTTTTAAATAAAGCCACTTTATCTGGTGTGCAATAACATGTGCACACTGTATTTATGGTGCATTGATGTGCAACATGAGCACCGTTATTTTTTGAACATGACACTAACCTGCAAATAGATGCACCTACTACGATCCACCCATTAAAATATGTGCATTGTTTATGATGTGATTAGTTCTCTAAAATGCAACGGTGTGTCCATTTTTTCACTACACCTTTAAACAAAATATATTAAAAAATTACCAAGCTCACCCATGTGCTGTTTATTTAAGCGCACTATTTGTGGTTCTTGTATTCTTAAAGAGCACAGAGCACGGTTCATTCCTGTAATTTAGGCGCACCGCTTGTCACAGAAAACATTTATTATTTGATTTTAACAAATAACATTCTCATTTAATGAAATATTTAATCTTTTTAATGTCTATTTATGAGACCGATCAAAGCTATATGTGCATCAGAGATGTCAAAGAGAGGGAGAGGGATTTGTTCCCTTTCCTCATCATAGATCATACATGATACTTCTTATTTTTTGTAGGCCCCTTAAAGTTCTACCAAGATACTACATCCCTCAAGGAGAACTCATATTTATTGGTGCAATTCCTCTGTCGTTGGGACCATGGCAGATAGGTGTTTCGTATTGGTTCTGACCAATCATTTCAACCCAATAAGGAGGATATATATTTCATCATTGGCCTATCCAGGAAAGGGGGGATTTTCCCCAATTACATGATGTCATAGTAGGTGTTGTGAAAGAGAGTTGGCGTACTTACTCCCAAAGATGTAGCGGTGCACACATCATCGATCTTGTTGATTTTTAGTTGCGTAGTGGACAACTCCAAATATGTATCTTTAGTGGAGAGGAGGTTAGGTGCCTCTCATTGTTGGTTATGAGCATCATGCACTCTACCACTAATACTAAACACATTAGTTGCCATCTTTTATATTATGTGGATTCTTTATGTGGTCCACCATTTTTTTACTGCAGTTTTGTTTTGCTTTGGGTCAATTTCATGTAGTGTTTTGATGGGAGGTCCAACTTCCATTTTGGTTCAAATATTTTTTGAGAGGATTCTAATCATGAGGCCATGATTTGACCACCTCCCTCCTAGGATACCAACTAAGGTGTGTATGCAGATGTGGGGACGAATGATGCCTAAGTGGGGGCAACCCGACTTCCCAACACGGATCACATCAAAGGTGTTGGAGATGTTAGCCAACAAGGAGGGCCATGCATTCGAACTTCCACTGTATCCATACACCAATTTAGGTTGGAGAGCATGTCCCAACATTTTTTTTCACTCAAGATGAGCCACCGGATGAAAGAGGCAATATTAGTGTTATGTTTAAATTAGTATATTTGCAACATTTTATTGTCTTATTTAATGCAAATGAAATATATTCTAATTTTTCTTTAAATTATTTTATTAAATTTTTTAATGAAATTGTCTAATTACATTTGTTTTATACTATATATTCTACAAACATTGGAACCTTTAATAGGGAGGTTCCTCCAGATCTGGTTCAGGACGATGAGGATAAGTGGGAAGTTGAGGTCCCTACATGTCCTAGACCTGGCCTATGACGTAGGCCAGAGCAAAGGTTTGGACAAGATGTGGAAAACAAGTTGTCCACACTGTTGATTCGAAGAGGAGTGGATCTTGTACGAGTCCTGGATATCTTGCAAGATCTTGATCTCACATAGGTATGGAGGATGGCGCCTCAATTTATTCAATTGTGGATGTAGAATGTTTGGTGCATCCATGCTTTTAGATGCTTGGAGGCCAACGGATCAGTCTATGTTATCTGATGAGGATCGTGATCCTTATCCTTGTCCATCTCATCCTCCTCCTCATCATCATTACACAAGAACATCATCATCTAATGCTCCACCTCCATGATGAGGGAACATCGTCATCTCATGCTCCATATTGTCCTTCTCGCCATGACGCGAGAGGGTTTCCATCCCATGCTCAACATCCTCCTCCTCCTCACCATGATCACAATAGACCACTATTTACAACTCCACACCCAGTCGACCCACCACCATCTTCTATCCATCCACTTGTCCTACCAACCACTCCACAATCTCCAACTCCACTCGCCTCAACTCTAGATAGGATGGAGATATCTATGTTGCTCTTTAGTATACTTTTTTCTCCTGACAAAGGTAATGATTCCTTTGTAGGTGGACGAGATATCTTATAGTATATATTGGACCGGAGATATATATTTGACATGTATCATGAATTTGATATTATTGTTCATATGTGTGTGTGTGTGTGTGTGTGTGTGTGTGTGTGTTGATGGTGATGTGTATGTTAGGTCAGGTTAGAAGGATTGCTAGGTATGCTTGATAAATGTGTATTCAATGTTATGTTAGATAATGCAACTTGTGTTTTGTTAGATGTTATTAGATTTGTGTGTTATATCGTGTTTATCTTTAGTAGGTGGTCATGATGATGATGGAATGTTACATGATTTTAGGTGATGGTGGTGATGGTCATTGATTTGTTGATCACATTGTAATATTTTTTGGTGTATGTATATATATGGACTTACTTTTTTATAACTCAATGGGTTGTCAAATTATTTTATAATATTTATCTTCATGTGTATGTTGTATATTGTTTTTGTCAATGAGTATGATTAATGTTTGTGATGTGATTTTATTTATTTATTTATGTCGAAGGCATTTATATTTGTTATAATTATAATTGCAAGTTGTGCACAATCACAGTTAAAATTGAAAGTTACAATCTCAACTATAATTACAATTTACAATTTCATAACTTCAAATTACAATAGCAATTATAATTACAATAAAAAATTACTAGTTACATTTACAAGATACAAATTACAAATTGGACAATTATTTACAAAATTGCAAGATTACAAAAAAAAAATTATGAAATTGCAAAATTGCAATCATTTTAACCATCTTATGAATTAATTATGGGGTGTTCAAATATAAAATATTTAATTCATCAACCAATTATTAAAAGTCTTTTACAACATGTCATGCATTATATGTGCAAGACTTAGATTTTCTTGATACTAATATATGTAATGTGCTATGCAAATAAGTTGCAATTAATTCTAGAATTGAAGTTGTATAACTTTATAAATTATACTTGCATCTATATGAACGCAGTGAACAATAAGAAAACACTATTATATATTGAGTGAAAATAACACATACAACAAGTTGAATATAACCACACAATGGTATGATTATGTTTATTGATAAAGATAAAACGATTTTGTAAAGGTTAATATAACCATGAAAACTAAAGTATAGAAATTGAATGTGAACTTGTAACAATTAAATAGAAAAATGACATGATCACACAAGACAAATGAAATGAATACAAATTAAATATAAAAAAAATAAACTAACAAGAAAATTTAAAATAACAAACTATTAACTAAGTATCACCCTTACTCGATGGATTACACCATATTTCCTTAGAATAGGCTACAACTAAGACTACGTCCCAATAACAATAACTTAACCAATTGCTACTTTTCCAACATCACACACAATAAGTGAAAGTAAAAGCCATTTGTATTAGTAAAATAACTTGAACAAACTTAGACTAAGTCTTTTTTTTTATCTGGAGAGTATCTATCAACCCCCCTACTTAGTGATGATAGTGTTCTTTTATACACAAAGTTATACAAATAAATAACAAGTGTCATAAATGTAAACCATCTTGAGAATCGAAAGAGTTTCAAGATGCTACAACAATCTTAATAATTAGACGTTCAAAATAATAATAATAAAACAGATAATTCTCAGGGTATTAACCTTGCATACAACCATATCAATACAAGTTCTAAAATCAAGCTCTCTCATCATCATCCCTAAATATGATAGGATTGGGTCAGGTGTTTTTTATTTCATAAAGAATTTTTTCTTTAACCTCATGGGCAAGGTAGATGATCTTTACAAACTAATTATATAGAAAAACATATAAACATTACAACGAAAACATTATTGTTATTACCTTGATGTCAATCCTTCCCCAAATAGGTTTGGCCATGTACTTATCACTGGCGTTGTAATTCTTTTTAAATTTCTTATTTGTTCAGTAGATAAAATCCTTGGGATTTTTCTAGAACAGAGTGCATGGCACATGGATAGGAGTACATTTTTGTACCCTACGAAATCGTCCTCACTAGTTCCAATAGCTTCATATTTTAATTCCCTTCAACATCCAATCAGGATCCTTCATTTCAAAAGGGTCTATCATCACCCTAGGTTTCTCCAGCTCTAAAATTTGGGTTCCCTCCAAAGGGGAGGGGATAAAATTTTTGATGTATAGTGATATCATCACTTTCTTGTTTTACATTGGTGCGTCTTATTTAAAATCAAGGTGAACAATATCCACTACAACCTCAAATTCCACCAAGTAGGTTAGTGGATGTTCCACCTTTTAGTGAGTGACATAACCAAATTTTAGTGCTCCTTAATTTCAAATTTTCATTTAGGGAAAATCACTATTATGTCTTCAAAGCAAGATGTACAATAGAAAGAATATTCTCATAACCATGGTTAATGTAACAAAAAATGCACAATGTATACATTTATAGACCATAGAAACTTCAATTTCAAGGGGTCTTAACCTATTCTCTTTACTAAACTATCAACAAAAATGCAAAGACTTGTGTTTAAACAATTTAGTTCTCTAACAAACTTATTCTCAAGAACTTCAAGGATCAAACCCGTCCTAACCCCTACTCCTTAATATTCTTGACTATTTATCCACATCCTCCTATAACTTACATATATTTTCCTTATATTGCTCATCTTCCTATAGATCCAATTCTTTGTGTTCCTTAGCTTTTAACTTAATTGTCCCCATTCTTTGAAATTCCCGTACATTTTATTTCTTATGCCATAAAAATACTCTTGGTTGTTCTAAAGGGATTAGTTTCAACTATCGTTATTTATAATGGTCAACATAGGTGGTTGAGGGCCACTACTAGGACACACATCATTATTAAATAATATCACTACCAAAAAGGGGGGATGAAGTACTACTCAACATTAACTTAATCTCCCAATTTTTTCTTGATATGATGGTTCTTTAATTTGTGAAAGCTTTCATTTGCATAGTATTGTTCATGTCCAATAAGTTGATAGTAATTTAAATATTATTATTCATGTCCAAATTGTTAGTATGGAAGTAGTTCATTTCTATCAATTGTTCGCGTCCTAGGAAGGGTGCCATGCACCACGAGTAGGGATCCTCCTACTCTTTTCTTGACCCAATGTCTCGAATTCTACATATTTAAAGGTAGGCTTGAAAATCATGCTTGTCGAGTAATGAGAACAAAGAGAGGCACTGATGTAGGAGCTTTGTGGCATGCCAGCAATGTGATGAGTTGGTCACATGCTGTGGCATATTTTGTAATTATTTGTGTTGAGTCATAGTTTGTTAGCGGTGTAAGAATCATTTCGGATCATGACTCCCTGTGCGGAGATCAAGCCGTTGTTAGTTTGTTTCATACAAGTACGTTTTCATCATGTGTAGTAGGTTTTGTTTTCAGTTGCAGGACCACTCAGGAATAGAATAGCAGTTTAGTTTAAATAGACATATTAGAGAAGTAGAGGGGGTTCTGCTCTTCAGCATTTAGAGTTTCGAGTTTGTAGAGAAGAGGATATACCTGTGTCTGATTCCTACTTGTAAATATTTTGAAGAGTCGAAAGAAGAGAGATCCAAGCTGTATCATTTTCCTTTGTTGCTTAATAGAAGGATTAATCGTTTGTTTGTAGGATTGTTAGCCTTTATGCATGTGTTGTGTTGAACTGTGTATCTTTGCAGAACCGAATTCGGCGTTTTCCTGAACATTGTGTATTTATGTGACGTTGAATTCACGCATCAATTTCATGCTTGAATAGTTGAAGTAGAGTGTAGATGCATGCATAAGAGTGTTAGGCTAAAGAATTGGGAATATTGCAGGCTGGATTGATCAATCGGTGCAACCCGCAGATTGTCTGCCCTTGACAAGTTTTGTAGAGAATGAACGGTGTCCGTAGATAAAGATCTGACAATCCAAAATAATCTCGCAACGGAAGTTGCGAGGAAATTAACAGATCCACAGAGATCTGAGAGGCCCACATCAAAAAGAAGATCGATGGTCGGAGTGAAGACCACTAAGATCTGACGGCTGGGAAAATTGCAGAGGAAAAGTTGTGGAAGAGCAAATTTGGGAAGTTTGAATCCTGCATCCCGCAACCCGCTTGCGAAAAGAAAGTTACGGAGTGCAACGTTGGGTGTCTAAGATCCTGCATCCCACAACCCACCTGCAGATACTTGGTTGCAGAAACAAATTTTGGAACAGCGATTGCAGAAGCAAAATTGGGGGGAGGAAATTTTAGAGAATAATTTGGCCATTAGGATAAATTTGGAAGTCCTGCTAAGTGTAGGAGCCACTAGATCTTGGAAGTGCTGGTTGGGTTAGTTGAGGTCGATCCCGACCTTGCACCAATTTTGGTATCAGATTAGGAAGAGATTTCCTATTTAGAAGTTCCACAATTGAGGTTGTGGGTAGAATTTATGAAGGAGCAAGGAGAAGCTCGTGGAAAGAGAAAAGAGGAGTGCTCAAGATATTCTAGATAGAGGACCAGCATTGTTGAAAGACCAAGGGTCAAGAAGAGGCTTGGTGAGGTAAGTTGTAACAGTGTGAAAGAGAACTGTTATTTCAGAGGCTTAGTGTGAGAAGATGGTTGAATGGATTGGAAGAGCGAGAGGTCATGACAGAGGTCGACCAGGGGGAATGCAGAAGTTCTAGATGAAATGAGGGAGTTAAGGGCACGTCTGGAAGCCATGGAAACTGACAGACAAAGAGACCCAGGAGCAGGGGAAGTAAGTGAACCTGAGGATGAAGAGAAAAGAGAAGAAGTTGCACCTATGCAGGGAATGCCAGAGTTAAGATATTTCAGATCTATTCTGGGAGCGACTTCAAGGCCGAGAATGGAGTTTCCTACTTATGATGGAAGTCTCGTCGTGGAGCATCTCATTGAATGGATCAGTGAGCTGGATAAGTACTTTGATTATGATGAGGTAGAAGAAGACAAGAGAGTCAGATTGGGTGTGACAAGGTTGAAAGGGCATGCATCCTTGTGGTGGGATAGTGTGCAAGCAGAAAGAAGGAGGAAGAATGAGCCATTGATAAAGCACTGGGATAGGATGGTAGAAAAGATGGGGGCTAAGTTCTTTCCCAAATATTACCAATTGATTCTGTATAGACAAGTACAGAACCTTAGGCAAATATTGTTAACAGTGAGGGAGTACACTGAGGAGTTATATAAAGTAAACCTGAGGGTTGGATATGCAAAAGAGTCAGCAGATAAGGCTTCTAGATATGTGAATGGTCTAAGGATGGATATCCAACAAGAGATCAGTATGATATCGCCTAGAAAAATGGATGATGCGTATGAATGTGCCTTAAGGGAAGCAGAGCTTCAATAGAGGTCGTGGTTCAGCTAGAGGATGAGGGAAAGCGTCTGGAAGAGGAATATTTGGAGCACAAAGAGGAGAGTCCAGTAACTCTAACTAGCAAGAACAGTATGGTAGAGGAGGTGATTCTAGACGAAGAGGACCTTACCAAGGAGGTAGAGGTAGAGGAAGAGGCAGAGAAGCTATCGTTAGGTGCTACAAATGCAACCAATTGGGGCATAAATCATTTGAATGTCCAGGAAAAGAAGACGTAGGATAGAGGGGAGCCTATGTAGCTCAGAATGAGTAGCAGCAAGAGAATTTGACAATAGAGGAAGTATTTCCAGAGACAAGAGAGGCTTTGATGATGAACAAGGTCTTGTTGAAACCAGAGAAGGAGCAAGAAGAGCCTGCTCAAAGAAAATCGTTATTCAGGGCTACATGTAAAGTCCAAGGGAAGTGTTGTAAGATGGTTATTGACAGTGGGAGTACTAACAATATTGTTTCTACAAAGATGGTGGAAAATTTGAGTTTAAAGAATACTAAGCATCTTGTTCCATACAAAGTATCTTGGTTACATAAAGGACATCAAATCCTAGTGAGTGAGCAGTGTGTAGTTGATTTCCAAATAGGTCCATATAAGGACAAGATTCTGTGTGATGTGATTCCCATGGATGTTTGTCATATACTGTTAGGAAAATCGTGGCAATTTAATAAGAAAGTGACTCATGATGGTAGGAGTAACTATCATAGTTTTGAGCAGAATGGGATAAATATACATGTACTTCACCCTTTACAAGAAGGTGGTACAGCAGGACAGTCGGCACCCAAAGTTCTGATGTTGTCAAGAAAGGAATATTTACAGTAGGTTGAGAAGGCAGAGTTGAACTACGCGATAATATGCAAACTGAGAGTAGTGACGATGAAGACTAACATGAAAGATCTACCTGAGGAGATTTAGGAGATGCTGAGTGAGTTCAGCGACATTGTAGTGGATGATTTACCCAATGATTTACCACCAAGGAGGGATATAATTCATCAGATTGATTTTATTCCAGGAGCCGGTTTACCAAACAAGGAAGTGTATAGGTTGACACCTCAAGAGAGTGAAGAATTGAGGAAGCAGGTCCAAGGATTGTTGGACAAAGGATTGTTCCAGAAGAGTCCGAGTCCATGTGTAGTACCAGCAGTACTAACACCAAACAAGGATGGTGAGTGGAGGATGTGTACTGACTCCAGAGCAATTAACAAGATTACCATCAGATATAGGTTTCCATTACCAAGGATGGATGACATGATGGATTGCCTGACTGGGGCAACATGATTTTCAAAACTAGATTTGAAGAGTGGATATCATCATATCAGGATCAGAGAAGGAGATGAGTGGAAGACATCCTTCAAGACAAATGATGGGTTGTATGAGTGGTCGGTCATGCCATTTGGATTATCCAATGCACCAAGTAATTTTATGAGATTAATGAATGAATTCTCGAGAGATTTCATAGGTAAATTTGTGATAGTTTACCTTGATGACATTTTAGTTTTCAGCCAAACAGAAGGAGAGCATCTGAAGCATCTAAGATATGTTTTAGAGAGGCTACAACAGGAGAAGTTGTTGATAAATGTGAAGAAGTGTACATTCATGAAGACAGAGCTAGTATATTTGGGTTTTGTTATCTTAAGAGATCGGTTGAAGAAGGATCCAGAAAAAGTGCAAGCAATCATTGATTGGCCTTCACCAAGGAACATATTTGAGGTTAGAAGCTTTCATGGATTGGAAAGTTTTTATAGGAAGTTCATAAGGAATTTCAGTGTTATTTTTCCATATATCATTGAGACAATTAAGAAGGATAGACAACCATTTCAATGGATAGCAGAGGCTGAAAAGAGTTTTCAATTCTTGAAGAAGAAGATAACTGAACAACCGGTATTGAAGTTACCAGATTTCAACCACCCTTTCCAAGTAAAGTGTGATGCTAGTGGAGTAACAATCAGAGTTGTACTTAGTCATGAGGACAAGAATATAGCGTATTTCAATGAGAAGTTGAATGATGCCAAGTAGAATTATTCGTCTTATAACAAGGAGTTTTATGCTATTGTTCAAGCAATGAAGCATTGGAGGCACTACTTGATTCCTAGAGAATTTGTGTTATATTCTAATAACCATGCAACCTAAGTTGAACATGAAACATGCCAAGTGGGTTGAGTTCTTACAGAGCTTCACCTTTGTGTTGAAACACATAAGTGGGAAGTCAAACAAAGTAGTTGATGCCTTAAGTAGGAGACTGTTGATTATGCAAGAGAATCGGATCCAAGTCTTGGGATTTGAGCATTTGAGAGATTTGTATGAAACTGACATTGATTTCTAGGAGGCTTACTGGGCTTGTGAGAATCCATTGTAGATGGGTAGAGAGCCATGGATGGAGTATACACTTCAAGATGCTTTACTCTTTAAAAACATTAAACTGTGTGTACCAAGGTGTTCTATGAGAGAGAACTTGATACAAGAGAAACACAATGGAGGTATGGCAGGTCACTTTGGAAGTGATAAAACCTTTGGACAGTTGGGTCATTTCTATTTTTGGCCAAGGATGAGGTCTGAAGTGGAGAAGTTTGTAAGCAGATGCAGAGTATGCCAGCATGCTAAGGGGAGAAGCCAGAACACAAGATTGTATACACCCTTTCCTATTCCAACTAGGCCTTGGGATTATGTGAGTATGGATTTCATTTTGAGTTTGCCAAGAACTCAAAAGGGACATGATTCTATCTTCGTAGTTGTTGATATATTCACTAAGATGGCACATTTCATTCCATGCTACAAGACTAGTGCTGCTACACATATTGCTAACTTGTTTTTCGAAGCATTGTATCAGACAGATATGTGAAGTTCACAGGTCATTTCTGGAGGACCTTGTGGAAGAAGTTAGGTACCAAACTAAATTTCAGTTCAGCATATCACCCACAGTTTGATGGACAAGCCGAAGTAGTCAATAGGAATCTGGGAAACATGTTGAGAAGTTTGATAGGGGAGAGTCCTAAGCAGTGGGACAGAGTGCTAGATCAAGCTGAGTTTGCCTATAATGATTCACCAAACAGAAGTACAGGGATGAGTCCATTTCAAATTTTGTATGGAATGCATCTAAGAGGAGTGTGTGGGCTTCGTGACTTAGGTCAATTGGAGAAACGAAGTGCTGATGGAGAAGAGTTTTCTATAAGCATTACTGAGCTGCAAGAGCAAGTGAAAGCAAGGTTACAGCAGAGTAACACCAGATACAAGGCCAGAGCAAATTCCAAAAGGACAGAAAAGAGTTATGAACTAGGGGATTTGGTCTTAGCATATCTAAAGAGAGACAGGTTTCCAAAAGGAGAGTATAACAAGTTGAAGATGAAGAATATTGGACCCTGTAGAATACTCAGGAAATTTTCAGCAAATTCTTATGAGTTAGAGATGCCTACAGGAGTTGGTATTTCACCAATATTTAATGTAGCAGATCTATATCCTTATGTAGCAAATGACACTGGAACCTTTACAGAATTTGAAGATCCTACTGAATACTTACAATGGGTGAGGCAGATGCCTGTGACACAACCATTGGAAGTTGAGGCCATTCTGGACACTAAACTGGTAAAGAGTACAAGGAAGAAGGACTATCTCGAGTATTTGGTCAAATGGAAGAAATGACCAATGGAGGATTCTACTTGGATAAGTGTTACAAAGTTGGAAGCCAAGGGTTTCATTGTAGCTGATCTAATGAACAAGGGTTCATAATTTTTCTACCTTGTGTGTATGATGCAAGAGCATCATGGCATGCCAGCAATGTGATGAGTTGGTCACATGATGTGGCATATTTTGTAATTGTTTGTGCCGATTCATAGTCTGTTAGCAGCATAAGAATAATTTCGGATCATGACTCATGCAGTAGCGACGTGAGAATCATTTCGGATCATGACTCCCTGCATGGAGATCAAGCTGTCGTTAGTTTGTTTCAGACAAGGATGTTTTCATCATGCATAGTAGTGTTTGTTTTCAGTTGCAGGACCACTCAGGAATAAAATAGCATTTTATTTTAAATAAGCAGATTAGAGAAGTAGAGGGGGTTCTTCTTTTCAGCATTTTGAGTTCTGAGTTTGCAGAGAAGAGGACAGACATGTGCCTGATTCCTACTTGTAAATATTTTGAAGAGTCGGAAGAAGAGAGATCCAAGATGTGTGCATTTTCCTTTGTTGCGCAATCGAAGGATTAATCGTTTGTGTGTAGGGTTTTTAGCTTTTATGCATGTGTTGTGTTGAACTGTGTATCTTTGCAGAGTTGACTTCGGTGTTTTCCTAAACATTGTGTATTTCTGTGAAGTTGTTGAATTCATGTATCAATTTCGTGCTTGAATAGTTGTAGTAGAGTGTAGATGCATGCATAAGAGTGTTAGGCTAAAGAATCAGGAATATTGCAGGTTGGATTGATCAATTCCATGATCAATTGGCACAACCCGCAGATTTCCTGCCCTTCACAATTTTTGCAGAGAATGAACGGTCGAGATTAAGTCCGTAGATAAAGTCTGACGGTCCAGAAGAATCTCGCAATGAAAGTTGCAAGGAAATTAACAAATCCACAAAGATATGAGAGGCCTGCATCAAAAAGCATATCGACAGTCGAAGTGAAGACCACAAAGATCTGACGATTGGGAAAATTGCGGAGAGAAAGTTGCGGAGGAGAAACTTTGGGAAGTTGGTATCCTGCATCCCCCAACCCGCTTGCGGGAAGGTCGTTGCGGAACAAAAGTTGCAAAGTGCAATGTTGGGTGTCCAAGATCCCACATCCCGCAACCCGCCTGCGGATACTCGGTTGTGGAAATAGATTTACAGAACGGCGATTGCGGAGGAAAAATTGCCGGGAGGCAATTTTAGACCAGAATTTGGCCATTAGGCTAAATTTGGCAAATCTGCTAAGTGTTGTAGGAGCCACTAGATCCTGGAAGTATTGGTTGGGTTGGCTGAGGTCGATCCCGACCCTACACTAGGAACCCATAGCGTCAACAACAAAATGACAAATAGCCTCAACAACCTTCAATATCTATGAGGAAGAGAATGATCCAAGCCATATAACGGAAATTATGGGTGGAACTATGTGACATCCCCTATATGGAGTGATTTTTGAGAATCATGATACCATGCCTAGATATTGTTGTTAATAGTGTGTGTTTCCTATAGACACCACCACAAAATTAACTTCAGCAATAAATGTATTTGAGTTCATGTTGAAATATTAAAGTTTAACTCAAAGTATTTTCTCACAGTTGCTAAAGTATATTTATGAAACAACTGAAATGGGCGAGATGTGTCTGTCTGTAATGGTGACGTGGCACATGTCGGCTCAATAACAATTACTCATAAATAAATAAATAAATAATATAAATTAACATGCCGACTATTTAAAAAAATACAAAACATATATAAATAAGTAACAAAAAACAAAACAACAACCAAGATTCACAAACACAAGAAAAATGCAATGAATCTATTTTCTCCCTTTTCAAACAACAAAATATATTGGATATATATAAATCCATTTTAATTTTATTTATTAAAGATATGAGCTATACTATTAAAATTGATAAAATATATTATTAAGATTGATTTAAATCAATTTTATCTTATGTCATATGTGTTGATCTCATTTTTATATTTATAGGTAAAAGAGCTTCCCAATCACATCTGGAAATTATATGGAAGTAGTAGATTCATTTTTAATTTCCAACAAAGCAATAAATTGCATATATTTAACATATAAATTTAGATTTAAAATATTTTTTAGAACCACATATATAAGACTACAAATTAAAATCATAAACATTACATTCACATTTCCTCAACATTTCTACTCTAAAAGGGGGGTTTGCAGTTAAAGAGATTTGATACCTTTTGGCGATTGGTAGATCCTTTTTAAGATGGATCTATGTTGGTTTAATAATTTCCTAATAAAGTTATTGATTATATTAAAATATTTTTTTGAAAAATGAGTGATTATTCTTTCTCCATTGTCTAGGGTGGGGAATAGTAGGTCTGGTGTTTGAAGTAAGGTTTGTAATTAAACAAATTCACAATTGAACGTCAACAATGTTAAAATTCAAACTAATACATTTTGTGTAGAAATCCTAAACCCTATACACCTCGAGCCCCAAACCCTACAATGCCATAATCTAGAGCAAGGAAAATTTGTATATACCTGGTGTTAGCACCATATTTAAATTTTTGGATTATAGAAGGTTTTGGGGGAAGAGACCTTGTCGAAAAATATTGGGAAGGCACCCTTAGAGTTAACAGGAGTGTTGAATGCATTTGTGATAGAGCATTTTGTACTTGGAATGAGCAGCTGCAAGAATGAGGTAAAGAGCGGCATAAATCAACGGCTCCGATTCAGAAAGATAAATATCAACAGTGAAAGGGCATTTTGAAGGTCAGAGATACCAGGAAAAACACGGTTGTTAGATTTACGAAGTGTGTTAAATGGGAGCCATAATGGAAGGTTGAGATTAATCTAAGGATAGATCAACGGCACTGGAGCGTTCCACATAACATACATGCTCAGCTACAGAAGCTTTTCCAAATTGCAAAATAAGCTAAAGGGGGGAAGAATCAGAGGGATGAGCCTTGAAAGCAAAGATAGATCTACGATCGTGGTGCATTTCACAATCTGAACTAGCGCGGAAGGGGTTGGTATTTCAATCCGTGAAAAGTTGTAGATCCCACCTTGATCAACAGTTGCAACGAAAGGGCGATCTTGATTAACGGAGAAGAAACATTCCGTGATCGAGAGATGCACACTCGATCAAGGGAGGAAGAGTTGGTGGAATGTTAAAACTCTCAGGTGTGGATGGTCCCGATGAAGGAAATTTGGAGATCGATGGTAGAGGTCGATTTTCCCAAATTAAGTTGCACATACTGGTAGTATGGAAACTTCAACACAAAGACCTTGCGTATCAAAGGCTTATATCACAAAGAGAAAGGATCTACGGTGTGGGTTGCGTGGAGAAGCATGGAGAATATGTGGTATAGAAAATTATAAACAGGTCTACGTGGAATTGGAAAAGTTTGTCTTTTCCAGAACCTTGAGATTGACAAACGTCCCGACTACGTACAAAGTGCCAGCGCCGACAGACTAGAAAATTATGTTGAGGAAACAAGGTAGGCACCCTGATACTCCCTCAATGCTGTTGAAAATGGAAAAAGTAGGAGAAATAGAAGTGGTGGATGTAGGGGATAATGCAAAATCAAGGGTTATAGGTCGGAGGGAAGAAGAAATTCTAGTGGATGAGAATCCTGAGATCTTTGATACCATTCTATTGGGCGAAACAGTTGAAACTACTAAGGGTAAATTGGAAGTCCTTAAGGACCAAGGTAGCGATACTTGTGGTGTTTTTAAATCCTTTTTTTTATTTTTTCTCTATTAACTAGACCCTCATTGCCCTAAGTTTGTTGAGTGGTGTGCATACAACTTTTCTACTGTTGGGCTATAGGGTAGACCCGGGCTTTATACCATTAACTTCGCACCAACAAAAGACCCATAGTGTTGGCCCTTTCAACAAAAACCTGCGAACAGGTTGCAGTCTCACCCGAAACAGCTATGGGGTGCCGCAGAATCAGGTTTCTGCAAGCAGAAGAGGGATATTACTGTACATTTAGCTTCTAACAATTATAATCATAAAATGCATAGCTTTGATAGTTACTTATTTAGCTTCGTGGTTAGATAAACAAACAGTGCCTTGCTTAACTCTTTACCGGGAATTCCAGTGAAGTTAGTATTTAGCAGTGATCTTACTTATCAATTATATATTTATCAATGCATAAAAGAACATAACAACAACACAACAAAAACCACAACACACGCTATAACGTGGTTCACCCCCAGTTTAGGGGTTACGTCCACAGAACTGTGTTTTATTTAACTCTTTACAAAAACCACAGTTCTGATCTGCGCACTCAGTTGCAAATCCCTTCAAGTCCTTAAAGCCATGCACATAGCTGCAGGCCTCTACGCACACAGCTTCAGATTTCCTTCATCACCCAAAACCCTCTGCGCACACAGCTGCAGAGGTCGTCCACACACACAGCTGGGACTTAACCTTCTTACAAACAAGCCTTAGCTTCGCATCAATTCATCTTACATCAAAAGCCTAAAAATTGACTTCTTTACAAGAGTGCTTATTTATAGTGCACTTATTACAAAACCATGGGCTTAAACCATGGGCACCCGGAAGCCTAAACCCTGGACTTAAACCATGGGTTTATTACAAAAAGAAGGTTTTTACTCAACCCCGACACCCCTAAGACTGTTTTGAGTCATAACTCCGCTTACAACTTCCACAAAAACCGTGGAGTTACCAAAATTAGGGACCGTTAAGGTGCGCGCCCCAACAGGCCCCTAAGACTCACTAGTGTCCCGTCCCGGGACACTCTGCTGTTTTTCAGGTGGGAGAATTTTGTTGGCGAAGATAGTGAATTGCTTGTTGAGGCCGCGCATGATATTGTCGGCTGCTTGCTCCTTCTCCACCAACTCCTGCAATACTATCGTTGAGGCTTCGCTAGCCTTTTCTCGTGCAAATGCATCGAACTCCTTGAGAACTGTGAGCTGGCTGTCCACAGCAGTACTCAATTCTAAGGCCTCATTGACAAGGGGCCGCATATCATTTTCCAGCAGTGTTGCTTTTGTTCTGTACAACTCAATCTCCTGTTGGAGTTCCTTGCTTTGTTTTACCTTAAGCATTTTCTGCGTAGGGGGCAGAGTCCTAATTTCCACTTTTACTGCGTCCAGCTCTGCTTGTCGCTGCTTGATGGTTTCCTGCAGCTTCTATACTTCGGGGTTTTCCTGCAGTGTTGTCCAGGCATCGACACTTTCTTCTAGCAACTTCGCTGCGCTACCAACGATATCTGAGATTTTTGCTGCTGAGGCCTGAATGTCTGCGTGGCGCTGCTCTCTGACCTCTGGTGGGATTTCTGGGATAATGCGGAGTTGAAGCTCCGCAATCTGAGCCTCATGCTCTGCTTTAAGCTTCTCTATTTCACTACGAGACTGCTGTGCGTAGTCTTTTAGTTTGGTGATTCTTTGCTCCGATTCTTCCTCATTCTGGATGTCGAAGCCAGGAAGACTTCGACACGCCTCCTCCAATACTCGCGCCAATGTGACCTGCTTACATTCTGCGTCGCTCCTTCTCTGCTCTGCTTCCTCCAACTATGCTGCGAGGCTATTGTTCTGCTTCCTGGTATTTTTCAACAGTATTTGTGAGTGGTGGTCTCGAGCTTGGATTTCCTTCGCGATGGCTGACTGACAGAGATGTAATTCCATCATGGACATCTTAGTGTAATCTATTCCAACTATCATGCTCATCTCCGCGCGGGATGTTGCATCGGTTATGATGAGCGCGGCGCTTGAGACTTGTCCCTGGTGTTCTTTAACCGGCCATTGTCTTGTGTCTGGCTGTGCAGGTATTGGGGTACTACTTGCTGCAGCGCCCGTTGCTGATTTTTCTGCTAACTCCCTCAGCTCCAAGATTTGCTTTGTTACACTGGTGATGGCATCAAGATGCGTATCTGCAAACTCTGACCATTTCTTGGTGAGAACTTCTGTGGATTTCGACAGAGTCTGATTAAGCTCTTCACTTGTCAGGGTAGGCTCTTCGTCGATATTCTTGTCTTTCGACGCTTTCGTTTTCTTTCGGGACTGGAGTTTGGTCACTTCTTCAGCCTCTGGTGACTTGCGCTTATCTGGCCGATTATGTTAGGGTACACAGGGTACTCCCAAAGGACTGAACACCAAGAATAGCCCGCTTCACACAAATAGATCACAGATCAATACACCAATGTTTGTCACGTG
>LPNX010451476.1:331455-375438 GCA_001517045.1 Pseudotsuga menziesii
GGGTGCACGGCAAAGAGCATACGTAGCCGAGAAGACAAGAAAAAAAAACTTTCCCTCACTGTTTCTGATTCGCCGCGATCGCGCAAGGTGCACGGCAAAGAGCATACGCAGCCAGGGAAGGCAACAGTCCGAGACTAAAACAAAATGATCTAATAATAAACTGATAAATATATGAGAGATTAAAAAAAACAAAACCGTCACTGTAACATTATACCTTCAGATTTGCCGAAATGGGTGTTTCTGGAGCAAACGGAAACGGTTTTCGGTGAAACGAAAACTATTTCCAAATGGAAACGGCGCTCCGGACGCAATGGAGCAGCTCCCACAGGCCACAAATGCACAGAAAATCCAGAACCAGAAACCCTTAAAAAAGTTTCGGCAACACCGGTTCCAGATCTTGATCAAAACCGAAAGCGGCTCTTCATAAAAGCTCTGATAGGGTCTGAGATAGTTTTGACCGACTCCTCTTCTTCTCCTTCGTCTTCGCCATCCCCACCCTGGTCGGTTTCACTCTGCTGCGACTCAGTTTTCTCTTCACTGTCCTCTGGGGGATCTTGCTGCTGCGTCTGACTAGGGCCAGCACCCACATTGGTGACTAGAGGGATTGGGATGTTG
Source organism: Pseudotsuga menziesii (assembly GCA_001517045.1). Classification (NCBI taxonomy): domain Eukaryota; kingdom Viridiplantae; phylum Streptophyta; class Pinopsida; order Pinales; family Pinaceae; genus Pseudotsuga; species Pseudotsuga menziesii. Next base: position 332,071 of record LPNX010451476.1, read on the forward strand.
GGCTTTGTTCCTGCGTCCTTCAGCCATTTAGCCGGCCACTGCTGAATTACCGCGAGGATGTTGTCTTTGGTCACCACATATGGCAACTTCCAACATGCCTTCTTCTGATCTGCACGGGCCTAGATAAATACATTGTGCATGTCGGCCCTGAAATTGGCCACTCCATCATATTGAGAGAATAACTCATTACTGAGCCGTGGGGTCTTGAAATCTCATATGAGATACTCATGGTGTAAAAGGCAAACACAGTGTTCGTCATCTGTTGGGACGCTTTGTCTTGCGACACCCAAAGTGGTGCGTACCTCGCTGCACCTGACATGCTTGGAGGTACATCAATAAACTGCGCCTCGGTGGGCTCTTTCCACCCGATCAGGGCAATAAGTACAATCAGCCATGAATAGTGAAAGGGTCTTCTGTTTTCTTGCGCGTCGCGGGCATCTTCAAGAAATTCCTTAGCGATGTATGCTGCCCAGTTGTAAATGTAGCCTTCCGCGCAGTTCGCAACAATACTTACAATCAGGGCAGGTACTTCATATGGTCTACACTTTCTCATCAATTTGCAGGCTAAGAGTTCAGCTGTGAAGCGAATGTTGTGATGCTGAATGGCCGAGGTTTGATACCCTCGCTTCCCTTTCGTCAGCCCGAAGTGTTCCTTCATGCTATGTGCTAGCTTCATATCTTCATGCTTTCCCAAAAACTCAATGCTAGGGTTAGGTCCTTCCTTCGGCAGGCCTGTAATCCGGTGAATGAGTTCTTTATTGATAGCGATTTTCTGGTTTCCGATCCATAGGTACCCATCATGTACCAATTCCAATAATTTTTTGACCACCACGGTTAACTGTGTGCTGCGTCCGAAGTGGGGCACATCGAGCATCTTCAACAAACCAGCTTTGTCCAAGCCAGCAGCCCATTGTTTTACTTCTAATAATGTCGCTTCAGTATCCTGATAGCGGACAGAGTGTAAGTATGTCCCAGGTGCGAACTGTGGAAATTTCCCATGATCATTTGTATCGTGGTCGGCATACTTGAGCCGGTTTATTTTCCCTGTCATTGTCCCGACCAGCTGCACACCCGGTGGCAACGAAGGGGTGCGTAATGTGAACTTCTTCGTCCGCCAAGGGAGCTGAAATCCTGGTCGAACTGGCGGAAGATACGGTGGACGCTGCGGTGCAATGTTCTCATCTTCTTCAAACGGAACCTCTGCTGAGCTAGATGGATTCATCTCGGGATCCTCCGGTGTTTTCCCTTATTACTGATGTCTGTCTTCGTTCCGCTTCGAACGAACTTCAGGTTTAAATTTTTTCTAGTAGAGTGTGTCTACATTGGCTGGGTCGGTGCTAGGGGAGTCTCTTCGTGGGGTGCAGACGCAGGTGGGTGGCTGAAAAGGTGCGACAGACCCTCCTGTTCAAATTCTCTCACTAACTTCTGAAGCTCACTATCAGCTGACATGGATGCAAGTGTAAAACTCAAGAAATTGCAGAATGCAAGCACCGTGGGTGTGGGCATCTTCTTATAGAATCCATGTACGACATATGTCATAACTGTGCATTGATGATACCAAATCTGACAGAGATCTTGTCCAAATGGCGATAGATTTTCCAAGATCTCATTAATACAGGCAGTAACTACAGGTAGCGTACTGGCGCCGCCAATTTTAAGTTCTTCCAACAGTCGTATTTTAATCTTCGACACATCTTTCCTTCTTCAGCACAAGCAGTGACTCTGGCTGTGCCCTAATAAGGACATTCGACACCTCTGGACACCATCTGCGACATGGAGTCGAGCTTCTACCCTCGAAAAAATATCATTCACAGCTTCAATGATTCCTTTTATTTCAAGGAACTTCATCAGACATAAGTCCTGATACTTATGGAGAAGTTGGGTCGCTTTGCTTACCATTTCTTCATCCCAGTAATCTCCACTGGTAGCATACTTAGGCTGGTCTTCTGACCCAATGTTGACATTCTGTGTCTTCAGGGGCTGAGTCACTTCAGGGGCTTCAATTGCTGGTCCGTGTACGTCGCAGTGTCCTTCTGACTCAGGAATATCAATATTGCGCGGATTGTCATCCTCGTCAATTGCGAGGTTATAATATTCGACTACATGAACTTCTTGTGCTTTCCAATCAAGCCGGTATTCTACTACTTCTTGATCATCAAATACCTTAGTATGGATCAACCTGATAGCTGCATCTAAAGCTGTACAAACTTCATTAGTAGAAAAGGTAAGCACAAAACTATCAACAAGATAAACCCAACTTACAATATCCTGGCGAAGCTCAGCCTCTGCATACCAGTTCTTTACTATAGGTTCCAGGGTGTGCACAAACCTATGTACCCATTCTTCATGAGGTACATGCTTCCATGCCTCGTAGCATTGCTCCAAATGTCCCTGAGGACTACTCTTACCATTAAACCTGCTTTGCACCTCCTGGGGCTGATCCATAAATCTCATGTAATGTCCCCGGTTTCGACCCCGTTTGCATGATGTATATATTGTAATTAATCATGGTGAGGAGCTCAAGGCAAAAGCCCCACCATCGATTTTGTTGTGTATGTTTCGGGAATGCGGATAATTGTCGATGGTATGCTGTGCTATAAGGCACATTATAATTCGGCATCATGTAAACATGCACATCAATTAAAATAAACCACAACCAGCTACGGCAGTGCAACGTTGAATGAAAAGGGCATGGTTCCAACGGATAAGGGGTGGGGGATGTCAAACCTTGGTTATGGGAAAAACCCATGTTTCACCACCCTTATTATTTGTCACCTTTTTGTCTCATCCAACCTTGTCAACCTCTTTAATGTTTGTTGGGTAGCTGAGGAGTAATGGCTGCTGGTGGTTGAGGCAGTTAATGCCTTTGGGAGTGGGGTGGCAGGACTGTTAGTCCTTTGCCCACCTGCCCACTCCACCCACGTTTTCCATTCTTCTCCCTCACGCACTCTTCCCTGGCCAGTTCACTCTACCCACGATTTTGGTTGTTCATCTCCTCACGCAAACATTCATCTTCACCCCCACGAGTTGCTAAACACCCACGAACTGCAAAATCGCGTCCTTCCTGTTGTGTGTGCATCCACGGACAAAAACGGAGCCGTTTTTCCTCACGCAGGGCCTCCATTGTCTGTTCCTTTCCTTGCTGGTTCGGATTGTTTACCCATGCACAGGTATTCTTCTGTTTGGGGCGCACATAAAGAGCTGAGAGCCGTGCTCTTGCATCCACGACTGACTGTGAAGGGCCATTCACGTTTTTGGCTGTCTCACAGATTAATTGGGTCGTTTTTCCCTGCTGTAAGTTGTGCTCACTAGTAGATTCCGGGGCTGTAGTCTTCCCCATGTTGTGAATGTATTTGCTGTTACGTTTGGGGGCCGTTGTAAATTCGAGTGAGAGTCATTTTGGCCACGATAGGGCCAAGAATGACTCAGGAATTCATTTTCCCTGTTTAAGCTGTGACAGCTAAGTAATTGTCTGAGTGCAATGGTTAGTCTTCAGACTGTGCTGGCTTGGCTTGTCTGTTGAAAGCCTATGAAACCCAAGTGTGTTGGTTTGTTGTTTGTGTTCCCTTGGCTATGTGTAAGCCTGCAATTGACCCTTATTTCGGAGGAATCATGCCCAGCTCGGGGGTGGCAGCGTTGCTGAGAGATTGATGAGCAAGCTGGCCTATGGTTGGGTGGAACGTTGCAGCGACGTAGCTGGTTGCGGGATTCTTCATCCACAGATAAGTGTTGCTGACTAATTCATCTCTGCAATGTATATCTATTGTATATGGAATTATGATGAACATGTTTAGGCTAGAAATGAATGTGTGTTGCTTTCGCTGAATGTTGATTCATTATGCATCTGTGTATGCTTGTAAGTATTAATTCCAGCATTGATTTCCTCTGTTTTATGTTCATGGGGCTGTTTGCCCGGTCGTGTTTGATGTTCGTCGCGTCCTATTCGCCGGTTGAGGGATGGGGACGTGACATCTCAAGCGAAGGAACTTCTGACAAGATTTCCAACTAGGAATGTTCTTCTTATGGCCATTCCACCATCTGGCTGCTGTGGCTCTGAATACTGAATCCAGAGTCTCCATTTTCTGTGAATCTGGTATCTGGTCTGAGAATTGTTCAATAAACTGTTCTGGGTTTGACAAGTCATCAAAAATAGGTAGGACTCTTACCTGTGCACCAAGCCATCTGATAGATTTGGTAATTCTGGCACATCTATGTCCATGCAGCTCGCAAAGTCTGTTCTGCCAGTTTTCTAACCCATCATCTGAATTCGTCATGCAGGAGTTGTCACACTGCCAATCCATGATACCTTCAGCAGTAGGATCAACATAATATTCTTCCTTCGCTGTGATATTGTAGATGTGGTCCAAAACATCTTGGTCTACATCTCTTACTGGCTCTGTGTATCTCTCTCCTTGAGAAGGATCCAATGGGACTATGACTCTCAGTCCTTTACCTTCGAAAGTCATCCGTCTCTTCTTCAGGTTGATTACTGCATCATTATCTATTGCCCATTCAATGCCTAGTAGTGCTGGATAGGGGTTGATGTCATCAATTATTTCAATTACCTCAAAGTCTGCAAAGGTACTGACTCCATCAATATCTATTAATACACTAGGGAGTCTTCCTAGGGGCACAATCTTCTGCTGATTGGATAATCTCAACTGTATAGGGGACCATTCCATAGTAGGTTTTCCCATTTGTTCCCAGGTTTTCTTAGTTAAGACATTTACCTCTGATCCTAGGTCCAAGATAACATCAGTCATATCATACTCTCCTATCTGAGCATTCAATCTCATTTCCCTGCCAGTTCTCCTAACTCTATTAACAGCTTTTGCCTAACCAGAACTTTGCTGAGGTTCATAGGAAACAATAACTTTCTGCAACTCACTTAAAGCATTCTGATTTCTTAGGATCTTCAGACAACTCTGTAAAAAGGAGGACAATGTACTTACTTTGTCCGTCGAAGCTTCTTGCGGCTGCGACTACTGCTGATGTTGTTGCACAGGTGCTACTGATGTGCTAGGAGCAATGAAATCTCTCTTGGCTTCCATGAATGTGTCTTTTTCTCTTTCGACATCAAATGCTGGGACTTTCACTGGGGCCTTACGAACCCAAGCCTCGTCAGGCTGTTTCTCCTTATTCTGTACTTCCGTCGTAGCTCCACTCCGAGTAGCAACATTAATGGCTGGGGCAGGTCTTTGCTCGATGAAAATCATCTGAATATTCTGAGTAGGGGCACTGTTTCTTTCCTAAATCTTAGCTATCAACTGCGGGCACTGCTCGATCACATGATCTACTGTCGGCAATACCGACATGTCGTAGTTGGGTTTTGACAGTCTCTCGCTAGATGCCCGGCCTGGTTACAGTTGTAACACACAACCTGGCCTCTTCCTCTTCCAGCCATACCACCTCGACCACGACCTCCAAAATCACCTCTACCTGATGCACCACCGCGGTAACCATAGCCATCATTGCTCTGTCTCTCATTTTGTACCCGATAAGCATCGTAAGTTCGTTCTCTCATGAGGTCAAAGCTGCGACACTCATCTTCGTTGTGTCCCACTGATTTACAGAACTTACAATAAGGGTTCTTAGGGACTTGCACATACCTCTGCAGAAGATAGCAGTCTTCAGGTCGATGCTGGCCCGTTGTCCTACAGATCTCACAATATAGACCACTAGGGTTGAACAGGTTTGGTGCACCAGAATTCAGGAAATTTCTTACCGCAGGACACTGTTCCTTTTCATGACCTTCTGTCCGACATTGTGTACACCAAACCTCTTCACGATCAGTTTTTCCTCTCTTCATATCGCGAAGCTCCAAAGCCATTGCTGCCAACTGTGCTTGGATTTGAGCGATACCAGAATTGTCTTCGACAGGAGTGGTTTCAAGCTTCATCGTGATTTCCAGAGCCTCCTGCTGGTCAGCAACCTTCTATTGCATGAGCGGAGTTCTGATATGCGGTAGCAACGCTGCAATGAACTATTCTTTGTGCTGCGCAGGTCCAATGGTGAAACTGACTTGGTCTAGCAGAACTTTGAACCTTTGATCAAAGTCCCACACTGATTCGTCGTGCCTCTGCTGAATCTCTTTCAATTCAGTGATACACTGTGACTCTGATTTTGGCTTCTTAAATTCCTTTATCATTGCTGCTTTTATATCAGCCAAGACATGGTTCTGAGTGCTGGAAAACTTCATGAACCAGGTCAGAGCGCGGTCTCTGAAAGAAGTAACCAGCTGCGCTCTTTTTGTATCTTGATCCGTAATGGTCTTAGTAGTCCACACTGCTTCGCATAAAAACCATAACTGCTCTAGATCCTCTGATCCAGTTCCTTTGAAAACAAGGAGCTTAATGTCGTCATTCATATGGGCCATCGCGGGTCTAGGGGGGGAGGGAGGGGGACTGGTAGTAGGCCGGGGGGAACTTACTGGGGTAGACTGACCTGCGACAGGAATACTCGGGCTAGGTTTAATTTCAAACTGCGACGGGTTCTCAGGGATAATAGGTATTCGCTGCGGGGTTACCGGAGGGTTTCCAACAGAAGGGGTTTCTTCGGGCTCTGAGACTGCTTTACGGGGTTAGACTCGGTATTCTTACCTAGGGTATAGGACTCAAAATTTCTCTTATACCTTTTGCCACTTCGTAGCAAACCATTTTGCTCGTCGAAGGAACTTTCACTTGCAAACATAAGTTAGTAGTGCTAAATCTAACAGTCTGATTCAATGAGCAATATACCTTTTTCAGCCAATAGCATTTTAATTCTCAGACTAAATGAATTCAAGTACTTACCCCTTGGTCCTTTGAAGAACTGTCATTCGGCTTCGCTGAAGGATGTACTTGTGTCAATGGCGAACTCCATCACAAATGCTTCAAGGGTTCGCGTTGTCCAGAAATCAACAGCGCGGGATATCTCGGTGTTCACCCTTTTCAGTATATTAATTCTTGCGGGGGTCCAATCAGGAAACGGACGTTCTTGGAAGTTTGCCCTTCTCTTTGTTAACCTAGATAACCACTGGTGCAACTCTATGTGGATACTACCAAAGAAAATTTCATATACGTCAGAAAAAACATACCTTTGTAAAAAGTCATTTGCACTACGACGCGGATCTTTGTTCTCTTGTACAGCAAAGTTCAGATAAGTCTCTTCAATCCAATCACTGATTTCTTTCACTGAGGGTCTCCAAAACATAGCCCTCGAGGTATGACGTAAACCCCTCTAGAGCAGATACTGAGTTCAACCGGAAACGGAACCAATTTGTTGGGCTATAGGCCAGACCCAGGATTTATACCATTAACTTCGCACCAACAAAATACCCACAGTGTTGACCCTTTCAGCAACAACCTGCGAACAGGTTGCAGTCTCACCCGAAACAGCTATGGGGTGCCGCAGAATCAGGTTTCTGCAAGCAGAAGAGGGATATTACTGTACCTTTAGCTTCTAACAATTATAATCATAAAATGCAGAGCTTTGATAGTTACTTATTTAGCTTCGCGGTTAGATAAACAAACAGTGCCTTGCTTAACCCTTTACTGGGAATTCCAGCGAAGTTAGTATTTAGCAATGATCTTACTTATCAATTATATATTTATCAATGCATAAAAGAACATAACAACAACACAAAAAAAACCACAACACACGCTATAACGTGGTTCACCCCCAATTTAGGGGTTACATCCACAGAACTGTGTTTTATTCAAGTCTTTACAAAAACCACAGTTATGATCTGCGCACTCAACTGCAAATCCCTTCAAGTCCTTAAAGTCACGCACACAGTTGCAGGCCTCTGCGTACACAGCTGCAGATTTCCTTAATCACCCAAAACCCTCTGCGCACAAAGCTGCAGAGGTCTTCCACGCACACAGCTGGGACTTAACCTTCTTACAAACAAGCCTTAGTTTCGCATCAATTCATCTTACATCAAAATCCTAAAAACTGACTTCTTTACAAGAGTGCTTATTTATAGTGCACTTATTACAAAACCATGGGCTTAAACCATGGGCACCTTGAACCCTAAACCTTGGACTTAAACCATGGGTTTATTACAAAAACAAGGTTTTTACTCAACCCCGACACCCCTAAGACTGTTTTGAGTCGTAACTTCGCTTACAACTTCCACAAAAACCGTGGAGTTACCAAAATTAGGGACCGTTAAGGTGCGGGCCCCAACATCTACCACCGAAGGAGTCATCATGAATAGGTCCAAGTCCAAAAACCTCTGCTCTGTCCAGGCCCATGTCATCCATAAAACCCTCCACATCCCAAACGAATTTGTCCACATATCCCAAAAATACTGAGAAGAGGGTATCGTACAGTTCTTCAGAGAGTCTACTGTAGAAAATAGAGATGCTTTCCTAAAGTCTTGTTCGAAACCTAATGCCAAAGTTATCAGTTTGTCTTACCCCATTGACCTAAATCAATTCAACGAAGAACCCAGTGGTGCGTGACACTAGCCAGTCAATTCCTAGGTCTAGATACGAATGGTTATATCACAGAGTCATTGTTAAGTCTACTATTTGTTTTGAGTAACTGTCCCATCGAACCTGAACTTCCAGGACAATCCTTTCAGTCCTGTTGTCTTAAATTTGATGAATTTCTAGCAGAGAATATTCGTTCCCAGTTATCTGATTTCCATGATACCAAAGTATTTAGACTCCAATCCTTTCTGTTGAGAATGTTTTTATCTTATAACGAACATGATTTACAGATGCCTGAGCTGGAGAACACTGATGACATGACCAAGGACTACTATAAATTCATGAACTTTTTGATGGAAAAAATATTTAACATTTTCTTCTAAGAAAGGTTGCCCAGGGTATTTCTTGAGACGAGGCAAATACTGCAGCTATCTCCTAGTAAGAGGATAGGAGATTGGTTCCTAGAAGAATTTGGAACAGTCATAAGGCTATATGGTTTTGTGCATCAGCCTTATGTCCTTCCAGCCTTCCTGACTTCCCGGGTTTTCTCCTTTGAATTAATCAGGAAAAGACTCACTGTTGAAGAAGAACACTTTTTGAACACTAAGAAGGGCTCAAGCATTTCTTTCCCCTGGGAGGTAGGGCCATACACGGTCAAAAGCAGGGCTGCACTGCCATTGGTTGGTAACTTACTCAAAGGCATGGGATTCTCTCTAGAACATGCTATAAACTACGACCCATATCAAGTAATTTCCAAAAGGAGAAAATCTCACAAGAGTAAGCCTTTTGAGCACACTGAAATAACCGGGTTTAGAGAAGCGTCCAATTGGGATGATTTCCCTAACTCAATCACAATGGATACTAGCATAGGACGAGCCTCTGTCTCACCCTTGCCAAAGGATAATTCTCCCCAAATGGACCTATCCAAAGTAGTTGCAATGGCTGGAAATGTTGCAACATTGGTCAGTTATTTAGAAAGTTCAATAAAAAGAGGACCTGCAGAACCCATGGAGACTGATGAGATAAATACTTCCAGCATGCCCCAAAAGAAGAAAGTTGAACAAGGATAGCAATTGGTATAGGTTAATAGAAGCAATATGAGGGGACAAATGAAGAAGAAAAATGTGAAAGAGAAACAAAAACAAGAAGATCCCGAAACAGCCAAGTTAGAGATCCAAGAGTATGTGTTTGATGGGCAAACTCCAAACAGGCATGCCTCTAAAGAATATTGGCTATACTCTTACAGAGAAAGGGCTAATAGAACTTTTAATGAGACAACGAAGCTTTATGATGAAGTAATACAGTTTCCCTACCCAAATGTGGCATTGCAGACTGTGAGGGATCATGTTACAGACACCCTCGGCATGGCCTTGACAGTAGGAAACAAGGTGTCAGAGGTTAATGTGAACCTCGAAAAGGTTCCCACTACTTATATAATACATCTTAACAGAGAGATCAATGACATCTTGAATACTAGATTGCTGAAGGCCACATTACAGATGTCCAAGCTAGAGTTGAGCAAAGAAATAACTCAAGACCACTTGAGGAAAGTGAGAGTTGAAAACAAGGCCCTTAAGGTCCAAATTAACAATTTGCAAAATGAAGCAGTACAGATAGATGGACAGGCAAATAAGAGAGCCTTAGCCCAAATATTGTTGGATGAGAAAGAAAAAGAGATCTGGGTACTTAAAAAGAAGTTGAAAATCCCTTCCACCCAGCTCATTCAGACAACTGAGTTGGCTAAATTTGAGAAAGAGAAAGAAACATTAAACACTGATCTTACATTAGAGGAAATTTGGTGTCTAAAATGTGCCTTATAAGAAAATGCCCCAACAATAAATTTTGTGAGTTGGAATTCAAGAACCAATAGAATTTCAATAAAATGAGTCAACCATAATGGTCAAATTGACATATTTCTCATAAAAGAAAACTACTTTTTTTGTTCGTATTTTTGACATATCTCCCTGTGTTTTTACTCAAATTTCAGGCAGGAGAGCTCGTTGGATGTGGAATTTAACATCATCACGTTTTTTCAAGTATTTCTTATTTTTGGGGTAGAGAGGTTCATCAAAAGTATGCAATGTGGGTATTCATTGGATGCGGAATTAAATTCCGCATCCAACGAGCTCTCCCACACAAAATTTGAGTAAAAACACAGGGAGATATGTCAAAAATATGAACAAAAAAAGTAGTTTTTTTCATTCTTCCTCCAAAATTAATAACTATTATTTTATTATTTTAACTATTATTTTATCATTTTTCTTAGGAGGCCCATATTAGACCTCAAATTTCCTCTAATGTAAATTTCAAGGCCAAGCTATTGAAGGTTTGAACTTGTTGGCTTCTGCACCTTAGCCTTTAATTCATGATGACTCCTTCGGTGGCAGAAAAATTGTATGCACACCACTCAAAAAACTCGGGGCAATGGGGGGTCTGGTTAACAGAGAAAAATCAAAAAAATAAAAATAAAAACACCACAGGTATCGCTACCCTGGTCCTTAAGGACTTCCAATTTACCCTTAGCATTTTCAACTGTTTCGCCCAACAAAATGGTATCAAAGATCTCAACATTCTCATCCACTAGAATTTCTTCTTCCCTCTGACCTATAACCCTTGATTCTGCATTATCCCTTACATCTACCACTTCTATTTCTCTTAATTTTTCCATTTTCAACAGCACTGAGGGAGTATCAGGGTGCCTACCTTGTTTCCTTAGCACAGTTTTCTGGTCTGTCGACGCTGGCACTCTATACGCAGTCAAGACGTTCGTCAATCTTGAGGTTTTGGAAAAGACAAAATTTTCCAATTCTATGTAGACCTGTTTATATTTTTCTATACCGCATAATCTATGTTCTTCTCCACATAACCCGCACCGTAGATCCTTTCTCTTTGTGATATGAGCCTTTGATACGCAAGGTGTTTGTGTCGAAGTTTCCATACTACCAATATGTGCAGCTTAATTTGGGAAAATCGACCTCCACCGTCGACTCCAAATTACCTTCATCAGGACCATCCACACTCGAGAGCTTTAACATTCCGCCAACTCTTCCTCCCTTGATCGATTTTGCAACTCTTGATTGAGGAATGCTTCTTCTCCGTTGTTCAAGATCGCCCTTTCTTCGCAACCGTTGATCGGGCTGGGCTCTACAACTTTTTGCAGATTGAAATCCCGACCGCTTCCACGCTAGTTTAGATCATGAAATGCACCACGATCGTAGATCTATCTTTGCTTTCATCTTAGCCCTTCGATTCTTTCCCCCTTTAGCTTATTTCGCAATTTAGAAAAGCTTCTGTGGTCAAGCATGTCCGCTATGCGGAATGCTTTGGTGCAATTGATCTATCCTTAGATTAATCTCAACCTTCCATTATGGCTCCCATTTAACGCACTTCGCAAATCTAACAACCGTATTTTTCCTGGCATTTCTGACCCACGAAATTCCCTTTCACCATTGATATTTATCTTTCTGAATCGGAGTCGTCAATTTATGCCACTCTTTACCTCATTCCCATAGCTGCTCATTCCAAAGACAGGATGCTCCACCACAAATGCATTCAGCACTCTTGTTAACTCTAAGGGTTCCTTCCCAATATTTTCCGGTAAGGTCTCTTCCCCCAAAACCTTCTATAATTCAAAAAATTAAATATGGTGCTAACAACCGGCTCCACAAGGGATGCTATCCTCCCAGCGAGGTAGAAAAGAACCTCGTAGACCAGTTCCCAAATCCATTGACGACCTCCTCCTTTTTATTTTACTTTATTTTTTTGAAAGAAAACAGAACTGAAAAAATGGTCACCTCTTCTGATCTTAGGGCCTTCTCTGCAGGATTCAAATCTTTCGATACACCATCTGTATTGACTGAAAAAAGTAAAAATATTTACACTATAATACATGGAACTCTGTCCTCTTACTCCAGGTAATGTTTCAGAAATACCCCATTCACGGGGCCTCCTTCATATTGTGACCCATCTTGATACTGCAAAATGAAAGAATTGTTACCCCTGAGTGCTGCAATGAGGTATAGGCCTACCCACAAGTGATCAAATTTTCCATGTCTACCTTTGTCTTCATGCGGGGCATCCCATTTTATCACCAGGTCTTCAACCTGAAAAACATCCTCCTTTATTCTTCTATCAAAGGTATTCTTCATCTTCTCCTGATGTATCTGTACCTTATCATAGGCCTTATCCCTTAGTTCATTCAGTTCAATAATCTAGTTGATCCTCCTTTGCATGGGATTAGGTTCGTCTTGCTAGTCTTTCAACAATTTCATAACTGGGACTCCTAGAGATGCAGGAAAAATTACCTCAGCTCCATACACCAATTGAAATGGTGACATACCAATAGCCCTCTTTGTGTTGATCCTGTCATCCCACAGGGCATATTTCAACTTCGTATGCCAGGCTCTTTTGTTGTCCTCCAATAACTTCTTAATAATCATAACCAGACTCTTGTTAGAGGATTCTGCCAATCCGTTACCCTGTGGGTAATAAGCAGTGGAATGATTAAGGCCTATGTGATACTTGTGGCAGAAATTAATCATCTTTTTGGACTTAAAAGCAGGTTCATTATCTGTAACAATTCTTTTAGGACAACCAAATCTTGCCAAAATATTATTTTCCAAGAAATCCATTATCACTTCTTCTGTATCTCTTCTAGTGGGCATCGCTTCAATTCACTTTGTAAAATAATCAGTAGCTATTAAAATCCACTTATGTTGTCCTGAGGAGTTGGGATTTATTTCCCAATGAAATACATCCCCCACTGCTGGAAAGGTGCTTCTATTGATATAGGGTTGAGGGGGAGTGAAACCACCTTCCTTTTTCCTTCAAAAATATGGCACTGATGGAATTTGGTGGTTTCTTTATACACATATGAAAACAATGAAGGCCAATAAAATCCCGCTCTCAGAATTTTATTTGCAGTTACCTTCCAAGAATGGTGCCCCCCACAATCTCCCTCATGGAATTCTTTTGCTATTTGTTGAGCTTCATTCTCTAGAAGACAGTTCAGCAGTATTCCACCAGGGTCCTTCCAATAAATATATTGATCTATGATACAAAATTTAGCAACGCCTTTAGTTTCACAGACCTCGCTCTAGTTTTGCTTAACCCTACAGGAGGCTGTAAATTCTGCAATACATAAAAAATATCAGCATACCAAGGAGAGACATTAAAATAAGGACCTACATGCACTTCTGTATCCAGCTGGCTTGACTGGCTAGCTAAAAAATTTAGTTGTAGAGAATCACAATGGGAATTCGTCATCATTTTAGCCAATCCTTACCCTTTGATCAATTTTGTGGGATTAATTTCTATGTCATACTCCAGAAGCACTACAAACCATTTAGCTCTTCTCCCCTCTGGATCTGGCTGTGTAAGTATACTCTTCACCACACTGCTGGGAACATATGCAATTATATGTGAATGGAGAATATAAATTCTAAAATCTTTCAAGGCCTTAACCAAAGCATAGGCTTGTTTTTCCATTATATCATATTTTAATTCCCCATCTCTTAATATCTTGTTGAAAAACGCTATAGGATGTTCTTCACCTTGGTCATTTTTCTGCAACAAGACTGCTGCCACAGTATGCTCTGAAGCATATGAGAATACTAAAAATTCTTTCTCAAAATCCGGACTTACCAACACAGGGGCTTCTAAAATGGCTTGTTTTATATCCTTAAAAGATTTCTTGGCTTCCACTATCCATTTTATTTCATGATCCTTTCTGAGCAAACTAGTAATGTTCATTAAGATTTCAGCAAAACTAGGAATGAATCTTCTCAATAAATTTACCTGTCCAATGAAAGACTGTATTTCCTTCTTACTTCTTGGCTCTTCCACCTTCAAGATTCCTTTCACCCTGTCTGGATCAATCCTTATGCCTTCCTTGGAAATAATATGCCCCAACAGTTTACATTCTTCTAGAGAAAAATTGGACTTTCTCGTATTCAAGGAAATGCCATACTTCCTGCATTTAATGAAAACCCTTTCCAAATGCTTTATATGATATTTGTCAGACCTGGAACACACAGTAATATCATCCATGTAAATCACCACAAACTTGTCCCTTTCATTTGCAAAAGCAATATCCATAGCTCACTCAAAATTGGATCCTGCAATCATCAATCCGAATGGCATCTTTGCATACATGAAGGTACCCCATGGTGTAGTGAAAGCAGTCTTCTCCTGGTCTTCAGGTAACACTTTTACCTGGTTGTAACCTAAAAACCCATCCATAGTAGATATTCGTTTTGAGCCCACCACCCTTTGTAGGATCTGGTCCATCTTTAGTAAAGGGTGGTGGGCTCAAAACGACTTTATTCAGATTTCTAAAATCCACACACAATCTTATCTCTCTATTCTTCTTCCTGACTGGCACCAAATTGGCAACCGATTTTGAAAACCTTAGGGTTACAATTATTTTTGTATCAAAAAACTTTTTAATCTCCTTTTCAATTATAGGCACTAGCTTTGGATTGATTCTTCTGAGTTTTTTCCTACATGGTTTCTCCCCAGGCTTGATTGGAATTGTGTGTTGTATAATGGAAGTGTCATATTCTTTGAGGTCATCATAAATCCATGCAAATACATTTGTGTATTTATTCATCAGGTTCACATATTCATATTTTTCTTTAGCCTGTAATTTCTTGTACAACTTCACAATTTTCAGATCATCTTCGGTGCCAATGATTTTATCTTCCACAACGTTTTCAATAGGTTTGACCTTAGGATATTTGGCAACATCGTTTTGGTCAAAAAGTGTCTCCAAGAGAATCAGAACTTTGGGGATGTGATTACTCTTCATTTGGACTATATCCTTTCCCCCCAAAGAGCCTTTCAACTTCTATGTTCCAGCAGTCTCCTCTTCATCTCCATCAACATCTAGGACTTTCTCGGAGTCAGCATTTTCTTCATCTATGCAAGTATTCACAAATTCACCTGACAGTTCCAAAAATATTTTGATTTGCATGTCATCTTCGAAAACTTTCCAGTATTTGGTGTTGTCAGGTATGGAGGGATTATTCACAATGTCCACTTTGTATTTTCTCTTACCTGCGGTAGGAGTTTCAAATTTCCCAGCGGCGGTTGCCAAGGAATCCGCCATGGTATTCTCATATCTAGGGATCACTTAAATGTTTTGTTCAGTGAAATAATTCCCAAACATATCCCATACTTCATTCTGGTAAGATCTCATTCTACGATGTCTAGTCTAGTAACTGTCATTCACATGATTTACCACAAGTTCTGAATCTCCAAAGATTTGGACCCTTTTATCTCCCAAATCCTTCAAGGCATGCAAACCTAACAACAAAGCTTCATATTC
This sequence comes from Pseudotsuga menziesii, assembly GCA_001517045.1. Lineage (NCBI taxonomy): Eukaryota > Viridiplantae > Streptophyta > Pinopsida > Pinales > Pinaceae > Pseudotsuga > Pseudotsuga menziesii. The sequence goes on from LPNX010451476.1 coordinate 347,815, forward strand.
CTCTACACTATTTTTAAATTCAAAAACCAACTTGTAAGAATAAGATTTAGTATCTCTAATGGGAGAAATTATGTATACACCCGCCCCAGCACCTATTTTAGCCACCGAGCCATCAAAATACATCTTCCATAGTCCTTCATATTTGTATTTCCTTTCCAAAGCTTCCTGTTCACTTGTCTCTTTTTTATCTCTTTTGCATTTACTTGGGGCAACAATTTTTTAGTCACAAGGAGATATATCATTGAAGAAAATGAACGACCCTAAGTCTGTATCAACAGCATAAACATGATGAATTTTAGGCTGAGCCTGACTGCTAACAACATAAGGAAGTCTTTTCTCGTTGTATAGTCTCTTGTTCTCATTACAAATAGGAATTGTTGCATAAGACATATCCATTTGTAAGCTTCCCTTTAGCTTGGAAGTCCAGGACCTTGACAACAAAATACCAAACTTGGGAGGAATATCGGCCATGACAACATCCATGACCACAGTTTTAGATGGAAAATTATTTAAGGATACTACCATGTTCTTTATCAAACCTAGACATTTAACTCTTTTGGAATCAAAAGAATATAGATCTTTATAAGGCTTGGTAGTCTCAAGCCCCAGACTTTCCACCACCCTCTTTGGCATCAAATTGTGTGAAGCAACTGAATCTAACATAGCATTGTGCAATACCATGTCATGCACATTTAAACTTGTGTAAAAGGGTGGTACTTCCTGGTCTTCACCATCCACACTATCAATTTTAGATCCCAATATAATAGTAGGATTGTCTTCTGTCAGTTCTAGAATATCTGGGTGAGCTTCTCCCTTATTTCTAATCATATTTGTTATATGCTTATGTACTTCTGATTTCCTAGTAGTTCATTAAAAGGAATTGAAATATTTAACTTGGAAAGCTCACTTTGTAAATTAAACATGGAAGAAAGTTTATCCATCTCCACATGTGTTGTTTGCTTAGGCTCCCTTACTTTCTCAGTCCCATTTCAAATTTCTTTATCTCCTACAGGCTCTTTTTGTTTTTCATTTCTTTTTTCTGTGTTGGCCTGACTGCTGGAAGGTTGATTTGGATTTAACCCTCCTTTATTTACAACAACATCTCTACCCCTCAATTTGATTTTTCTAACATCATCTATGGTGTACATATACCCCTTATGATATTGCCCCAATTCCTCCTTTAAATCATTGTCATCTTCTGGAGCAAACATATTGTGTTCCTCTTCAGTCAAATAGATTTCAGAATCCAGGTCACCAAAATGATGAATATGGTCTTCTACAGCTTCTGTACCATCATTATCATCCACATAGTTTTCAGGGAATGGTGGTCTTATAGATTGTTCTTCTTGGTTCCTTGGATTCCTCAAGTCTCTTTGTCTATTCTGTGGGGGTGGGGGAGGAATGGCCCTTCTAAATTTGGGGTTTCTGAGCTCGGGTTCGTTATGTTTCTGATTTTCTGGCCTAGCTTCCATAGTTAACCGGTCCATTAATTTTTCCATTGTTTTTAGCATCATTTCGAATTTTACATCACTGGAAGAAGAAGCATAAGAGGTGGGGTGTATTTCTTCTCTACCTTTCGTCCTATCAACCTCTGCTCTTTGTTTTATCTTCCCACATGCCATCATGTTGGCCTCTACTTCTAGGGCATCTGTGAACATGGTCGGGAGAGTAGCTGATTTCCTTTCTCTCAATAATAAGGAAAAATCATTGTCGAAAGCCTCAGCATAATGGAGTTTAGTAGCACTAGGTGAAGGCTTGATATCATTAGGTATTGAATTGTAAAACCTCATGAACCTACTGGAGAACTCATGGACTGACTCAAAACCCCCCTTCTTAAGGTTATTGTAATGGGATAGGACTTGTAATTGGCTCTGCTTATCATCCCGCCTTTCTAGAAACATTGTTTGAAATCCTGCAAAGTTTGGGATAGACCTAGCAGGTAGATCTTTATACCATTTCTTGGCTTCCCCAAACAAACTTTGTGCAAATAGCCTCATCTTAACATATTCATGATCCACTTCCTCTAGATCTATGAAATCATCAAACTTACCTACATGGTATTTTGCAGAAACATTCCCCTCCCCATCATATAGTGAAATTCTTTGAGCATAGTTTAAGGGAAGGTCATGCAAAATGGCAGGTAGGGCCAATGGGGAAAACCTGGAAACTGACATTAGAGTAGGTTGATTAGGAACAAGTGGGGGGTTGGGAAACTGGATGCTCTAAAAAATAGGGACTGCTTTTTTAGCTTTCGCTGAGGTCTCAAGGTTTTTCCAAAAAGAGTCAAGGAGATAGGATTCCAATCTACTAGGGCTAATATCAACTTTCTTTAGGTCGGACTCAGACTTTGATTTGGTCAGTAATCTTTCAAAACTAGTTCCCCATTCAAATTCCGTTATATTATGCAAATATTGAGATGATGATGCATCAAACAGAGAAATATTCACATTTTCTTTATTTCTATTTCTAAGTATTCTTTTTGGATTTTCCACACTTTGCAAAGTTTCAGTATTAGGATTACCTCTCGTATGTATTCTTCTGAAATCCAGGATTGTCTCATGTAACACTGCTCAAATGAACGTGGAGTTGCTAGGGAAATGTACAACCTTCTTGTGAATGTAAAAACTTATGTTTTCCTGCAGAAATCTCTTTCTTGAAACTTTGCGATCCTTGTCGTTCTCCCAAGGATGATATTCAACATCGTCCTCGGCAATGACGCCAATCTTTTAGCACTGGAATTAAACCCAAGGCTGTGAAAGGCTCATTCCCAGGTAACAATAGAACCACTTTTGAAGAGAGAACTAGATTTCTACTCTTCTAAGAGGGATCTCTCGCCAGATATGTGCAAGTGAAAATATGAATTGTTTGGAAGATTGGTTGAAATAGAACATAGGACCATTGGGCGATGGAGTCAAGATGTGTAATGGAGATAACAGAAACTTATGCAGGTGATTTTAACACATAGGCAAGATAGCTATTCGGTCCCAGTCAAATTATAATTGTCTGGTGGAAAAGAAAAACAAGAACAAACCATCAACACAAAGCATTAAAGAATGAATTTTGTATTAACTTTAGAATAAAGTTTCAGTGGATATATGAAACAACAGACAGAGCATAGCATGTATGAATTCCAAATTGTTATACACTTATTTCAGACATGAAAGAAAAAATAATGGGGAAGATAAACTAGAAAACGTTCACATGAGAAAGAAAGTAACAGACTGTAGCATGAAACAACACATGAATCCCTATGAAAACACCAACTTCGGCTCTGCAACTTTGTTAAAAGGTTCTTGAAAGAATACCACACAACAATTACATTGGTTCCAACCCTTTCTCCTCCCTCAAGAGGTACATTTATAGTGTTTCGGCCTCCAAAACTGGCATCAGAGACAAAATATGTTACAAACTGAAGAACCTCTCCTAACAAACTTGAATGTGGCATATCTACCATGATTTACATAAACAGAAAAATAAAATGTGAACTGTTGGAAGAAAATATGCATAAAATCCTTTTTTGTATTTTCTGGCTGGTGGCAGCTGTACAAAGTCTGGCAGAGGCGACCTTCCAAATGGGCATGTCTTGGAGAAGAACTCTCGCGTTGTCATCCATGTTGTCTTTATGGCTGTGTCCTAAACTTGGTCCACCCGTATTGTTGAATTGACTTCCATTGATCAAGACCAAGCAATGTCGCAACGACCATGTCATGCACTTGTACCTTGAGCTCCATAATTTCTGTGTATGAGATTTTGGGTACTAAGGCAGAGGCGGCTTTAAAATCAAATAGTAATTTGAATTCCCCGACCATCTTATCAAATACTCTTGTTCCTAACAAGGATTGCTACATGTATCGGAACTTACTATTGTCTGATCTGCAACTAACCAATTGCTCCAAATAATCATCCTGAAACAATAAAGGTCCCTTTTCTTCCCAAAAGAAAGGGACTCCTCTATCCACCAGTGGCTTAAACAACTTGATCACCTCCTTGAATTTTTTATCTATAATGTCAATTTTGGCCAGTACAGTGTCTAGCATCCTATGTTTAGCAATCAGTTTTCTAGCCCCAGAAATAATAGCAACTCTGTTTTGGATACCATACTTGTAGACTAGATCATCTGACAAGGAGCTTAGAAATTCAATAACATTTTTAGCCACCTCTACTGATATTTTATTCACTTCTCCTTGTGCTGTAGAAACCTTTTTCTTGGCTTCTGTCAAAGCATTCTCCTGACTTGAGACGAAATCTAAACACTGAGCTTCTGCCTTCGCCAGACTTTGTACAGCTACCACCAGCCGAAAAATACAAAAAAAGCTTTTATGCATATTTTCTTCCAGTAGTCTGCATTTTATTTTTCTGTTTATGTAAATCATGGAAGATATGCCACGTTCAAGTTTTTTAGGAGAGGTTCTTCCATTTGTAACAGATTTTGTCTTTGATGTCGATTTTGGAGGCCAAAACACTATAAATGTACCTCCTAAGGGAGGAGAAAGGGTTGGAACCAATGTAATTGTTGCGTGGTATGCTTTCAAGAACCTTTTAATAAAGTTGTAGAGACGAATTTGGTGTTTTCACAGGGATTCATGTGTTGTTTCATGTTACAGTCTATTACTTTCTTTCTCATGTGAACATTTTCTAGTTTATCTCCCACACTATGTTTTCTTTCATGTTTGAAATAAGTGTATAACAGTTTGGCATTCATACATGCTATGCTCCATCTGTTGTTTCAGATATCCATTGAAACTTTCTTCTAAATTAAATACAGAATTCATTCTTTAATGCTCTATGTTGATGGTTTGTTCTTGTTCTTCTTTTCCACCAGACAATTATAATTTGACTATGACCGAATAAATATCTTGCCTCTGTGTTAAAATCACCTGCATAAGTTTTTGTAATATCCATTACACATCTTGACTCCATCGCCCAATGGTCCTATGTTCTATTTCAACCAATCTTACAAACAATTCATATTTTCACTTGTACATATCTGGCATTGTTAATATCTGGCGAGAGATCCCTCTTGGAAGAGCAGAAAGGCAGTTCTCTCTTCAAAAGTGGTTATGTTGTTACCAAGGAATGAGCCTTTCACAACCTTGGGTTCAATTCCAGTGCTAACACATGGGTTGTATAAGTCACTAATACATCTAGGTGTATTTTTCCACAAAATATTTCCACGTTTTGAACATTCGTGGATTAATACTTCATTTTTTTTTACCTTGGCGGAAAAACCGTGGCAATATCGACGTTTTTAATTGTCGACGAACGTTCATCTCTATATCGACGCTATATGGTTATCTTTAATTTAACATTCTTATTTATTTAAATATAATTATTTGAAAGGGGGTACAGTTGGGACCTCATCGCAGGAAATAAAATCAACTTATTTTGACTTACATATTGCCATTTGAGGTACTTTCTATAGATTCGACATGATCACTTTGACTTGCCGAGCATACTACCTTTGCCGGAAGCCTTCAAATGCAAGAAGAAAATATTCAAATTATTGGATTTATGGAAGAGCGGGCCAAGCTATATGACGAAGATCTGATTTTTTATGGACACGGATCGGAGCAGGCAATTGAGAAAAGGAGTCACTTGGACAATAATTCCATAAAATATTTAGCATAATCTCATATATAATGAATGCACCTTCAGAAAACTAATACAATTAATCCTTTAAACTACTAGTAGAAATCAAACCCGCCAAACCAATGCCAGCTTTCAACGGCTCTTGGTTGTTTATGCACGGGTCAGTAAGCATGCATCCTTTTTTTGTTAGATTTTTATCATTCAAGCTAGCATTATCTTAGGATCTTTAACTAAGAGAATAACATGCACAGCAATAAACACAAGAGACAAGAGACACAAAGAATTTTCCTCAGGGAAACCATAAAGGATAAAACCCCGCAACTTCCTCAAAGATAGAATGAGCACCAATGGCAGTAATAAAACCCGAAAACTGAAAAGATGATCTCCACAGCTTGTTCTCTCTCTCAAAATTGAGAGAGCTTCTCCTCTCTCACTCATGCGCCCCAATGAGTGAGTGTGTGTGTGATAAATATAGAGTCTCACTCTCTATTTATATTCTTTTGTTCACTTAATGTCCACTCCAACATGTCGGCCTCACTTAAAAATTACTTACTAGAGCCGACATCTCTAGGAGAGTCTAATAACCTAGTGCCCCACAACTTGTGGGGACTTTTCCCTTCGATTAACAAGGAGGGTTAACCTTGACACAACTATGGGGACTATTGCCCCGACTTACAATGGAGGGTTAACCTCAATGACTTTACATGACTTGTTACATTATTGAATCTCCCGATCGGAACATCGGGGCATGACATGACTCAATTACATTACAAATACTTCCCGGAATAAACATCAGGGTACAATACATAAGATCTACAGGTGAATATATTCTGAAGTTACAAATACATCAACATTTTTGGCCGTAAATAGTTTTTTATTTCCATGTCTTAGGAGGCCGACCTCATCACCAATTTATTTTTGTTATCATTAACCAAAATTTATTTAATTTTCCACATCATCATCATTTTAATTTTATTTTTTATGCCAAGACTTGGCCTTCTCTTATGCCCACGTACCCTTCTTCAACTGCTCATATGGGGGTCTTTGATCTTCCAATAAGTATGCCCGCACTGTCCATCTTCAAGGTGCCAGTAGGTGATGTATTCAGATGCTCGCAAGGGCTATCTAGATGCCCACAGATCACACCAAGATTCCCGCAGGTGGCCATAAGGGATGCACGTAGGTGGTGCTGAGAAGATTCGTGCAATAGGCAATATCTTATGCTCGCAATAGTTTCTATCATGCCCGCAATTTTCCTCATTTAGCATGCCCGCATGATCTTCCGGAGATGCCTGCAATATTTTCCTTGTCCACTATTTTATCATGCCCATAGCCATCTCTATCATCAAGTTTGCTTGTCTATTGTCATGTCACCATCTCCTTGTCATCTTTGCACCAACATCTTTGTCTTGCCCAAATCATCTTCAAATGACCACAAAATGGGTCATTTGACTCTCTAGATGTTCCATGCTTGTCATGCTTGCTTGTCAATGTCATTATGCATGTCCTTAGTCATCTCTGTCCTCCATGTCTTGTTCCAATTACACCTTTCCATGTCATCATGCTTAAACACCTCTTCGAATCTCTGTTTGTTATTTATTGTTTAATGAAATAATCAATTAAAAAAATTTCTAAACATTGCATCTCTCCAATAGTAAGATGTGTCTCTTCAAAACTCTGTCTTAATTATTTTTATTAAATTTCTGTTTATTTTTCTAAATACATTCCTGTAGCTTCTTATTTAATAAACTCTATTTATTATCTTTCACTAACTTTGCAGGTCCATCTTTTGCATATATGACCATCATAATGCAAACTGAAAGTATGGTTGGATAGCCACCTCAACAAGGATCAGATCCATGTCACCTTTTGAACTTTTTGATACACACGCATTATCTAGAGATCATTTGAAAATAGGTTTCCAAACTATGTAATTTAACACAGACAAAATTGTTTTTAACTTATAAAAACAATTTTTATTCTACATTGGAAGATTGATTTCTCCCTCATGTGATCACCATAAGAAAACCTACAAGCATGGTTAGATGGCCATTTCAACAATGAACAAGACCATATCACAAGATAAATCTGTTGACACACACACAACCTCTGGCAAGCATTTCAAATAGCTTCTCAACCTCTTTTGAACATCAAAACATATTTCTTCCCATTTTGGCAGACTCCTATTTCACACATGTGAACACTCTATGGAGACCTGAAGTCATGAGCAGATGGAAAACTTACCAAAGAATGGATCCATGATATTTGATAAATTTACTTGCAGAAAGACAGTCCTTAGCAGGCATTTCCAACTCACATCTCAAACTCCTGTTTTTAACACTTACGTCAATTTTCTTTTGTTCTCACTATGAAAAATATTATTTTTCATATTTTTGGCAGATTGATATTTTGCATATGAGACCATCATAAGACAAAATGAAGGTATGGATGGATATTCAATTCACCAAGGAACATTCCTATGCTACCTGATGAGTTTTATCATCAGAATAACCCCTCCTTGTGGGAATTTCAAACTTCCTTTTAAATTTCGTGAATCTAACACTTAACCAATTTTCTTGTGTTCTTAAAATGCAAAATAATATTTTTCTTACTTTTGGCAGATTTATATCTTTGTCATAAAACACACCACATGATAACTAAGACCATGGTTAGATGCACCCATCAATAAGATATAGCCTAACACTTTCATATTATTTTTCTCATCATCCTATGAGATAGGGCGGGCATTTCCCTGAGGCCACTGAGGCAGTTTGGCCAGTACTGGAATAGTACAAAATAGCCTGAAACTCTGTTTTGGTAGACCATTATCTTTGCCATCAAACATTTTCTTTGAGAACTGATACCATGGTGAGATATCCTCTTCAACAAGTTGTAGGATGATAGTTTCAGATAATTTTTATCATACACCTATAAGGTACAGCGAGCATTTTCCCAAGGCCACATGAGCCAGTTTTTCCAACACTTGGACAATTTTCTTAGTCTGTTCCAATCTGCCTAAAACACTGTTTTGGCAAGTTCATAACTTCCTCCTTAGCTACTTCCAAGACAATGTGAAGACATGGTCAGGTAAGAAAAATATCAATCTACAAGACCCCCATATGGTGCGGGCATTTTCTTCAACACACAATTTTTGGAGGGCATTTTCTTAAGGCTACCTGAGCCAATTTTCCAACACTTGGTCATTTTCAGGACTTTCTCCAAAATTTATTCTGAAACCTAATTTTGGCATAATCATAACTTTGTCTTCAGACATGCTTAATGAGAAATAATACCATGGTTAGGTAGAAAAAACCAACACACTACAACACCCCCATGTGTTGCGGGAATTTACTCTAACCCATAATTTAGGGTAGTGTTATACCAAAATCCTATCACCATCATGTGATAAGACCTTTGACATACCTACTTGCCCTGAATTCCAGCCTCTGGAGTTAAGACTAAATGGTTTCTTATCAGTCTATAATACAAATTCCTAGCACCTCTCATCCTCCTTTATCTAGGAGCAGTACCCCTGCTCGCACCGCTTTTCATCGGTTGTCCACAAGTGGTGCCACCGCCTGTTACCTTTGGTCCATAGGCAGTTATTACCAGAACCGCTCTGTCATAGAAGGAGAAGCACAGTACCCTGGGTAAAAGAGGAAAAAGAGAAGCTTCTCGAGGCTTCTAGATGATAAGCCTCGAGATATCCCTTATCCCTACTATTGTGGGTCTGTTGAGCTCAAGATCCCTCATCCTAGGATCTTAGAGGCCACCTCACCCACTAATTTCTCAACCATCTCTATCCATCTAGACCTATAAATATGAGCTCATAGACATGGTTGAGGGGAGAACATTGAAGGTATTGTTATACTGTTGGACTGATTCTTGGTCCAAGATCATTTGGAGAGAGCATAGAGAGCTAGAGAAGGAGCTTTTGGGGATGAAGAGCTGGTTTTATGGAGATGCATGTCAACACTAAGGCTTGGTTGTAAACTTCTTCATATTTCTAATGCAAGTTGATTTTCTGTCCCATATATATTGTTGATGTTTGATTTCAGATATATATTGCTAGATTCCTTAGTCACTAGCATAGATTAGTAGATCATATTCTGGTTTCTTTGATCTGTTTCGTGTTGAAATCCTTTGCAGGTACATAGGTGAACTATCAAAGCCTTGTATTCCAGATATCTACAGCGTCTAGGGGGAGTTATCAGCCTCTGTGATCTATTTGTTCTGGATCTGAACCATTCAGACCAGCAGAACACCTTGTTGTCCGCAGGAGGTGAAATATTCCGGTCAACAAATCTGGTGACTTCGCTGGGGAAAACTGACATATCAGTTGTTCTGATCTTCCTCAGTCTGCAACTCTTGTCTGAATCCAGGCTCCGTTTTCTTTAACTCTCTTCAGTCAGATCTGCTTTTTGACTTGCATTATTTGGGCTTGAAATTTCCAGATCCGTTCAGATCTGAGTCATTTAGGTCTTTTATACTTTGTTTCCATACTCAATTCAACAGTATTCACCTTAATCTGGTCTTTTTCTGATTTGATCTATCATTCTCTTTGTGTTTTGTATTTTTAGAGGGAACCGCACATGTTCTATTGGCAAGGAGCGGTGCCACCGCCTAAGTCTAGTTAGCCATACGCAGTGCCACCGCCTGAATCCAGTAAGCAAGAAGCGGTTCTGCCTCAAAACCGCCTGTTAGCAGCTTCATCTGCGCGGTGCCAGGTAGGCCCTGTTCCAAACTTTGTATTTTATTTTTTGTGTGTTTTTAGCTTACTTTTTGATGAAAATGAAGTGTACTTTTGAAAAAAAATGCTCCCTCACGGCTGGGGGGGGGGGATGAATTGTATATTCTGCAGTCGCTTTGAGTGTTATGTTCTTTCTGCATTCAAAGAGAGTTTATGTTTCTTGCATTGGATTTTATGTTATTTTCTTTGGTTGAAACCTCTTACTCTTTTCTGTAGATATTATTCATTGGAATTGGAAATATACATTTCATTTTCTTGAGTAGGCTTTGGTTTGTTTTGGACTTAAAATTTATAACTGATCCATGTTGTTTTGAGTCTTTCTCTTCTTAGGTGATTCTTGTTTCCTTTTGCATGTTGATTCTTTCAGTGCTTGGTAGGAAAGATTGGTTCTTCGTTTCCTTGTCTGTTTCAAAGAGAAGTTTTAGTTTTCTCTCTCTTTTGCTTTATTCGCAAGCTTGTTGAACGATTTTCTTCTTTTTTGTGCATGATTGTTTGAAATTATAGATCTTACTTTCATGGAGAAGAAACATTTGTTTTCAGCTTTGCGTGCGTTAGAGTTAGATTTGTTTGGAAATGTTAGTGAAATCGTCTTTCCATTGAGTTTTTATGTGTCTTTTTCAAGCATGAAAAGATAGGAAACATTTTGATTTATGTTATATGTTCTCTAGATCTCTTTTTTATTTTTACTTTACAGATTGTTTAGGGTGCATTGATGTTTTACTTTTTGTTTGAGAAGAGAGAATTGCATTTGCATTTGGGTGTGCATTTTTGGGAAGAAAAGTAAATCTCTCTCCCTCTCTTAGGTAGAATTTCATTGAAGAGGAAAACATCCACTATCATATAGATTAGTATGCATCTTCTTTAAATTCAAGTTTTCACTCCATGGTTCCACCTAAACGCACAAGATAAAATTAACGGTAGTACTAGGTTAAAACTTTTAGCAATTTGAGTGATAAGTTAGAGACGTGTTCAGGCGTGGTTAAGCGTAGGAGCTGTCATTATTTGTCAGGATTACATTCTGGGACTCGCACGGTTCTTCCACGTACTGTCGGTATATCGAACGGCCTTTCACGTACCCTCTAGGTATATAGAAAGGTACTTCACATACTTGATTGTATATCGGAAGGCCCCTTGTGTATGGTTATGCATTAGACAGCACTACTACCGATTTGAGCTCCCTCGTACCTTGAGTATATCGGGAGACCCTTTTAGGAATCCTCAAACCATCTAAGTTATCCTTTTGGCCTGTCCTGTGAGGTTCCTGACTCTTATCCACTCCTTTCACATGTTCGCTTATTGCTTTTAGTTTGAGTAGTACTTGCTTGTGCGTGATAGTTAGCGGGTTATTAGAGAGTTTATAGATGGCATCCTCATCTAGGACTACCACTCAAGAGGTCCTTTTCCAAGGTGTACCTTTTGTATTCCCTCCAAGTGAAGGTATTGATCCTCCCTTTATTGCCACTCTAAATCTTCCTGGATTAACTATAGGATTACCAGTCTAACTGTTTAATCTGGTAATTCCTGTTACACCTAATGTCTCAAATGTCACCTCTCCTCCAGGAGAGGATCGACCTCAACCTGATCCTACTCCTTCTTCACCAGATGTGGCTTCAGCTCTTTCTTCTTGTTCACTTGACCAAAGATCTACAGTTAGTAGTCATGTGGATAAGAAGAAGAATAAAGGGAAGAGTAAGAAGAAGAAGGATAAGAAAGAGAAAAAGAAGCAACCATCTGCTCTTGATGGTGCTCATTCTAAGAGAATGCCTAGAAAACCAAAGTTCCCTTGTAATATTTGCAAGGGGGACCACCTTCTTAAGGAGTTTCCCGGTCTCTCCCGTGTACAAGAAGAGTGGTCTAAAAGATCCAAACCGTCTGTGTCATCAACCTCTGACCATCATGTTGATGATACTCCCTCAACCAGTGACCCATTGGTAAAGGGTCGTAAGGGTAAAGTCTTATATCCTTGTTTGATATGCAAGGCTATGCATCATACTTTTCTTTGTCCAAGCATGGATAACGATTCGCGTTGGTTGGAAAATATTACTGATCATCAACAAGTGATAGTGATTTATCCCTTGATCCCCCACTGGTTGACCAAGTGGTCGATTCGGATTTATCTGTGGTTGATCCCACTCTTCCTTTGGAGAGTGAATTTAAAGTGGTTGAGTCAGTGTCATTTCCACCCAATCTCGCTCTTTCATCAGAGAGTGTTAAGACTGAAGTAGTCTCTTTGACCAAATCTTCGTCTTGTTCTTCTCTTCCAATAGAGAATGAACCAAAACCTGCCGAAGTTTTTACACTTCGTTCTGATTGTTCTCGACAAGAGAAAATTTTGTCTGTTTCGACAGAACCCTCTGCGAGTAGTGAGGTTATTTCCTTTGACTGGAGTAACCTAAAAAAGTCTCGTCTTCATTCGAGTGTTCCTTTCCAGATAGTTTTGAATGTTACTGCTAGGCGGATACTTCGCACTATTGTTGATGAAGGGGCTTCTGTTAGCATTCTATCCTCAACTGCTTGGCAAGCTTTAGTTTCTCCTCAGCTTGTGCCATCCACCGATCAGATACTGGCTTTTAATCGAATACCTACTGCACCTTTAGGGACCCTTCCTTATTAGCCTATTACATTAGGAGGGAAAACTATCTATATTGATGTTATGGTGGTCCAAGGTCCTTTAGATTTCAATCTGCTCCTTGGACGTGATTATGCTTATGCCATGAAGGCTGTTTTGTCCACACTCTTTAGAGTTGATCATTTTCCCCATGATGGGAAGATGGTGACCATTGATCAGCTTTCCTTTGTTACACCTAACCATCGCATTACTCCTAGTAATCAGACTGCCCTAAATGTGCCGCGTGTTCTTGTGGTTCCTTCCCCTTCTTCTAGTTAGCTTCTTCCCATCATACGTAAAATGGGGGGCATGGCTCTAGTCTATGGAAATCATAATGGAGCTAAGCCGTGAGATTTTATGAAATGGGGGCAACCTACCAACCTCTGGATATCATGTTCGGTAGGAGCAGGTTTGAGAGCATAGTTTACTATTGGTTTCAAGCTCGTTAAAAAATTATACCATTCCTTAAGCATAGTTTACGCTTTTGGTTTCAAGCTTGCATAAAAATGAAACCATGTTTTGAGCAAAGTTCTCATTCTATGTCAAGCTCATTAAAAAATGAAATAGCACCTAACCATCATGTCAGGTTCTGACCATCATGTCACTTTTTTCTTGAGCAAAATTTCCATTCTATGTCAAGCTCGTTAAAAAATGAAATGGATCTCCTCAAGCATAGTTTACCTTTTGGTTTCAAGCTTGCATAAAAATGAAATCATTCTTGAGCATAGTTCATTTTCTATTTCAAGCTCGTTAAAAAATGAAGTAGGTTTCCTTAAGCATAGTTTACCTTTTGGTTTCAAGCTTCCATAAAAATGAAATCATGTTCCAAGCATAGTTACCTTTTGTTTCAAGCTTGTGTAAAAATGAAAAAGATCCCCTTCCCTTGAGTCGAGTCTTCACTTTAGTGTTAGAACTTGAACCTTCTTTTCCCCTTCCCAATTCTCGTTCTTCCTACCCCCTGGTGAACATTTTCACATTAGTAAGCAGGTTTTTAGGTTGGGTATGGAAGAAGAATCTACGTTAAATGAAACAAAGCTTGGGGGCATGTCGAGCCGCTAGCAACCATGCTATGGGTAGGCTTCGCTAGCAATCATGCTGGGGGAAAGATTCCAACCTCTATATACCATGTTAATGGGATTTTTCAAGCATAGTTTACCCACTAGTTTCAATCTTGTGTAAAAATGAAACCAATCCCTGAGCATTCTTTCAACTGATCTTCGAGCTCATTAAAAACAGTAAGATGGTTTTGAGCTTACCTTTCATTTTTCATACCCTAGTTAAAACATGAAAAGTGGTTTGAGCTTAGTTTATTACTTTTTCGTGCTCTTGATTCAAACATGAAAAAGGTTAATGGGGTTCTCTTTAAACCCTTTTCAGGCCCCCTAAATATGAAAATATTGTCGAGGGATCTTGTCTTCTTCATGCTCGTTAAATTATTTGAAGAGTCGTCCGTCCGACGGTAGGTTATCTCTTTTTCGGTTCGGATAGGACTATTTACAAAAAAGGAACACTCCATCCAATCATGACTGGAAGAGTTCTCTAAGGTATGATTTTATACTTTTTCGGGCCTTAGAGACTAAATCATACGAAAAAAGGACCCCTGTGGAGTTTTCTTCTGTATTCATTCAAACTCTCTAAACATGAACAATACCGAGTTTTCTTTTAGTGGACTTGTTAAATTAAACATTGAGAGACCTGTCTTGGGAATGAACCCATCCTCTCTTAGGTTCGTAAAACATATGGGACTGGACTTGTCTTCTGACAAGCTATATCAAGTGTTTGTTACCCTCTTTGAACTCGTAAAACCGAAAAGAGGCACTCATCAATCATGATGGGGGAAAAGGGAAAGGGAATCATTTTGCAAATAATGGCAGTTGTTTATCGTTACCTTTGAACATGGCACTTGTCTGCACAATCATGTCAATCAATTGGGTATTCAGCTAATCTCCATGACAATCCACTTTCATGAGTCATGCCAATCCTTTGAGTCTTTCAAAAGAATGCATTGTCCACTGTCGCATTCTGTATATGTCCTATCTAGTCATGCTGCCAAGTCATTTTGTCATGCCTCTTGATGTTCAAAGGGAATCTGAAGAAGTCTTACCTCTACAGTATACACAGCCTTTGTGTCACTATATTTGAGTCAGTCATGTGGTTACTAAATTCACATCATTCTAGAACTATGTTCCGAGTTTCGTGTCGTCAATGTGGGACTCATCATGGCCCTCCTTCGACGAGACTATTCCCGTCAACATCAGCTCATCATCCAGGAAATAGTCTTAGAAACAATCTTTAGTACCTTGAAATTTGTATGCCTTAATGACAGATTCTCTCGCTCTCGACATAGGTTCACATCATTGACCTTTGATCGATAGAATTGACTAAGTGTTCGACATCAGGACATCTATTCACACTCAGTAGATTGTACTAGAGTACCTTGGGAATCATTGACATTAATGGTGATCTCCCTCGCACTTGTTAACGGTTCACATCATTGGCTGGTAATCAAGTGGTTTCTACCATGTTCGACTTCAGATCATTGTAATCACATGGATAGAATCGTACTTTGTGGAAGATGAGATGAAGACCCTGGGTATTTGTTTAAAAGCGCTCATTGCTTTTTCCCTAGGTTGCGATGGAGTTTTGTATATCTAGCATGGATCCACATTTGTATGGTCGTGGCTATGCTCAAACTTGTGTCTGTATGACATAGATCTATGTTGTATGTCTGGTAGCTATGGCCAAGTTTGAGTCCTCTATCACATGGATCTATGTTGTATTCTAGTAGCCATGCTTGTTTATTCCACTCATGGATTTGCCTTGTATTGGTCTACAGCTATGAGTTTGGTTACTTGTGTCTATGAGTCAACATACTGATGTACTACAGATGCCTACTTGACTACATACTCCGATCGAGCCAACATTTTCATCTCCTGGCAACGACTTGTTCTCAAAACTCTTGTTTATCGTATCACTCTAAGACTCATGCTTTGGGGGGCATCATGTTATACCAAAATCATGTCATCATCATGTGATAAGACCTTTGACATACCTACTTTCCCTGAATCCTAGCCTCTGGAGTGAAGACTAAATGGTTTCTTATCAGTCTATCATACAAATTCCCAGCACCGCTCATCCTCCTTTATCCAGGAGCAGTACCCTTGCTCGCATCTCTTTTCATCAGTTGTTCACAAGTGGTGCCACCGCCTATTACCTTTGGTCCATATGCGATTATTACCAGAACCGCTCTGTCATAGAAGGAGAAGCGCGGTACCCTAGGTAAAAGGGGAAAAAGAGAAGCTTCTCGAGGCTTCTAGATGATAAGCCTTGAGATATCCCTTATCCCTACTATTGTGGGTTTGTTGAGCTCAAGATCCCTAATCCTAGGATCTTAGAGGCCACCTCACCCACTAATTTATCAACCATCTCTATCCATCTAGCCCTATAAATATGAGCTCATAGACATGGTTGAGGGGAGAACATTGAAGGTATTGTTATGTTGTTGGACTGATTCTTGGCCCAAGATCATTTGGAGAGAGCATAGAGAGCTAGAGTCGAAGCTTTTGGGGATGAAGAGCTGGTTTCATGGAGATGCATGTCAACACTAAGGCTTGGTTGTAAACTTCTTCATATTTCTAATGCAAGTTGATTTTATGTCCCATATATATTGTTGATGTTTGATTTCAGATATATATTGCTAGATTCCTTAGTCACTAGCATAGATTAGTAGATCATATTCTGGTTGCTTTGATCTGTTTTGTGTTGAACTCTTTTGCAGGTACACAGGTGAACTATCAAAGCCTTGTATTCCAGATATCTACAGCGTCTAGGGGGAGTTATCAACCTTTGTGATCTATTTGTTCTGGATCTGAACCATTCAAACCAGCGGAACACCTTGTTGTCCGCAGGAGGTGAAATATTCCAGTCAACAACTAGGAATATTTTCGAGGCTACTTAGCCATTTTCGCTTGCTCTACCACAAACCCTTGCTTTGGCAGGTCCATAACTTCTCTCTCAGGCACTTTTAGGACAAACTGAAGACATGGTCAGGTAGGAAAAAAAACAATCTACAGGACCCCCATGTGGTGCAGGCATTTATATTCTCCTATAAATTATGGTGTGCATTTCCCTAAGGAATGTTTTACTAATTTCCCCATACTTGGTCATTTTCCTATTTTTCACCAAATTACCATATTTTTCCAAAATGATTGTCATTAATGTTGTCATCAAGGACAATCCTATTCATCACAGTCTTCATGTTTTTCTTTATAGAAATTGGTATATAATATACTGCATTTAGAAATATACTTATATCTAATGTATTTTACAAGTTACTATTTGGTATGGTGTAGGTAAGACAATTACTTGTCACTGCAAGGATTTTTCCTATGAATGAAAATGCAAGGAAGCTTGCTCAGTTTAGAGCGGCATTAGAGGCGAGGGGCGATGGAAAATTTTATTACCCTTGCTCTGATTGCAGGGGCTTCCAAAGAAGAAGAATTTTAATAATGACAACTGAAAGACATTTTAGGGAGAAGGGGCACACCGAAGGGGGTTATGAATATCGTCCCTTGGTAAGAGGTTATTCAATTTTTAATGTATTCTATGTAATAGTCGTCATGTCATGAATTTCAGTAAAATGTCTTATCATTTTATTATATGTTCTATACACACTGATTTTACTACGTTGTTTTTAAATATATAGACAATGCCCCCAAAATGTCGCCTTCTAGAGAGTTATTTTCCAAGTACTAGCAGAAATACTCATTTACAGGGTGACAAACATATAGATCAGAATATTGAAGTTGATCAAGTTCTTAATGATGATATGGATGGAGATAACGTTAGTGATACAAATCGGGACGATAAGATACATAGATTTATCCAAGACACATTTTCTCCAATGGATGAGGACAACCAGGATGATATTCATGATGTTGATCCTCTACTTGAAAACTCACGTCAACCTCTTTATGAAGGCTCAAAAACAAATCTTCTATCTGCTATAATGTTGTTAGTGGACTTGAAGGTTTTGAATGGTTTATCGAACACCTGTCTCACACAGATACTAAGGTATGTAATTTGTTAATTATTTATGTCTGCATGTTCACATGTACATCAAGGGTTGACTTTTTTCCTATATTGCTTTTTTATCTAATTTGTAAAGTATGGATGCGATATTGATGATTAATATTGTTTACATTGACTTATTCTTTTGAATTTTGTAGATTGTTAGGTGAATTTTTGTTACCAACGTGATAGGCTCATAGGATGATGAGAAAAAATAACTGAAAGTGACAGGCTCTACTATGTTGGTTGGTCGATCCAACCATGGTTTTAGATTTCCCAAAGAGTCTCTGAGGAGGAAGATATCAATCTACCAAAAGTGCCTCTCACCTTCATTTGCACTATCCTAGTAAAATGCACGCCAAGGTTAGATGATGAGGTTGCAGGAGAGAAGATTGGCATGGTTGAGTCAGTATGATATTCCTCACATTTTGGATGTCTCACTCTCTAAGTTTGATGAAAAAAATAAAAATCACCTTGGTGACTTGGGGTTTGAAGAGATTTGTCTGTGTCAATAAGCAGTTTGGAAGACCAATTTCAAATTCCTGCCAGATGTTGGGTGTATTTCAATAGGTTCATCAATTGGCATGGATTTGTTCTTTGTTGAAATGGCTATCTAGCCATACTTTCAAGATGACTTACAATGGTCACATATGCAAAATATCAATCTTCCAAAAGTAGGAAAAATACTATTTTGCATATTGAGAAACACAAGGAAATTGTCTAAGTGTTGAGAACAGGATTTTGAGAGGTTGTTTGGAAATTCCCGCCAAGGGCTATCCTTGTGAAAATAAATTTATCAAATGTCATGGATCAAAGGCCACCTGGACCAGTTTTCCAACACTTAGCCATGTCCAAGAATTTCTCCAAGGTTTATCCTAAAACTCTATTTTGGCAGACTTATAACTTTCTCCTTAGAAAAGATTAAGGCAAACAGAGACCATGGCTAGATAGCCAGTTCAACAAGTTATAGCCTAATATGGTGGTGCGGCCATTATATTCAAACCATGAATTATGGATGGCATTCTCTTAGAGTAGTTTTGACTACTTTTTCATACTTAGTCAATTTCCAAAGTTTCACAAAGTTGGCAAGTTGACATCTTCCTCCTTAGAGACTCTCTGGTGAGGCAAGTGACATGGTTGTATGCTCCATACAACACTCTAGAGACTCACATTCTCAATACATTTTTCATATCATCCTATGAGGCATGGAGGGCATTTCCTTAAGCCCACTTGGGAAAATTTAACACCAATTCCATACTTAGACATGTTTCTCAATTCGATCTAATCTGCCTAAAACACCCTTTTGGCAGGTCCATAAATTTTTCTTCATCCACTTCCAAGACAATCCGAATACATGGTCAAGTAGGCCGAAGACCAATCTTCAAGACTCCCATGTGTTGCGGGCATCTACTCTAACCCATAATTTAGGGTGGGTGTATTTCTGAGGCTACTTAGCCATTTTTGCGTCCACTGGTGAAAAACCTTGTTTTGGCAGGCTTGTATCTTTCTCTTCAAGAAATATTAAAGCAAACTCAAATCATGAATAGGTAGCCAAACCAACTAGCTATAGGATGGTACCATGGTGCGGGCATTCTTCTCAAACCATGAATTGTGGCTGGCATTCTCTTAAGGCTGTTGGGACCATTTTTTACTAAGGCTACTGGGACCAATTCTCTTAAGGCTATTGGGACCAATTCTCTTAGCATATAGGAGAAAACAGTCCATCACGCAGAGCACCTAACCATGGTGAATTCTACATGAATTTAGTAGAAAATGTTCGAAAATGCTTGAATAATGGGCCGAGAGCATACAAGACGAATTCTGGACCATATACACTAATGCTCAAACATGAAAAGCAAATACAAACTAGAACTAGAATGAAAAACAGGATAAACATTGACGTAAAGAAGTTACTTATTGAAGAAAAAGATGACACGTGAATCTCTGCCATTAAAGGATTATCATTCCTCTGCAATTTTATTCATATATATCTGGAAAGGTTGAAACATGTTACAGTGGAGAGCCTCTGCTCTTGAAAATTCCCAACCCTTCTCCCCTCTGTGGGGTGCAATTTATACTATCTCAGTCCCCGAGGCTAATCCTAGAAACAGGACATGAAACTGTTTACAGTCATAAGCAACTACTAACAACTTAGAGCGTGGTACTACTGCCATGGTTTACATATATTAAAATAGACATTATATAATATGGAGCTAATGTGCGTGCTTGGTCTGGATGGCAGCATGTCGCTTCTGTTACTGAGCTTCCAGGTCGTGAAAATGACGTTAAGGATGCTTATGATGACTCACTGATGACTGGGCTCAACCACTCATCTCTCTGTCGAATCAACAACGTGTCCTTTCCTGGGTGTGTGTAATTTCGTTCTCAAAGGCACCTTTCTGCATGGTTTCTGGACTGGAAAACAAGTTTATATCCTTTCCATGCTTTACCTTTTCTACAACCCCCCTCTATCCTGGTAATATTGTTGTATGAGGGGACTTGGAGAAGGGAAGCATTGTACTCCCCACCTCCCATGGCGCGGGTTCTCCTACAGGTCATACAATGGGGGGTGTCTTCATCCTCCTCACCACCTCAGAAAAAGTTGGGAACTGGAGTTCACAAACGATGCTATGAATATTTTGGAAACCCGCCACCCCAGCACGAGCATTCGCACCGACTGGTTGCCGCTGAACACGGTCACCATGTACCAGGACTTTGAAAGCTATGATTTCTTCGAGGGTTTCTGGGGAGACACTCCTGGGACAAGAAAACCCAGGAACCACGCAGCCGGAGGTACAACTATCTAGAAACATTCAAAGTGCTTCACATCCAGGCCCCGATGGTTGGCACTTTCCTGGTGTGAAAATCCAGGGCGACAGATGAGTGTGGAATCAAGCTCACCAAACATCAACACCCCGATACTGACAAGCTTCTCAAAGCATATTGCCATTTCAACTCTTTCAAAATTCTGAGAATCTCTTAGCAGAATAACACTTCAAGCATTGTCTCTAATTATTGATTCATCTTATGCATCTTAATTGGCCTAGGAATATGGTGTTTATATAGGTTGATGAAGATGAAGACGGATATAGAGATGACTGGTCAACATAATGGCAACATGAGTGGACATGTGGGTAGGGATCTTTATTTTCTGTTGAGAATCCATTCATGTTGCCTCCTTTGAATATGTTGCATTGCTGTCCACATGGATCATGGTGTTTGGAAATGACATTCTTTGCCTTTTCACTTACACTGACAGTGGTGTTCGGAATGGTTTCAGCTAGCTGCATCCCTTTGCTTCATGTAGAGGCTACGTTTGTCGCTTCAAAGATTTGAACTCCATGATCTCCCGTTATTTTCTACACAAGCCACGTGTTGGAGCTCTGAAGTCAGGAAGGCTGGTGAATCAATGATGCTTTGGACATGATCTCAACCTAAGGCGTGTCACAAATGGCGTCGAGGGATATGATTATTGGTCAGCTCGTACGTGAGGAAATCCTTTTTGTACCAGACATGACCAGGACACCACCTTTACCAGGTTGAACGGCTCCAGAGTCACGAGGGATCAAATTTGAAGGGCAGGTCTCATTTTACTTTGAAGGGTTGTGAGAAATTGAACCCTTCAATGTTGACATTTAAAAATAAATCATTTTTTTCATTTGAAAATTTAAATGTTAAAAAAAAATTTCATTATTTATTAAAAACATTGTATAGAAAAAAAAATGACAATAAGAAGAAATCCCAAGTGATTAACCATTTACATGGAATTAGTGAGCTAGACCATGTACATATGATTTATCGCTTTCAGATTCTTTTTATGCGAATTACTCAAGAGTTAGTATTGATGAGGAGAGACTAAAATAAAGGTTGATAATTAAGAACACATAACGGTGATGGAAGATGAGATTGAGAAAAAGCCCATTTAGAAATATATTGATGCACTTGTTTTCTTAATGTGAACATAGCAATAACCATTAGGAGTATTTGTTTTTTGTATTGCATGTTCTTTGGCCTATTTATTTTTTGAAGGGAAATGTTTGTTTCCTATCACGCTAAAGTTATTAGAGTAGTTGAGAACTACTCACAACCTTATCGGAATGCATAATATGAAATAAGGGGTGAAAGTAGGCTCATGGGGTACTAAAGCTTATTTCTGTCTAGAATTGTTTTGAGAAGAGCTCCACTATTAAAACTGCCTTGTTACAAGGCCAAAAGAGATCAAGCATCAAATCCCTATCACTAATAACAAACTAAAAAGATGATCTCTGTCCAGTGCCAACGTATCCACCTAAGACTAGTGTACTTCCAACATTGTACATCCCTGGGAGATTTAAAATCGTTGATCCTTGTTGTGACCACTTGATCATTTCCATAACCACTGGTTTAAATAAACAACATAAAAGTAAAAAAAATAGAAGAATAACTTTTCCATGACATTTTACCTTACCTGTTTTGAAATGAACTTTTCTACATGCTATTAAAAGCATTTTATTATTATCTTTCCAACTAAATAAGTTTTTTAGGATCCACATTTCCATTAATGGAAAAAAAAGTTACAAATACCATCACAAGCTAATTGATATGTTTTTCCATATGGACACAGTTCATGAGTAACTAGCCATTCAATTTCAAACTCCACCTAATCCCTAAGCATCGTCTTCACCATAATAAACCTAAGTATTAGAAGACTTGAAAATTTATCTTTCAAACTTTAGTCTTGAGTCTACTAACATCTAGATGTCAAATGAGAGGGATTGATAGGGATTCTCATTTCTCTTTTCAAAACTCGGTGCATATAATTATTATTCAATCACATTGAAAAAAGTATCCTTCGGTGCGCCTATAAAACAAAAAACCCAGAATGTAAACCTAATGCTTTCAAGCAGCAACTTTTTTTATCAACCCTAAATTCAACAACTATTTTTAGAATTGAATCATGTCCTCCCCAAATGCTCAATTCAAAGTGATCAAACAAAATCCCCAATTTCAGGTGGATTATGGATAGTCCCTAACGTGTCCGGATACTTTCAGAGATCATTCTTTGTTTCGAGGGCGCTCATGGCGCAAATCAAAGAGCCCACAGAAGGAAGAGGAGGAAGAAGAAGAGGACTCAAGTCAAAAGGTGAGGCGAGTGAGGAGGGGAGACATAATAGGGGAGATCAACACTATCAACCTGCACAGCTTGATTTGGGGAGATCAATATCAACCGTCGATCTCTAAACTACCTTCATCGGGACTGCTCAACCTTCAAAACTTTAACATTCTATTAACCCTTTTTCATATGAACGAATGAGCAACTTCTGATCGTGGAATGCTTCTCACCCGTTGATCTACCCAACATCTTGTTCCCAACATCTTGTTCCCACCATATATCTTCGCAGCCCCTACCGCTTTCCGCGAATCGACCGTAGATGTTGATTAGGAAGAGGGAGATGATGATGATGATGATGATGATGTGATGACAAAATCTTTACTTTGGTATTCACTAAATTGTTCTGAGCTTTGCCAACATTATAATAGAATGGTTATGAGTGATTATTCACTCCTATAACGAATGCACTTTATAGAAATACCAAACTGCTTAGTTTGGATCTTCCTCTTTTAAGACACCGGACTAGGTCCATAAGTCTTGATTCTTCATGTGCACAAATCTAAGAACAGGGGGCTTCACAGGGCCCAAAAAGTTGTATTTTCTTTTTTACTACTTCCTCGAATCATATTAAATTGTCAGATTAGTCCTTGGAATGGGTGTTAGGAGAAATCCTTAATTTTTCACTTAATTGGCTGCTCCCCTATCATGTAGACATCTCCATTCACTGAGCTGCCCCTAAAGTTACGATGATGATGATGATGATGATGATGATGACGAATATGATGATGATGAAGAAGATGATGACGATGATAATGAAAATGATGATGATGATGATGAAGATGATCATGATCATGATAATGGAGATGCTAATGAATTGGATGACGATGATGTTGATGATGAATATGATGATGAAGACGAAGGTGTTGATGATGATGACAACGAATATGATGATGATGGTGATAACGAAGACGTTGATGATGAATATGATGATTATGATGATGATGATGATAAGGAAGATGACGATGATGAAGAAGATCATGATGATCATGACGGCGACGATGATGATGATTATGAAGATAATGATGATGATATTGATGAAGACGATGAAGATTATGGTGATGACGATGAAAAGGATGATGATGATCATCGTCGTTGTTGTCGTCATCACCATCATCTTCGTCGTCTTCATCATCATCATGATCATCATCATCATCGTGTTCATCCTTGAAGGGACTTATGTATAGGATCTCACTATAAGCAATGCAACCAATACAAATTATGACAAAATCCTAGTTAAATTAAATTAAATTAAAAACATAGAGTTTTTAACTATAATTAATTTAAAATGCAACAAAATATAAAATATGCAAATAAAAAAAACCCAAAATAAACTAAACAAAAGATAAATAAACAAATAAAAAAACAAAACAAAACACCAAATATAAAATATGCAAATTATCAAACAAAAAACGTAGAATTCAAAAACACCCGCGCACTAGCTCATTAGCATTCAAAAACACCCGCGCAGGATCTGCTCTGGCTCCCATTTGGGGGTTTTTGATTTCGAACTTTCACTGAAGGATCTGGAACAGGCTATGATGTTTTTTTTATACGAAGGGCGGGCGAAGGAATTTTCCTATTAGTGCATCACCCACTCCCTTCACATGTGAGCCCATGCTTCTAGAACCACCTACCCCACCTCCAGAATGGAAGCAATGTTTAGATCTTCAGGTTTGTTTCCTTCTATGTTTTTCTTGATTACCTATTGTGTTTTTATTTTATTCATGGTTTTTTTTTTTGTTGTGGATGTGGTGGATATGAAATGGCTCAAATCTCCTTGCAAGAATGAATCACGAGTTGTCCAGGTGAACTTGGGAAATTCAATGTGAGAAATAAAACCAACAGTTATCGAGGAAAAGGAGGAAGGGAATGAGATATTTTAATGCTGCCATGCCTGTGTTTGCATGTTGTGAGATATTTTGACAATATTCCTGAATGGAATGTGGTGGTTTTGTGGAGCTATATGATTGCAGTGTATGCTCTGAATGGGAAAGATGAAGAGGCTTCTGATTCTACATTCTCGACAGTGCTTCTGATTTGTGCAAACATCATCACGGCTTATGATCAGGGTAAGCAAGTTCGTATCCTCACCATAAAATATGGATTTGATTCATATGATTTTGTGGGTATTTATCTAGTTGGAATGTCTGCAAAATGTGGTTGTGTTTCTAATTTTGTCCATTCCTTTTGGGCATCATGTCAAAATTCCCATGAATTGACAGTTCAAATCTAGACTATGAATGTTTTTAATAGTACGGTTGTTAGTTTTTCTTTGATAATGGCAACTTTTTGGAGTTTGAAGCCTGAATGTTCTATAGCAAACTGTTTTTGTTTGCTCATAGTGGTTTTGAGGCTACTGAGGGGAGCTTTGTAGCAATTGTGGAACGCCAGAGCTTGTCTTGAGTTGTACATGCATAATTGCTTTGAGTAATTAGTGAGACATCAACCCCAGCCATAGCATTCTCTGTATAAACTAACGAAATCCCATTACATGCATCAATTCTTGCAAATTGCAAGTGTAGGAAAGCGTTGCAATAGAAGAACACAATATTCCCTCAGCGGTTTGTCGTTTCTTGTGTCCAAGATGGAAAAATATTATACCAGTAGGAAAAGAAGCAGCAAGGAGGGCTATGTTGGAGTGATTCCTAAGAAGAAACCCAAGCCTGAACCTGAGGAGAACAAACTCATGTTCAGGATTTTGCTTCATAATGGTTTGAATTTAACCTTGCGGTTGGAGGATGTCATTGAAAAGATGTTGGTCGCCTAGTTTGTAAGGACTGTTAGGAGAAAAGGTGAGAAATAAATAATAGAAAAGGGGTCAAGAAAGATCCACTAAATGTTGCAACAACATTGCATGTACTTACAGTAGTTATCTAGATGTTGAAAAGATGAATAGTATTTTCAAATGACATGATTTATCTTTCATAACTTATAGAATACTAAAATTTGGTGATTAAGATTGCTATGCAACTTTGATGATTTCAACTTTACATAACAATTAGAAACCCCTTATGTCTATGGTTGGACTTTGAAGTATGAAAACCAAATCATGGAAAACCACTGAGAAATTTGAAATTAATCACCATACACCAAACTTTAAAATGAAATATTTTATAGAATGCATAATAAATTCTGAGCAAAAAATTGTATTGTTAAATTTGCAAAGTTGTTTTTATACAATATATCTCCTTTCAGTTCATGTGTATTTAAATTTTTTTGGATTAAATTAATTTTTTTGTATTTCCTTGCAGATAATTAAAATTTATGTTTACTAAAACTCTGTTTATATTTTGATAATGCTTGCAGGGTGTCTCTTTGTGTTCTGATTGTTGGAGAGTAGAGGTGGATTTGGTTCTGAATACTGTGGCAATGAATGCTTCAACTAATTTGTCAATCCTGCAGTTTTGTGACAAGGAAAATATCTCTTGTTTCAAAGACGCGCCATATTTCACCCCCTTACCTATCTCAAGGGATTGCACTATTTCGTAAAGGTCTCTCTCTTCCTCTCTCTTTATATGACATATACACAGATGGTTGTAGAATGCATGTTGATGGGGCGAGTCTTAGAGTCAACAAGAAATTGAAGTATTCTCTTATAAGTCAAAAAAAAATGTATTAATATGTGTGCTACAAAAGCATTCCATGAGGAGCAGTGAGTCTTAGAGTCAACAAGAAATTGAAGTATTCTCTTATAAGTAAAAAACAATGTATTAATATGTGTGCTACAAAATAATTCCATGAGCTCCTCAAAGTGCATTCTGTTAAAACAAATATTTCCATATCTAAATATTATTTACTAGAAAGTTTTTTTTTTTAGTAACTAGGGGAATCAGCAACTGGAGCTGGGCTAGAACTCGTGTGAGATGAGGTCCAGGGATCCATTCCCACTACCACTATACCCCTAGGTGCCCCACACCCTTCGCAAGACATGGGACACAGGTAAACCCGGGTGGGATTTGATCTCGTGACCTCCAATTTACAACAAGTGACTTCATAACAACTGAACCACCAATGAGCCACACCCATGCGGGCTATTATTTACTGGAAAGTTAACATTTCATAGATAACAAATATTTATCTGGAGTATTTAGTGACATTTTATTCATATTGTAAGACAACATGACTCTTTCCTCTGTTTTTTGTTTTATATTGTTTGAAAGGATGGTGGTATTAACAGTGTCCACACATTTCCAGTAAAAACCTATTTATATGTGTATTTAATATATTTATGTCTTAAACTTTAAACTTATTAATCTTGCACATTGATCTAGGAACAAATAATCAATCTCATCAAGAATAATCAACAAATGACTCAGAAATGGTGTTAATTGAAACCCGAATGGTTTCCTCTCTGTATATTCAATAAACAATGAATAGTTACAATAACAATGTCAAGCAATAGTTTGAATCAATGAGGAATTCGAATACCTAAGGAGGTCATTCGAATTCAATGAG
>LPNX010451497.1:1209-77790 GCA_001517045.1 Pseudotsuga menziesii
GTGAAGGCGCTTTCCATTTTAAATAATTAACCAATTAAGTGTATTTTATTAAATGATTGAGCAATTTATGCGTCGTCGCTTAAGCGACGCTTAGGAGGATAGTCGTCGCTTAAGCGACGCTTATGCCCACCATTTCAAAAAAAAAAATTATCTTTCTGATTTTTGGTACGGTTAAAAGAAAAAATCCACGTGCCGTTGGAAAAAACCGTCAGATTTTGGATCGAAATGTAGTAGTGTGGTATGCCTGGAGGAGGTCGAGGTCAAGTTATTTGCTATAACTGCAATCAGGCAGGACATCTAGCTCGAGACTGTCAAAACCCAACCACGACATGCCGATACTACAGAGCAGTCGATCATGTCATCGAGCAGTGCCCACAGTTTCTAGTTAAAATTCAAGAAAGGAACATCAAACCTAGTCCGAGTGTCTAGTTGATTGCTGTCGAGCCACGACCAATCCCAGCTGTTAATGTGGTTACAAGAAGTGGAGCTACGATAGATGCGCAGTGTTTGGTGAAGCAGCCTGACGAAGCTTGGGTTCGCAAGGCCGTAGAGAAAACTCCAGCATTTGATGTTCGATGAGAAAAAGAAACTTTTTTGGAAGCCAGACAAGACTTTGCTGATCCAGATTTTCCCGCAGCAAACAAGCAGCATCAGCAGCTGCAATCCCAGGAAGACTCACAAGGCCAAGTAAGTACTCTGTCATCATTTTTACAGAGTTGCATCAAATTGTTAAGAAATCAAAATGCCTTAAATGAATTACAAAAATTTATTCAGTCTTGTGAACCTCAGCAAAGCCTTGGTAAGGAAAAAGATGTCAGTATAATTAGAAGGACTGTAAGAGAGATGAGACTACATGCTCAGATAGGAGAATATGACATGAAGGATATTATTTTAGATCTGGGTTCAGAAGTCAATATCTTAACTAAACAGACATGGGAACAAATGGGAAAGCCCACCCTTGACTGGTCCCCTATCCAATTGAGATTAGCCAATCAGCAGAGGATTCTGCCTTTAGGAAGATTCCCTAGAGTACCAGTGGATATAGATGGAGTCAGCACTGTAGCAGATTTTGAAGTTATTGAGATCATTGATGACAGTAACCCCTATCCAGCTTTGCTAGGAATTGAGTGGGCAATAGATAGTGATGCGGTCATCAATATTAAAAAGAGACAAATGACTTTTGAAGGGAAGGGATTGAGAGCTATACTACCATTGGATCCTTCTCAAGGAGAAATATATATGGAGCCAGTCAGAGAGGAAGATTAGGATATTCTGGACCACATCTATAATATCACAGCTAAAGAAGAAGATTATGTCGAGCCTAATGCCGAAGGTGTAATGGATTGGCAATGTGATAGCTCCTGCATGTCTGACTCAGATGATGGTCTAGAGAATTGGCAGAATCGACTATACGAGCTACATGGCCATCAGTGCGCACGAATTACCAAATCTCTTAGATTCCTTAGTGCACAGGCCAGAGATTTGCCTACTTATGATGGGTTGACAGACCCAGGAAAATTTATTGCGCAGTTCTCAGAACAAGTGCCAAAATCACAGAGAATGCAGACTCTGGAAGCAGCATTAAGAGCTACAGCAGCGAGATGGTGGAATGGCCACAGGAAGTATATTCACAGTTGGGAAGCTTGCCAGAAATTTCCACGCCTTAGATTCATAGACCAATCTCAAGAGGTGCGAAGCAAGTTCAATGGGCAGAATAGTCCTCAGGAACATTTGAAGCAATGTTATGCAACATGGGGACATGTACCTCACAAGGAATGGGTGCATAAGTTTGTGCACACTTTGGAACCTATAGCAAAAAACTGGTATACGGAGGTCGAGCTTCGACACGGTACTGTAAGTTGGGATGATCTTGTTGATAGTTTTATGCTTACATTTTCTATTAATGAAGTTTGTCCTGCTTTAGATGCAGCTGTTAGATTGATCCGTACTAAGATATTTGATGACCAAGAAATAGGGGAATACCAAACAGATTGGGAAGCACAAGAAGCTAATGCAGTTGAATGTTACAACCTCGCAATTGACGAGGATGACGATCCGCGTAACATTAACATTCCAGAGTCAGAAGGAAACTGCGAAGTACGCGGACCAGTGGTTGAAGCACCTGAAGTGACTCAGCCTCTGAAGACGTGGACCATAAACATTGGGTCAGAGGAAAATCCCAAGTATGCTACAATTGGAGATTATTGGGATGATGAAATGGTGAGCAAAGTGACCCAAATTCTCCACGAATATCAGGACCTATTTTCGACGAAGTGTTTCGAGATGAAAGGTATCCTTGGTGATATAGGAGTAATAAAGATCCCTCTGAAACCTGATGCAAGACCTGTGAAATAGCGTCCCTATAGGATAAACCCTAAGTATAAAGAAAAATTAAGACTGGAGCTCGATAAGATGCTTGCAGCAAGAATTATAGAGCCTGTCGAAGAGTCCGAATGGGTCAGTCCGATGGTAGTACAAGAAAAGAAGACTAAGGGTGAAATCTGAATCTGTGTTGATCTGAGGAAGCTGAACGATGCGTGTCTGCACGATCCATTTCCCACTCCTTTTACAGATGAAGTCCTCGACAATGTGGAGTCAAAAATTCTACTCTTTTACTGATGGATTTTCATGCTACCATCAGATCAGAATTGCTCCAGAAGACCGACATAAGACAACTTTTGCTACAGAAATGGGATCCTTTCAGTATACAGTTATGCCTTTCGGATTGAAGAATGCACCTGCTACGTTTTCTCAAGTAGTCATTTGTGCATTTAAAGAATTTATACATAAATTCTTAGAAGTTTATTTTGATGATTGGACTATCTTCGGGTTACTAAAAGATCACATTGCTAGTTTAAGACTTATGCTGGATAAGTGTAGACAGCACCAGATCTCCTTGAATTTGAAAAAGTGTATCTTTTGTGCACCCTTTGGAATTTTGCTAGGTCATATTATTTGTAAGCAAGGATTGATGGTAGACCCTGCGAAGATAGCAATCATTGCGAATTTGCCTCCTCCGAAGTATGTTAAGCAACTTTGCACTACCCTTGGTCACACTGGATACTACAGGAAATTTATTAAAGGATATGTCCAGATCACAGCCCCGATGGAGAAACAGCTGAAGAAAGAGATTAAGTTTGAATGGACACATGAATGTCAAGCCAGTTTGGAAATTTTAAAAGAGAAGATGGTGACTGCCCCTATTTTAGTATTTCCTGATTGGAATAAGGAGTTTCATGTGCATGTCGATGCATCCTCCATCGCTCTGGGTATAGTATTGGCTCAGACAGGTGCAGGTAACATTAATCACCCTATTGCCTTTGCAAGTCACAAACTGTCAACAGCAGAGAAGAACTATACCACGATAGAAAGGGAAGGTTTAGCCATGGTATATGCTTTGCAAAAGTTCCGACATTATCTATTAGGTTCTCATTTTAAGATGTTCACTGACCACTCTGCTTTAAAATATTTGGTTAGAAAACCTGTGCTAGGTGGAAGGATATGTAGATGGCTCATCTTGTTTCAGGAGTACGACTTTGAGATCATAGTTAAGCTAGGCAGACTTAACCTGGGACCTGACCATCTGTCGAGGCTTGAGTCAAGGGAAGAGCCCACTAGCCTGGATGAAGGTCTTCCTGACGCCCAGTTATGTACCATCCAGATGGTTGATGATTACTTTCAGGACATTGTTCAGTATTTGGCTACAGGATATGCACCGTCGGAGATGACAACGCAGCAGAAGAAGCAGTTGGTGGTTCGAGCTGCTGATTTTACTTTAATAGCAGGACAACTATACAAGATGGGACCAGATGAAATACTGTGCAGGTGCATCCTCGAGCATGAAAAACCATTGATCTTGGCTGAAGCACACTCTGGAGTAGCAGGAGGTCATTATGTAGGGAAAGCTACAGCGCAGAAGATTTTGGCAACTGGCTTGTGGTGTCCTACACTTCATAAGGATGCTAGGGAGTACTGCCACAGTTGCGATATCTGTCAAAGGACAGGAAAACCATCCAGGAGGGATGAGATGCCCCTCGTTCCGCAGGTAACTTTACAGGCCTTTGAAAAATGGGCTATTGATTTTGTTGGACCCATAAATCCCCCTGCAAAGAAATCAGGAGCAAGGTATATTATTACAGCAACTGAATACCTTACTCGTTGGGCTGAAGCTCAACCAGTCAAGGATTGTAGCGCTGCTACAGCTGCGAATTTCATCTTCGACAATATTTTAACAAGGTTTGGATGTCCTAGAATTCTTATGAGTGACCAAGGGTCACACTTTTTGAATAAAACTATTGAAGCATTGACTGAAGAGTTTCAGGTATATCACTAGAAGAGTACTGCGTACCATCCTCAAGCAAATGGAACTGTGGAAGCCTTCAATAAGATTCTTAAGCAGGCTCTGACCAAGGTTTGTAATATTAATAGAAATGATTGGGATCTCAGAATACCGGCAGTATTATGGGATTATAGAACCACTTGCAAGAATTTGACAGGTCACACACCTTTTAGGCTGGTTTATGGGCAAGAAGCAGTTATGCCAATGGAGTATATTGTTCCTAGTCTCAGAATAGCTGCTTTCACAGAGATGGATGACCCAGATATATTGAATAAAAGGCTAGCCCAGATAACAGAACTAGAAGAACATAGATTCATTGTAGGGTTCCAGCAGCAAGTGCAGAAGGCTAGAGAAAAAGCATGGTGTGACAGGCATATAAAAAAGAATCAATTCCAGAGTGGTGATCTTGTACTCTTGTATGACAGCAAATTCATGAAGTTCCCCAGAAATTTTAAGACACATTGGAAAGGACCTTACATAGTTCAAAAAGTTAGTGATGGTGGCGCAGTCCAGTTAGCCAAATTAAACGGAGAAACTTTGCCTTCCATGGTGAACGGAAGTCAGTTGAAGAAGTACAAGGACAAACCGGGACCCTCTAATTAGAAATAATACAAGAAAGAAGAGTGTAAGTACCAAGAACAGTTGAAAGTGGGTACTAGACTATAATTAAGCTGTCAAAAGGCCGCGGGTCGTGTGTCACATGTAAAGTCGAAGGTCCTTAGCACGGCACAGCTAAAAGTTGAGTCGCAGATTAAAATTATGACTGCCCGGGAAGATCAGATGTGGCGGCACTGACACGTGCTCTACATTGACCGTCCTCAATGATGAGATTTTATGAAATCTAGCAGCACATGTCTGATATCCACAACACTTGGGTCTGATCCGCTATCCATCATGACCCATTATCACAAATCCTGATCACCAGAGTCCTTAAAAAGACATCCAGCTCCCACAGTTCGCCGTCTATAGTTCTGCAGTTCAGACCATGTCGAATGACTATAAAGCCCAGAAGTTGTTACGAGCGGTCAAAGAGAGAAGTCTGCAGAACCTTTTGAACAATCCGTCGGAGCAGACATGCCTGACCAAGGCACAAATAAAGGAAGAAGTTTGCTCTAAGAGATCTGAAGAAAGGCAGAAGTGCGCTCTACGTCGCACAAAGAAAAGCCCCTGTCTGCATGGGAAAATTCTGCAACATCCCAAGCTGTAGCCTCCGGGGTTAGCAGAGCCAGGGTGATTGTTTGTCTTATGCACCTTGACACGTAATTATGAGGGGACCCGAAGTTGTGGATAGGCAAGTGTTCGGCAAGTAGATTGAAAGAGGGGGCTGCTGACAGATTCAGAAAATTGTTACCAGCATAAAAAGTCCAAAGAAAATGCACAAATAGCCAACGACCAGAGGAATGGCTTTATCACACTGCACACTACATATCACCAGCAAGATTCTCCCACCATAAAAGTTGCAGAGTGCCCCGGGACAGGCCACAAGTGAGTCTTAGGGGCCTGTTGGGGCTTCGACCCTAAAGGTCCTTAGTTTTGGTAACTCCGCGGTTTTTGTGGAAGTGTAAGTGGAGTTACAACCTAAAATAGTCTTAGGGGTGTCGTGGGTGGGTCGAAACCCCTTTTTGTAATTAACCCTTGGGTTAAATCCAGGGTTAGGGTTCTGGGCGCCCATGGTTTAATTCCATGGTTTTGTAACAGTGCGCTATATAAATAGGCACTTATGTAAAGAAGTAGGGTTAGGTCTTTAATGATTATCTTATGAAGCTAATGTAATGCAAAGACAAGAGATTGTATAATGGTTTTTGTAAGAAGGTTAATTCCCAGCTGTGTGCGTGGACGACCTCTGCAGCTGTGTGCGCAGAGGGGTTTTTGGTGAAAAGGAAGATCTGCAGCTGTGTGCACAGAGGCCTGCTGCTATGTGCATGGCTTTGAGGACTGAAAGGATCTGCAGCTGAGTGCGTAGATCAGAACTGTCGTTTTATTTGTAAAGAGTTGAATAAAACACAGTTCTGTGGACGTAACCCCTACACTGGGGGTGAACCACATTACATCTAGTGTTGTGGTTCATTTGTGTTGATTTGTTATTATATTTTATGCACTGCTAAGTAAATAACTGATAAAGTAAGATTGTTGTTAATAACTAGCTTCGCTGTGAATTCCCAGATAAGGGCTGTGCAAGTAACTGTTTGTTTATCTAACCGTGAAGCTACATAATTGATAATACAAGCATTGTGTTACGTGATTATTAATAGTTAAAGACTCAAGGTACAATAAGATTCTCTCTTCTGCTTGCAGAAACCTAATTCTGCGGCACCCCATAGCTGTTTCGGGTGAGACTGTAGCCTGTTCGCAGGATGCTGCCGAAAGGGCCAACACTGTGGGTCTTTTGTTGGTGCGAAGTTAAAGGTAAAACCCGGGTATGCCCAGTTAGCCCAACACACCCCTAGCTCACTGGACCTTTCGGTGACAGACCGCAGAGCGGCCTGAAGTCTCACCTAAAGTGATTCTAATGGGTTGGCCAAAGACTCAAGTGTCTTCGACCAGGTTCTGTAGCATCCTGGGGTCTCGCAGCTCTTCTTAGCCAGTGAGGTCTCTCTCTGCGATGCGCAGTTCTCTCTTACTCACAGGTTCTGACAGGGAAGGACTCCTATTGCATCGCAACTTCCGTGTCGATGTGCAAACTCTCCCTTCCTCTTAACCCGCGATCTGCGGTGTCTCACGCCGCAGTTCCTCCGATGGTGCGATATCACCTACTGTCGATGCGATATCATCTCTGGTATGGCCCAATGCGATCCTCAAGGTCCAAAGCTACCTTACGGGGTGGAATAACTCGGCCAACTGTTACAGGATGTTAAACAATCTTACTTGGACCTCCACAGTTCAACACACTCAATGTCAACTTTGCCTAACTTGCTGAATAAGTATATTTGAAACACTTAACAGAGAAACTATTACTGTGTGAAGCAAGTGCTGATAAACTCATATACATACACTTGATACATTTAAACTCACCTTTAACCTTCTATAATGCTATAACTGAATGAGACATATAGACATTTACTAACTGATATATAACATTCATGTAACAGATAACAGATATCAACTAAATAAAGCACAATCACATGAAACAATCACATAACACACTGATTTTATGTGGTTCACTTCCAGGGTAGAAGCTACGTCCACAGAACTGTGTTTATATATTATAACTTGGGAGAGTAAACACAGTTCATCTGCACCTCATATGCAGCTCGAGATCTTCTGGGTAACTCCGCACACAGCCTGGAGCCCTTCTCTCTTAGATTTCTCTTTTTCTCTATACTGCCTTCTTACAATATACTCTTCCTCTCTCTCTCTCTCTCTGTCAATCCCTGTGGATTGTTACATACATGCTTACAGAGCCAGCTACTGGTTTCAGCAAGATACTACAGACTGAGTAATAGAACCAGAGCCCGACTCTTCTATAATACAAAATGGCTATGAGCTAACAGACTAACTGACTTTCTAATTGTCTATCTGAATGTCCTGCTAGCTAACCTTTTACAATACAAAATACATCCCTTTATATAGGCGGCCCAAAGGTCTCACCATTACAACACTGTGGGCCTATCCCAACAGTATCCCAAAACCCTAACTAGTGACAGTCGACGTATGTGTACTTGGAGTAGCCGCTTTCCGTCACACCACTTCTCTCTGTAGTCTTCCATGCTTCCCGACACTGACCCTGGGTACTGGGCGCTACTTCCTGATACTACAGCTTCCTGCAGTCTTCCATACTTCCCAACGCTGACCATGGGTACTGGCGCTACTTCCCGATACTACAGCTTCCTGCATTCTTCCATGCTTCCCAGTGCTGACCATGGGTACCGACGCTACTTCCCTTTTTCTGTCCTTCATCTTCAATACCTCGGCCTTGTTGCTCCTTTTCCTTTTTGAGGGTAGTTGAGCCCTACTGTATTCACCGCTGCCTTTAATGCAATGGGTGAGCTCTCTCTTCTCAGCCGCTCAAGTACTGTCGTCTTCTTTGACGTCTCTGTCTGATGGTCACGGTTTCCGGCTCTGATCTGCAGCTAGAAACATGCTACGGCATCGTAGCTTTACCTTATCTCTTATCTTCTCGCCAAAATTGTCTATCCACCAAAATGGCAGCTTCTCCTGTAGCTGCAGGATACTAATCCAACAGCCTAATAGTTGTTCTCATATCTCATGTCAATCCAATGAAGTTTTTGTCATCGCATTTTCGACATCCCAGGGCCCTTGTCCAACAACATTGTCGTAGGAAATTCGACGGCCTTGCCGTAGGAAATTCGACGG
Organism: Pseudotsuga menziesii; assembly: GCA_001517045.1. Taxonomy (NCBI): domain Eukaryota; kingdom Viridiplantae; phylum Streptophyta; class Pinopsida; order Pinales; family Pinaceae; genus Pseudotsuga; species Pseudotsuga menziesii. Next base: position 9,863 of record LPNX010451497.1, read on the forward strand.
TCGTGCCGTCGAAAATATGACGACATTGCCGTAGGAAATCCGATAGACTTGCCATAGGAAATCAAATGGCCTTGCCACAAGAAATCCAATGACCTTGGCTTGGCATCGAATATCCAGTGTTACGCCATCGACGAAAAAAAAATTAAGGCTGTCGAATACCTAACAGGTTATTGTCGAATTTCAGACATGGCAGCCATTGGAGTTTGGGCTCAAATTCTGTTGTGTTTGAGGATGTGCTACATGTTCCAAAACTCTCAGTGAATCTTCTCTCTATCTATCAGATTACAAATTTTAGCACCGATAAGAAAGTTGAATTCACTCCTGATGTTGTGAATATTTTTGATAGAAAAAACAACTCTCTCTAAAGTTGCCACTGGTGAGGTAAATCACAAATCTAGGCTTTACATATTTTTTGAATTCATTGAACCAAATTCTACCTTATTACTTACGCATGATGATGATAGTAGTAGGTTATGGAACAAAATATTTGGTCATATTAATTTCAGATTCATGCAACAACTCTACAAGCAGGGAATGGTTATTGGCCTTCCCAACATTCATTTTTCCAAAGGACTTTGTCAAGGATGTGTTCTTGGAAAACATCCTCAAGAGAAGTTTAAAAAAGGGAAGGCTTAGAGGGCCTTCTCTCCCTTGGAGCTCATCCATAGTGATCTTATGGGACCCTTTCCTCATCTGTCCATTAACAAGGCAAGGTATGTGATTACATTTATTGATGATTTCTTGCGATATAATTGGGTGTATTTTCTAAGGCAAAAATCCAAAGTTTTTGAGCATCTCAAAGACTTCAAAGCACTTGTAGAGAATTAGTCTGCAAGAAAGATCAAAATTATATTCACGGAAAATGGGGGAAATATGTGAACATGAATGTTCAACATCTTTGTTCAGAGGTAGGTATACAGTTGCAACATACAATACCATACACCCCACAATAGAATGGAGTGGTTGAGTGGAAGAACAAATCCCTCAAAGAGATGGCCTCTTGCATGTTTCATGCAAGGTCTCTTCCTTCTAAAATATGGGTTGAGGCACTTAACTGTGCAAAATACATACATAACATATATCCTCATATATTTTTCAAGGACATGACTCCTTTTGAGGCATGGAGCGGTTGCAAACCAGAATTCACCCACTTCCGAATATTTTGATCACGTGCATGAGCCCGCATACCCTCTGAAAAGAGGAAAGCATTAGATCCTCATAGCACCGCATGCATATTCATGGGATATTCTGATGATTTGAAGGGTTATAGGTTGATTTATCCCTTAACACATAAGATCTTTATTGAGAAAAGTGTCCATTTTGAGGAAATCCCCTTGCATGCACCATTGGAGTCACATGCAGAGACTTTTGTTCCTCTACCTACACTAAACATCGATGATGATGAGTCCACTCATTTAGATCATGATCCATATTTGAGTTTTGAATATGATGGAGAACATGAGCATGAATACACTAATCCACGTCTTTTCTCCCTTGAGAGAACAATGAGCTTAACAGATATATATGCATAGACAACCCCATAGGATGCAAGTGACCTTGTGGGGGATTTAATGGATCTGAGGAGATGTAGTCCCAGTTTGAGGAGCCTTCTCGTGCACTCAAAAATACCAAACTAATGATTCCCATGCATCGTTATATGGTTCTATCTTCAGACCCATAGGCCTATATAGAGGCTGCAGCGAATCCCCTTTGGGATGCTATTATGCAGGACAAGTAAAAATCTATCCTCGAGAACCAGAATTGGGATCTGGAACCACTTCCTTGTCAGATGCAGATGGGTCTACAGGACCACGAAGGAAGATAGACATACATATCAACAGATTTAAATCCAGGCTAGTTTCCAAATGTTTTCAGCGATTCATGGGTTAGAATATGATGATACCTTTGCTCCAGTAGAAAAGATGGATTCCATTTGATTGGCCCATTTCTACAGCCACGAGGTGGGAAGTCCATCAGATCGATGTGAAGAATGCATTTCTTTATAGTGATCTCTCTGACTAGATCTACATGGAGCAGCCACAAGGCTTCATACAAGATTCATCCTTGGTTTGCAAACTGAATAAGTCTCTCTGAGACCTTAAGCAAGCCCCGAGAGCATGGTATGCCAAGATGGAATCCTACCTATTGTCCCAAAACTTTGTATGGTGCAAGTCATATCAGAATGTATACATGCTTAGGAAAACTGACTCACTTCCGCTACTAGTTTTATATTTGGATGATTTGTTGATCACTGGCAACTCGACTTTGACACTTGCTGCAGTCAAGAGGATTCTACATGACATGTTTTTTATGACGGACATGGGTCCATTACATTTCTTCCTTGGTCTTGAAATCAGCCATGATTCCTTGGGAATCAAAATATCTTAGGTCAAGTATGCTCTAGATATCTTAGAGAGATTCCATATGATAGACTGCAAGTCTCCTTTCCAATCTAGTGTCAAACTTGACGATGGCGGGGACACTCCATTAGTTGACAACACTCTATACAGACAACTAGTGGGGAGCTTGTTGTATCTTACACACTCTATAATAGACCTCTCATATGCAGTTGGGGAAGTCTCCCAGTTCATGCAAGAGCCACATGAGTTACATTGGAAGGTTTCCAATTAGATCCTTCCATACGTATAGGGAACCATCACGTTTTGGATTCACTATGCACTAGATTATGCATTGGATCTCATAAGATTCACTAATTCTAAATGGGATGGAAACAACATTTATTGCAAGTCCACATCTTAGTACTCACTCAGTATAGGTTCAGGGCCCATTTATTGGTCGAGTAAGAATCAGGATTCTATTGCTCTATCTTGAGCCGAGGCCAAATACAAAGGGGTAGTCAACATAGCCGTTCATTCCTACTATCATCTGGGAATCCAGTTCCACTGGCCTACTATCATCTATTGTGACAACTAGAGCACTCTAAAGTTCTACCTAGATCCAGTACATAGGTAGTAGATGAATCACATAGAGATCCACATGCACTACATCAGAGATTTGGTACACGAGCAGATCATCGACTTTCAGTTCTGTCCTTCAGCTGGATAGACTTTTGACATATTCACCAAGCCCTTCATTGCATAAAAGTTCCATTATTTGTGCAATCATCTTGGAGTGAAGGACACAGTTACTTAGCAACTATATTTTTCTTCTTTTGCTACATTGTATCTTGAGGGGGAGGTTTCCCATGAGTTTTTCCCTCTTTCCTCATTTTATTTCATTTTTCATTAGTTGCATTTTTTTTGGGTGACCTATTATGGCCTTAGTTGTTGGGGCCCTTTCTTTATTACCCCATAGTAGTGTTCATGGGGGGTATTGGAGACCCATGCAGGATCAGTTACCTCTGTAACTGATGACCTTGGTGTTAGTTCACTCCTTAAATGACATCATGCATCAGATCTCTCCGGACAACCAGTATGGCATGTTTCCTCATTTATGCTAATCAGGATAGATATTAAGTTTTGTAATCTTTTACAGATATCAATATATAAGTTATTCATTCCTTCTCTTTGGTTTTCATTATTTTTCTGTTTTACATGCTGTTTGTTCTCTCTTGCTAGCTATATCTTTCTGTGGAGGTGTTCAACACTCATATACAATCATGATAATGTCATTTTTAGTTGTTTTTGTCCATATAATTTTTGTCAAGTTAATAAGCATGGACATGAAAATAAGGGTTATGAGATAAGCCCAATCCGTCATCAAATCCATCATCGGTATGAATAATTAGATGTAGATCCATATGCAATGTAGTGTTGTGTGAATAGAGGAACCTGATCCACTGTTGTAGTGCTCAACCAGTATTTATCACTCCAGCTGCGAGAGGCTTGAAGACGAAAGAGGATACATTTTTAAAGAGTTCCATGTTGCAGAGTATCACACAAGAGCCACCAAGGAAAGACGTGATTAGAGAGAATCTCACCAAGTGTTTCCGAGAATAACCCATGAAACGACACAGTCAAACAGTATCGAATTTCAAGGACGAGAAGTAGAGAAAACATTGAAGTTTAGAGATCAAATTTACAAAATTCAGAAGCAATCACATTAGATGTTGCAACAAGCAAATGCAAAAGCTAAGGCCCGACACGACAAGCATCGTATTCCTCATTCATTCCAAATTGGGGATCAGGTCTAGTTACATCTAAATAAGGAGTGATTCACTGGTCCATAGAGAAAGATGAAACCTTTATGATATGTTCCATACAGTATCCTTAAATAGATTGTAGAAAATGCTTTTCATATCGACATTCCTGCATGCCTTAGCCTACATCCAGTTTTCAATGTAGATTTACTTCGACCATACCATGTGCCATTGTTGGAGAAGAACCCAAAGACATACATCCATATTTTTAGGAACCTATTCTTTGTGACACCATTATGGGATGACACATACACCATACAAGGATGAACTCCATTCCCTTGTTTCAAGTGGCTAAAACTGGACAACTCCCTGTGCAAGGAAAATGGTACTCTGCTAATGAAGTTGCCAGTAAGTTTCCTCATGTAAACAAATACACAATGGAGATCATTGTTTCTTAAGGAAAGAGGAATGATCTGATCAATAGCCAATAGGTTCTCCTTGGCAGGTTCATCCAAAAGGTTTACAACTGACAAGTTCACCTTCGACGAGTTCTCCTCGACTGGTTAACCTTTGACAAGTTTTCCTTGACATGTTCAACCGACAAGTTCACCTTCGATAGGTTCACCTTAGCCAACAGGTTCACCTTCGACAAGTTCTCCTCGACAGGTTCACCTTCAACACATTCTCCTTGACCTTTTCAACCGACAAGTTCACATTCGACAGGTTCTCCCTCAATAGGTCCGCCTTGAATATAACATACCAACATGCTCCGCGATGATTAAACTTCTCACCATTACAACGTATTTTGTAAGTGAACGTGGCAGGTATTCACCCAAGTGTCTCAACATCCTATATAAGCATGTACATTATGTAATATAGACATCTAACTGATTCCTCCATCTTTCATGGAGCAGAAGTAATAAATAGGTTTGAATTCTTGCATATTATTTGTGTGTATAATTCTTGTTGACCTAGTGTGTTTCCTACTTTGTTGCAATTTCTTCTTATATGCTTTCACCATAATAATACTCGACTCATTCAGTCGACTGTTGTCCCCAACGTGCACTTGGGAACGACCTAGATCATAAATTCCCAAGTCCTTGTAAGATTGGACATGTTCAAGGGTGTTATGACCAATAAAAAAGAAGAAGATATATTCTTTCCTTACATTCAATTATCATCACCTTGGTTTTACCAATAAGAATGATTAACTCCTCATGTATTGAATGTTAGGGGTACATTGAAAGATGTACTTCTCCTCATGTATGAGTGTTAGAGGCACATTCAAAGGATGGAATTTACAAATATCATTCTGATGGACAAGTGGTAATGGGTTGTCATGATGATAGTGCATGCGAATGAGCTAGGAGGGATGAAGACCATTATCACTCAACTCTCCCATCTAGAGTTTTGTTATCCATCTTATCTAAGAGTTAATCCATATCATGAGAAAAGTATGAATATGTGTGGATATGATCTTTAAAATTGCATGCAAATAATTTATATGCTCGAGTGAGAACCTATAAATTTCATGAGAAAAATGAGAAGTTAGTTTCTTCTTCATGTAATTTTCTGTGTGTTTCTTCTACATTTCTAGGCATACCCTAGATTCCCACAAGTGTTGTCAAGTAGAATCCTAGTTATCCTTGGATGGGCCCATATATCCTTAGATGATTTTGGAAATCCTACTCCTCCTCCTATTTCTAGTTGCAGAAAGGTAGGCAAAAAGGACCATTTTAATTTGATCTCTATTGTTGGTGGCATTAGTGTGTTTGGTGATTGTAACTAGGGTTTCATGAGATTGTACATATATTTAGTAGAATTTGTCAAATAAATGGGGGGAGTTTCTTAATGGATATGATTGATAATCAATGTGAAGGGATGCACATAGTAGGAAGGACTAATGTAACTCAAATGGGAAGACCCTAGATTTGTTTTAACCCAATTGAGAAAGGATATTATCAAAAGAAAACCCAAGACAAAGTGGAGGCCTTCGAGGAAATGGAGAGATACATTACGAGGATTTTGGCCTCAGTCAAGGGGGGAGTTGAGAAATGAAATTTTAGTTAGGGAAAATGGAGGCAACACCTCTCTTAAGAATATTGACACCAACATTTTAAGTTGTGGGCCTAGACATGATCTTTTCAATAATACAAGATATCAAATACCTAAAAATGGTGGAACTCTTCTTGCATAACAAATCCTTTATTGCACAAGTGGTTGAAGAGGGGTATTAAGTGGCAATCCATCCTTCAAAATCTGGACTTTATGGATAATAAAGATGAAGCATTAGGAAAACCAATTTAGGGGATTAAAGTGGTGGTGGAGGAGAAAAAGTCAAAAGAACAAATCTAATCAATAGATATTTAGGTTTCCACTCAACCATTACACATCTATGTAGACACATCATCAAAAGATGAAGACTAGCATAACCAATGCCTATTCCTAGTTCCTTTTGGGTGTCCTCTTAGTTCACCTCTAAATGGGTGATTCCTTTGCCCAATATCATAGAATATTATAGTTTCATCATAGTCATGTGTCTTATGGTTATATTTTGTCTTTTCTATTTAGTTTTATCCAATACTTCAAGGATAAGGGGCTATAGTATAAGCATCTATGTTGTTATTCTTGCCATTATCACAAGCCAAAAACATTTGGAGTTTGAACCTTAGTCTAGAATATATCTACTTTTTTTGTATATAATGGTTAGCTCCTAATTTTTGCAACATTTTTGGGCATATTTGAGTTGTCTATGAAAATCTTCAACAATACTTAAAAAGAGAATGATATAATCATAGATTCCAAAAAGATTGGGAGAAATGGGGCACCCTTGCTTAACGCTAATATTACAATTAATGTCTATATATTATTGATTATTACAATGCATCAATGCATTATCGAATTTGGGAGGGACGATACCAATTTATTCTATTCTTTCCATATCTTGGTTGGGCACACCAAAGGTTTTTCTAAAATCAACAAAACAACATAATTGTAATTTTTTTCTCTGTAATCTTCAACAATAACTAAGGAAAGCAAAATATTCTATAATTGGATTGTCATCCTAGCATTTGAATTTGAAAATAGAAACAATCATGTTCAACCTACTTTTTAAGGAATCCATTCTTAAGAGAATCATTAATTTAAAAAATATATATAGGGTGAATCCATGAAGATGGGTGTCTATTTTGGGGGGTCTTATGAGAAAATAAATTTGATTTTTTCATGTTTTTCAACTTTGGGAAAACGAAAGTGATATTTTCGTTTAGAATTTCACTTTCACGTAAAAACAAAACTTTTAGAGAATTATGTTAGCTTTCTATTCATAATTTTTTTCAATTTTTTTTATTGAGATTTGATATGTCGTTTCGGAAAATGTTTGACAGTGTGTCCTTAAAAAATGAAAGGACTAAAAAATAGACATGTTTGGTTGCGCCACTAAAATCATTGTTAAACTTGTGTTTTGCAAAAACAAAATATGTTACGACAATCTACACACAATATACTATTGCTATGACTATACATTTGTAACCAACGGATCTATACACTAATTATAATATTTATCTGAATTCAATCAATGGGGAAACCTTGTCGATTTTCAACATGTGTTTGGTTGCACCACTTTTCTCGCAATTGACTATAAAATTTAAAAATCTACGAATACCCTTTTGAAGTAGACACTCCAATTAAGCACACAATATTTGTTTCATTTTTTTAGGTGGTGTATTTTTAAATTTATATATTTTTCATTTCACCGCATGTTGAAAGAGATGAAACGAAACTTGAAACATGTTTAGAAACAAAAATAAATAAAAATAGCGGATCTCACCTATACACAACAAAATCTATACCTACGGAAAGTAGATTCAATGACAAAACTAATGGTATCAAGTCCGACAATCGATTTGTAGTGTAAGGTATCCATTTTACCTTCTGAAAATGGAGAAACCTGAAAATTGTGCTGGTTTCAGGTCTCAGAGGTTATTCGGTCGAACGATGTTTTTCCATTACGGAACCATTATTTACAACACAAACGGAAAAAAAAAAAAAAAAAAAAATCGGCGGCTGAAAAAAATTTCGTTTGCCGAATTTTTCTTTAGCTCACGTTCTTCTAGTTATCTACCATCAATGGTTGGTTATCTATTCATCAACTATAATTTATCCATGCACGACAGTAAACAATAATAATACATTACAATTTATCATATTATTAGCACACCCACGAACAAAACAGGTACTCTTCAAGGAGATACACTAGGCTTAATATATCCCTTGTCTATAGCAACTCGTGTAATTGTATTGTTCATTTTGTTAATTCTAGGATACTCATATGATATGGAGCTCATGATACTATTGTTGAAAATGACATTAGATCTATGTTAAAATCTAAATATAGTTTAGGTGGTAATACTGATATCTTATCACAAAATACAACTTCAAATTCCTTTAAAATAGGAAATTGTTCTAATTCCATTTTTTATTTTTTGGGTTCAAATTCTTTAATTTTGATGCCATAAAGTTGACACCCTTTCCTAATACACTTTTTATGTTGTAGTGCTGAAATTTTTCGTGTAGAGAAAGGTGTATAAATTTCATTCATTGTATGATACTTATCTTCCTCATCCATGCTACTAAAAAATTTATGCAAATAGTCGATAACATCTTTATGAGATTCTAGCCAATCCATACCTATCAAAATGTCATAGGATCCTAGGAGAAGTATATTTAAATTAACTGAGGTATCCAAGTCATTAAAACCTAATAACAAATCTTTAACTATCTTTGTAGCTTTCATTTTTACCTTTGTCGCCAGCTATACCAACCATGCATTTTGTTGTTTTTCCTTACTAAGTTTACACTTTTCAACTACTTTTGATGTAATGTAACTTAAACTAGACCCTGAATTGATAAGTATTGAAACATGTATGTTCATAACTTTACCTTCTACTTCCAACATGGTGGATTGATGGTCCACCTGTCGATATTCCAAAGAAACATTAACTATAGGGGTATTCTTGGCTATGCCATTCACAGTACAAGCTTCCTGCAACGTGGTTACAGGTTACTATTCCATCCTCCACTGGAAGTTTCGATACTCTTTACCCCATTGCTATTGGTTGAACCTCGCCTATTGTAATTTTTATCAGTATGACCTCTTGTTCCTTTTCCAAAATGTGAGGATATTTGTTTAAACAAATGGTAGCACAACTAGGCCTTTCTAATTGCTTCATCCATTGTTGAATAATTTCAAACACAATCTTTTCCTTATACACTAGACGTAAACCACTGATAAAACTGTATACCTTAGCTTTTTCAACTCTTAGATATGGTACATAGCATTGTAAATTTACAAACTCAGTTACAAATTCTTCCATGGTCAACAATCTTAGTCTCAAATCATTGAATTATTGAGCTTTCTCATCGTAATATCAGTCTGACTTATAAAAAATTTCAATAATTTTAAAAAAAAAATCCAACTCAACTCTTTACTACATATGCTACTGACACTCTTAGCCTCCTTCCACTACGGAGCAGATTTAACAACCAAGATTCTATCACTTCCCCAAATTCTCCATCAAACATGAAGAGCCTTAACTTTTTGAATTCTCCCTGTAACTCTACACGTCTTTCTTTTTGTTTTTCATTATTCATTTCATCACCTTTCTTTAAATCCTGGGGGGTTATATAGGAATGCTAAATGTAGTTTTTTTTTTGTAGTGCTCATTTTCTTTTCTTGTAAGGAACATAAAATAAATATAATAATTAAATTGATAATGTTACCTTATTATAAAAAATATTAAAATTCAAAATCAATTTGTTAATTTTACCTTAGTAATAAAAAATGTTTTTATCAAAACTTTCTAACAATCCTAACATTCTCAAGTTCTCAACACTACATCTACAATCATACATTAACTAACTTTCATATATTTGCACCTATCAAAACTTCCTAACATTCCGAACATTTCCTAACATTCATTTATATATTTACACCTATTAAAACTACCTAACATTCATTCATATATTTGCACCTATCAAAACATTCTCTCCTAACATTCCCCCATTCCCACATTCACTCCTAACATGACATTCCCCATATATTCATTCTTAACATTAACATTCCCCTATATTCATTCTTACATTCATATATTTGCACCTATCAAAACTTCCTAACATTCCTAACCTTTCTTAACATTCATTCATATATTTGCACCTAACATTTCCTAACATTCATTTCAAACATTCACATATTTACACCTATCAAAACTTCCTAAAATTCCTAACGTTAGCTTCCTAACATTCCTAACATTAACATTTCCATATTCATTTCGAATATATTCATTATTAACATTAGATTGCACTTATCAAAGCATTCATTCCTAACATTCCCCTATTTCCACATTCACTCCTAACATTGCACCTATCAAAACATTCACTCCTAACATTCCCACATTCACTCCTAACATCGCACCTATCAAAACATTCACTCCTAACATTCCCCCATTCCCACATTCACCCCTAACATTGCACCTATCAAAACTTCCTAACATTCCTAACATTAACATTTCCATATCCATTTCCCATATATTCATTCTTAAGATTAGATTGCACTTATCAAAGCATTCACTTCTAACATTCCCCTATTTCCACATTCACTCCTAACATTGCACCTATCAAAACATTCACTCCTAATATTGCACCTATCAAAACATTCACTCCTAATATTGCACCTATCAAAACATTCACTCCTAACATTCCCACATTCACTCCTAACATTCCCCCATTCCCACATTCACCCCTAACATTGCACCTATAAAAAATTTCTAACATTCCTAACATTAACATTTCCATATCCATTCCCCATATATTCATTCTTAACATTAGATTGCACTTATCAAAGCATTCACTCCTAACATTGCACCTATAAAAAATTTCTAACATTCCTAACATTAACATTTCCATATCCATTCCCCATATATTCATTCTTAACATTAGATTGCACTTATCAAAGCATTCACTCCTAACATTCCCCTATTTCCACATTCACTCCTAACATTGCACCTATCACAACATTCACTCCTAATATTGCACCTATCAAAACATTCACTCCTAACATTCCCCCTTTCCCACATTCACCCCTAACATTGCACCTATCAAAACTTCCTAACTTTCCTAACTTTAACATTTCCATATCCATTCCCCATATATTCATTCTTAAGATTAGATTGCACTTATCAAAGCATTCACTCCTAACATTCCCCTATTTCCACATTCACTCCTAACATTCCCCTATTTCCACATTCACTCCTAACATTGCACCTATCAAAACTTCCTAACATTCCTAACATTACCTTCCTAATATTCCTAACATTAACATTTCCATATCCATTCCCCATATATTCATTCTTAACATTAGATTGCACTTATCAAAGCATTCACTATTCAAAACATTCACTCCTAATAGTGCACCTATCAAAACATTCACTCCTAACATTCCTCCATTCCCTCCTAACATTCCCCCATTCCCCTTCACTCCTAACATTGCACCTATCAAAACATTCACTCCTAATATTGCATCTATCAAAACATACACTCCTAACCATAATCATGCACCTATCAAAACTTCATAACATTTCTATTCTATATCCTCCCCTTTCCAACTCCATAAAACTGAGAATGAATATCAGTATATCAAATTTGGTGTTGGATTCCTGACTAAGTTCATTGAATATATCCTCAACTAAAGGGTTGAAGTCGAGTTCTCTGGCTATGCCCCTAGCACCTTGTAAGTACCAAGACGATGTGTAGTCCAACTCAATTTGGATGTGTGTCGTCGGTAGTAGACTTCATTGGATATTTCGAGGTACTCGCCATCGATATGTTTTGACTTTTTAGGCTTGAAACCATGTATATAATCATATTTTTATTGTGATTTCTCCTAGTCGGCAACCATTCAGAGTGAATGATTTGAAGTTCCACATGGCTGATCAATTTTGTGCAATGAAATCCTTATCTACGACTGGTTGAAGATGGTACATAGTTATCCAAATTATCAGTGAAGGAAACTTGATTAATAATATTGGCTAGGTGTTCATCCCAATGATATAATTTCCCTGTTGCCACCACATTTTGGACTCTGTTAAGCATGTTGATTTTGAGGTAGGAACCTCTTCCCATACTTGTGAGAGCCATTGAGAAATTTTTGTGGCTATATTTTGTGTGCCATAGATGATTTGGTTGACTATTAGTCCTCTTGAGTTTTCCTTAATGGTGTACCAGTTATTTCTTTGACTAGGGTCGGGTTTAATCAAATAGGTACATGTTCTCCTTTGTTTAATAATTCAGTGATATGTTAAATTAGGTCACCAATGATTTCAATAGGTGTGTTGAAGTATAACTTCCCATTATGGTATCAACTGATGATGAATTCTGCAATAATTTCTTTTTTCCTTGCGAAACTTTCCATTAACGATACATTCATGTAGGTAAGGATTGTGCTAGATTTTAATCACTGATATTCCTCTCTCCATCGACCACCTTTTTTCGATCCCCATTCCTTGATTTCCTTCCAACCCCTCTTCCATTGTTGCTCGACTACTCTGGCGTTGTGAATGTTGTGCAATCGACTTTCTAATGGTGTGTTGGATCTTTCAAATTGTTTAAGTTTGTTTGTCATGAACCTGGTGGTTGTGGTTGACTTCTTTGGTGTTATTGCGTCGGTTGAATGCTCTGGTTCAGAAGGTGGTAAGACATTCTCTGGTGTTCAATTTCTTCACAGAATGAAATCCAAGTCTCTTCCAATGCAGTATTTATAGAAAAATTGTTTTGGGCAGGTGAAGGCGTAGTGGTTGGTGGTATTAATTACAGTATTGATGGTGGACTTAACTACAAATAATGGGTTTTTGGTGTTTCCTTCAAGGCATGACGACTTTTTTTCTCTAGGTGTTAATGTTCACGATGACTTGATTGGACTGGTTTTTCTTCTTTATGTTGGCATATTTCTAGATCGTGATGGTGTCTATAGTGTCGAGGTGATCGATATTCCTTGTTCTCACTCTGCTCATGTCGATGATTGTATCTCCCAATTTATGCTTTACTTCTTCCTGCCTCATCCTTGTCGAAAGAATTGATCCAGGATCTTGTCATACTGATTGTTTTCATTGTAAGTTTTCTTGTGTTTGTTTTAGATTTTTATAGTTTTTATTTTTTATTTTTCAACTGTTTATAGTTACACAACCATTTTTTTTAATCTTTGTATCATTTTAGTTGGGCCCCATTAACCAATTTCTAAAATACATTCTCCTTTAGTGTTTTTATTCGGACTGATCCATTAGTGTTGATTTCTTCTATAATGTATGGACCCATCCACTCAGTGTGTTGTTTCAAAGGTTTTCCTTTTACTCGAGTATTGTATAGTAATGCAAGGTCTCCAACTGACAAATTTTTGCATTTGATATTTCTATCGTGCCATGATTTTTTTTTTTTGTTGGATTTCTTGGTATTGTATTGCAATTAATCAATGCTCTTTGAGTTTAGATAATTGCATTAATATTTCTTTTGTGTAATTTTCCACATCGATGTGTAGTATGCCGGCAGTCACAGGGGTTGTTTGATGAAAGTGTAATGGTACAACTACTTCCTATCCACAGACAAGTCAAAATGGTGTTTGACCTGTCGAACATTTGTATGTCGTTTTGTATGCCCGTAAAATGCCAGGTATCTTATCATCTCAATCATATTTTTCGGTGTTACATATTTTTGTTAATCCTCTGGTTAATGTTTAGTTAAAAGCTTCAATTTCACAATTAGACTAAGGATGATACGTTGTACTTTTTCGATGCTCGATCATGAATTGTTTTATCAGAGATGTGATTGTTTTGTTCACAAAATGTGACCCTTGATCACTGATCAAGGTCAATGGACACCCAAATCATGTGGCAATGTTCTCGTATATAAATTTTGTGGCTATCTCACTTGAGTAAGATTTGACTAGTTATGCTTCTTCCCACTTGGTAACATCTTCGACTACTGTGATGATATATTGTTCTCCTGTTCATCTAGTCGGTATCGGAAATGATCCTATGAAATCAATCGCCCAAAATTCAATTGTTAAGCTTAGGTTTACCGATATTAAAGGATTTTTCAGTGCTTGGTAGAGGCCGACCTAGTCAATGGCATCGGTCATATTTGTTCACAAATTCTCGACAATCCCGGTGTATGGTCGACCACCATAATCCCAACTGTTGGATTTTTCTGGCTGCACTATTGACCTAAAAATGTACTCTATATGGACTATAGTGTGCTTCATTGATTATATTTTCTCTTTAGTGGTCGAGAACACATCGTCTTAAGACTTCGTCTAATCCACGATTGTAAAGAAATTTGTTTACTACAATGAAGGGCGCAACTTTGATCGTTAGGATCTTTTTCTTTTTATCACTCATTCCCTCTGGCGCTTGGCCTTCCTCTATGAATTGAGAATTTTTTTCTAATTCAGAGGACACATCTTTGATTATGAATAAATGGACATCTGATAAGTCATCTTCAAATCTGATTGGTCGCCTTTGTCGATTCTCGACAAGTGCTCGGGTCCAACATTTGTTTTACCTGGTTGAATTATGATTTCAAACTCAAATTCTTAAAATAATAGTAACCATCAACAAATTATTCTGTGATGAAATGGTTTATTTACTAATTATTTTAATTCATGATGGTCTATGTAGAATACAAATATATTAGCGAGTAAATAATGTTGATATTTTTGAAGTGTGAATACCATTCCAAGTTCCTCTCTTTCCGTTGTTGAGTAGTTTCTCTCAGCTTTGTTCAATTTCCTACTGTTGTATGCATTTGGACGGTCCATTCCATCATCACCAGGTTGAGTTAAGTTTGCTCTGATTTCTATCCTAGACACATCGATACGTACATGGAATTTAATTGACCAGTTTGGAAATCGTAATATGGGTGCTTTGACTATTTTTTTCTTTAATATGTTGAATGCTGCAACGCATTCATCGGTTCACTCGTATTCCTGAATTTATTTTAGTATTTCTTCTAGGGGGTACGTCATGTCAGAATAATTCCGGATGAAATTTCTATAATATCATGAATGTCTGAGTAAAACTCTTACTTGTTTAGGATTTACTAGTGGTTTTAAGTCGAGGATAATTTTAATTTTTGCATAGTCAACTTTAATGTCTTCCTTGCATACTACATGTCCAAGTAAGATTCCTATTGGAGTTGCAAAGATACACTTCTTGATATTAAAGATAATTGGATCTTTCAACATCTTTCTAACATAAGTCTTAGCCATTTACAGTGGATTTTTACATAGAGTAGATTTTCCAATCGTCAAATTATACAACCATGTTTTGTAGATATATTCCTGAAATGCTTTGACGACAATTCTAAATAATACAGGTGGGGAATTTTTCAATCCAAATGGCATGACTTTGTATGTGAATGATCCAAATTCGCATACAAATGTCATCTTCTTTTGATATTCTTTAGCAATGGGTACTTGATTATATCCTGAAAAGCCGTCTACAAATGAATAAAGCTCATGGCCTGTAGCTTCATTAGAAATTTTGTCTACAAAAGGGGTCGAAAATGGGTCTGTAAGGGTTACTTTATGAATTTATTGAAAGTCAACACATATTTTTAGTCGTGTCGGGTCGTGTTTCTTCAGTTGGACTACCATTGGACTTTCCCAATCTGACTGATCGATAGGGTAAATGATTGTGGCAGCCAACATCCTGTGGATTTCTTTCGTTACTATTTCCTTGTATTTGTGCGTGAGTTTGTATGGTCTTTCTGTATTGGGTTTGCCTCGGGTTTGATGTCAATTTTCATTTCACCCATTTCTTGAACAATTCCTTTTAGATATTTATAGTCTCAAGCAAAAACATTATGAAATTATTTTAATAAGTTGATGATTTATGTCGTTTGTTCTTCATTTCAATAGTCACCTATCTTTGCATATTTAGGCCTATCGCCATTAGATATATTGACTTCTTTTATCTTAACTTTTGCATCCATCCATTATAGTGCTTTAATTTCATGGATGGTCGGAATCATGGATTTAGTAGTTGGGATGGATTATAACCATAGGATTTGGTTATTAGACCAATTTAATGACCAAATAAGAAATATTAAGGATCAATTAGGAAATCGTATCCTATGGATGTGTATGTTTTCACATTGAGGGTATCGGTTGGACAGTTTGGAATACAAATTTGATTCATGATTCCCATCTAATGGATGGTTTGAGGAATGGGGGCACGACAAGGTTGTATCAAAACAAGAAAAAAATCATTTTTAATGCCTGAATGAGTTTCCCATTGCCTCAAAGTAACATTTTGGTGACTGGGTACATGGCAGAGTAGTATTAGAGTGAAGGTTGCAACACTTGATCTATTTGGGCCAAATCCATACCTACATAATGAAATCAGCAGTGGATTTGGGGTAAATTAATTTGTGTTAAGTGACAGGTATGCAAAATTCGTGTGCGCATAGTTTGTAATGCATATAGGTGCATCATATTTGTACATAAGTGGATGCATGTGGACGTTCGGGTAGAAAACACAATGAAGAATGAAATTTGTTGCAAGAACCCAAGAAAGCTACATTAGGTGATATGATAGTTGTAGCAAGAATTGGAGAATGATCTCCATGAGGTAGCGCCGATAAAAAGGGAAATTCTCACCTTCCACTTTTTCTGTTTATAGAATAAGAAGTGTATGCTTGAAAAGTTGAAAATATAAATAATACGCATATGTGTATGTATTTAATAGCTACTCATTTAGAAAATCATAACTAACAACCCTTAAATGCTTTGCTGAAAATACCTGAAGGTGGGTCTACTATGGCATGGAAGAGAAATTCCATGCTATGAAGAGGAATTGGAAAGGGAGAAATCATGAACTCTTCTCTTGTTATTGAAATTATATTTTCCGAGTTCTAAGTACTAAAAATTATTCCATAGGAATGTTGAAATTACAAGAGTCAGGTAGATGAAATGCATATGCACTAGTGAGCATATCAAATGCATTGTGCGTGGTTGAAGATATTGATGATGCTATTGCATGTGACCAGCAGGAAGGTGAATGGAAGTTGGGACAATAAATTTGGAATCAAGAGGTTGGTGTAAGGATTGTGAGATTCGTGGTAAGAGTCCAATTGCTCGAGTAACACAAGAATGTTGAAGGCATCTATGCAAGTAATAGCATGTTTATGTTGAATTCACAAGTGTTGAAATGGGATTGGGTAAGAATCCTTTAAGTCATGTTTTAATTATCATAAACTGACATGAATGTGATGTTGAATGAATTTATGTGAATGTTATCTCACCAGGTATGGTGAGGTATGGGGTAGTAAGAGAAATGAGCCTTATGCCCTCCAATTGGTTAAAAATTTGAAAGCATTCATATGAATGAGTATCATGCCATGTGTGTGTTGGTTATGAGTTCAATAAGCAGAGTAAAGAAAGACTTATGGTCTTGTTGTGATATTTCTTGCCATATGAGATAGCCATGGGTAAGATCACATGGGATAGCTGGCTAAATCCTTGGGATGGGCCTATGCTTGAGCCCGTCTATGTAAGAATGGTTTATGTTATGCAATATTTGAATGCATTATTAAATATGCAAGAAATTATGAAAGATCCATGAAGTGCTTGAATTTAGTTAAGAATATTTCTTTGTTTGAACATTGAGTGAGTATGTTTGGGTCTAGATGCCTGGGTTCTTGCTCACTCCATTGGTGTGAGTTGTAAATAAATTGTTAATACTTTCATATTTATGTCCATTTTATAAATGTGAAATGTTATAGCTAGAATATGTGACCGGATAGTATGGAATCCATGAATCAATGCAAGGATGCATTGAGTAATTGTGAAATGAAGGATTTTATAGATCGTGTGGTTATGCATGCATATGTGGGGGTACACATGTTGAGATACATCATGTGAATGCATGGATTTGAATGTGGATGCATTGTGTGAATGCAAGCATGTGATATAGTGATTTGTTGGAACTTGTTAATAGATGAAATGTTGAATTGTTGGAAATTGTAAGATTGTTTCATGAGCTAATATGAATGCAAGGAAAGGAATTACATGGAGAAAGTAGTAATGTTGAGGGATTACCAAAATGCTATTTTGGGAGAATAGAGTTGCATGAATGGAGTATGGATGTCTAATCATGATGTTTTAAATTTTTACTTGATTGTAGAGATCATGTGGTTGTAGTTGCAATTTTATTTTGATAATGATGCATCTATAGTGAAGTATCATTCCATTTAAAAATGTTGACATCTATTAGTGATTGAATTGTCGTTGTTCTGATTCTGAGATCATATCTTGATTGTTGTGGGTAATGTAATGAAAGTTAAATGTTGTAATGAAATGGTGTATGCACAGTTGCTCATGACTTGCTTGGTTGATTGAAAAAGTATATTGCATGTAGCATTGACCTTGGTATGACAACGTGTGTAATCCCAAGATGAAAGTTGGGAGATACCATGACCAAAATCCAAGTGTTATGAGATCATGGCTATGAGAATTTAATTTTTGTAGGAAGTAGAATTATAAATTTTGGATCCAAATATTTTGTTGATAATTATTAATGCTATGAATTGTTTGTTCGATATGGAAATGTGTCCAAAGGACATGTTATAGGCGGTTGTAGGTGGATGTCCAGGTTATGGCAATAGGTGTAAAACCCTAAGGGGTAGAGTTCTTACACTTACAAAGGAAAACCCATATGATTATTCCCTCATAGCTATGAAAAAATAGGTTCTATAGAAAGGCATAGTTATAAATTCCAAATTTGGAAGTTTCCCATAACTCTAAATTTTTGTAGGATACCAAATTGTAAATTCAAGATTTAAAATTGATATGATATTATTGATTACTTGGCTGACATGAATGGTGTTAGGGGGACGTGTAGTGATTGGATGTCCTAGGGAATGGTGGTTGTGCAGACCATGAAGGGAAATGAGCTACCACTTTCCAAATCCAAGCGATATGGGAAAGAAGCTCATTGTTGAATATTCCAATTCCTGTAGAAGACAAAATTGAAATTTCAAAATTAAAATTATTTATTTATTACTGATGCTCTTGACGTTGTTGACTATGGAAAAATGTGAATTATGTTAGGAATACATGTTGTAGGAAACATGTGTTATGGCCTACGAGAGCCAAGGTTCACGAGAAGGATCTAACATCTGGATTTGATTTGGGAGAAGATGAAGTTATGCCAGTAAGGTATGCGTTGGATGTTGAAGATGAAAGTGAAAGGTACATCTAAGTGTGGCTTGAACCTAGGAAACATTGGTTCCCATAAGAGGGGAATCCAAGAAAATATATTCCCTTTATTTCTTAATAATGCCAAATGGAGGTGCTAGTGTGGCAATATTTTTGGTGTGCTTTTTAGCCCAATCATGGAATTGGCTTAGCACCCTAAATGCCCAGTAAACCTAGTTGGTGCACTAGTTGGCAATTTATTATAGAATGTTGTGGCGTAACTATTGTGCAAACCAAACGTTCATTAAGCATATATTCATAGATGATCCAAGGCTTTTGGAAGTTGAAACTGGTCACTTGTGGAGCTGTGTGAATATGCTTATTTAGATAAGTAATTGACTACCTTGCATCTTCTTACTCATTTACTATAATATAGACATGTGTGTATGCTTTGGCTATGATTTGAAAATATTCAAGGGGATGAGTTCTATGATAACCAATCTGATATTAGTTGTTTCTTTGATAAATATTAGGTAGTGACATAAGAAAGGACCTTGAATAAATCCTAAGGATGCATCCGGACATGTGACTGTCCTAAAAATATTAGTGGGTAGCAATTGAGATTGTTAGTTTAGTCTAAGGCACTTGGTTTGTTGAGTGAGACTAGTGATAATGGTAAATGGAGAATAATGTTGGTGGACTTGTGGCAGTCCTTTCAACTAAATATCTTGTATGAAAACCATGGGGAATGCCTTAGTTGTGAGGCCTTGCATAGACCTTAGATGTGAGTGTCATCGCTGAAATGATGAAATGTGAGTCAAGCATTTGTAAGGGCTAAGCAACAGGGAACCATGATTGTGGGACTCTCGATTAGAACAAGATCAAGATGGAGGACCTCTTACTCCTCTCTTTCCATTTTTATTTTTGCAATCTAGAAACAAAAAATTGTTGAATGCATGTTTTTTTTGGTAAGTAAAAGTATTCACATTATATTAACAGAAAAATTCCTTACAATCATCATTACAGATTCGATCATCGTTATATGTATGATAATTGCATGCTACACTCCTCCAAAATTTACTAACCCAATATATATTAACCTATGCCCATAGAACCCTACAAGATGATACAGAATCGATTCCCATCAACCTAGAAGTTACATAATCAAATCCCAGCAAAATCCCTACCAACAAGAACATGCAGACATCCTCCAAGCCAAACCAAGACAAAACAGAGTTGAAAATAATCTTACTACAAAAAGAAAGCGATAAAAAGTCTCATAATCCTTTACAATTGACTGTATAGAAAAAATATAGCGAGAAACATATAAATACCGAGATCGTGACCACAACCAAACCAACAATAAAGCTAACTTATAATAAAATATAAGCCAAATCCTGCCCACCACCCTAACTGCTACCCAAAAATTCTGGTTTCGGTGCACTAGGAGGAGGAGAAGGAAGATACGGAAATCCTATTCAAGAGATAAGGGAGTCAACTTTAGCTTCCATGCACTAGAAAAAAATATATATAGAAACCTTCCAAGGACCCTGAGCATTATCCCCCTTTTCGTCATTTTTCCTATCCCAGTCAATCCAAACAACTAAATTCTTCATCACCCAATACACCACCACTATTTTTTCATACAGACTTACACAACCAACCATGTGACCTAGATCCAAGATCCAATCCTCGACCTTCTTGCACTCCTCCCTCGGATTTTGCTGATCTAACTCCTGCCAAATTTTCTCTTCCATTTCTGCAATGTAGTTCTATATCTCCAAGGGAAATTCAAGCTCATAGAGACGTGATTCCCATAGAGCTTGTATCTGTACCCTTGACATGCACTCATGAGGCTCTGGTTGATCACTCAAAATTTTACCTATGCTCTTACTAACCTCCATATTAATCCAACCAACACAATTCTGCAAACTCCACGTTTTTGCATAGGGAGCATAAGAGACAAACCACAACAAAAACATATATTTCGCTCTGTCACCCTACTTCCTGCTAAATAGCCTATTCCTTCTTGTCGTTACTATGATGACATGCCATATTATGATGATACCTTTCCCATATCCATCTCATAAATGAATCTTTCCATGTCTGCAATTAACATATCCACTTTCAGACTTCATATTACTTTGTACCTCCCACTGTTGACTGGGGTTGTTCATATAAGCACATCAGATGATATTAATGAGGTGTCTGGTCATTACTTAAGAGAAACAATCACCACCACACTCCTCCACATGCTAGCATGCTCCTCTACATACACGGTATTCCTTCTGAACATCCACCTGGAGGTTAGCCTTGTCCTCAATCTCAAGGAGCTTACATCTATCACAGTCTGTCCCATCTAGGATCATTTCCCAATCCTTTTCCCTAACATCTCTACGCGTGTTAAATCCAAGGTTGGATAAGTTGTCGGCCATTTTTTCTAGCCCTCCTGACGTGGGAGAACCACGTCGTAATCTGTTCATTGGTGGTTTATGTAGGACCTCCACATGCCCTTCCAAACGCCACAAGGCTGCCACCTTTAAACTCTGAGTGCCACTTTGCAGTTGTTTCACCATGTTGATGACTAATTGTGAGTCTCCCTCCACCACCATCGGCATGCTAAAATTTTCCATAGCCTACACCAAGCCTAGCAGTAGACCTTCAAATTTTGCAGTGTTGTTGGTCTCCCTTCCCAAGAAGCCATCACTGAAACCTTTCATGCCCCCCGTTGTTCACGAATAATGAAACCATAACTCTTCGGGCCTGGATTACCTTTTGATGTCCCATCAAAATTTAGTTTAGACGGGTGCTCTAGAGGAGGAAGCCATCTATATGGACTCTATAAATTGTGAGGTTTCTCATCCCTTTCCTTTAGTTTTGTCAGAATTCCCTTGAAGCCCTAGTCATGCATAATATGTCGCTCATTACTAGTCAGCTCCTAGTTTTTATTCTCCCAGTTTCCCATAAGAATTGTTTCTATCATATTACTAGTAATACCATCCCAGACTTTAATCAGGTTGGTTTCTTCCTTGAAAATTATAGACTTTCGTTCATGTTATATTTCCCATATAAGAAACAAAGGGAATATTTCCCAAAGGCAGTTAAGAATGCCATTTTGGAAAGATTTTTTGGGCCATTTCATCAGATATCTGACTGGATTATGTCATAACCTTGTCTAATGATGGACTATCATCACTCCATGGTCCCAGAGTGCATAAGAGAAGTTGTAGGAGTCAAGCAAATGAGTGGAAGTTTCCTCCGCATGTTCACAAAGAGAGCACCGGTAAGGTCCAACCATCCCCATTTTTGTAATTTTTCACTTGTTGAAATTTTGTTTCTTAGCACTAGCCAGTAGAAAATTGAGATTTTAGGCCAGACCTTCTTCTCCCATAAGGTGCTCCAGGTTTTTTCCTCCTGGTCCAGATCACTCCGAATTAAAATGGAGTAGGATTATTTTAAAGAGAAAACCCCTTTATGAGTGTAACCCCACCGAATATTATCATTACCCTCATGCCATCTTATGTTGTAGTTTTTTAATTCCTCTTCCAAGCACTCAACTTCTGCCCATGGAACAAAACATTCCAGCCAGTTTCGAGGAGCCCAAGAGTGATAAGATTTCATGGGTTCCTGGTCACCCTAGATATCCTTAACCCTATAAATTACCCTATATTTTCATTCCTCCTGAACTAGTTGGAACTTCCCCTCCCTCCCTAGAGGAGGGAGTTGTTTCCATGAATCCTCCCATATCTTGGCCATATTGTCGTTTCAGACCTCCCAAAAACTATGAGTGTGCACCAAGCTTCGGCCTTGCCAAGCCATACGTCAAATGTGTGACCTTGGTTTATCCCCTGAGATCCAAATTGAATCATGACAGTCCCAACCTTCCGCATATTTGGAATTCCATAATTTGGTCCATGGTTTCTGGGTGTGGGTTACCCAACACCACCAAAGTTTCATCCCAGCCACCATGCTTGCCTTTTCTGGGTCATGAAGCCCCATCCCACCTTGCGATTTTGGGGTGCAAACAATGTCCCATTTGAATAAGGCCCATTTATTGGGATCCTATGTTCTGACCCAAAGAAATTTTCTTTGTATATTTTGCAGATCCCGTAGGATAGTTTTTGGATCCATCATAGAAGAAAACATATAAGTCAACATTGCTTGGAGAATAGAGTTAACCAGAACCAGGAAACCAACAAGGTTTAACATTCGCACCGTCAAATTGTGCAGACATTTCTTAATATTATCAAGCAAATCAATCCAGGAACCCTTTTTAGCAATGGTGTTGATTAGGGGAGTGCCCAAGTATTTGGACAGAAGGGAGATTTCCTGAAACCCTAGGATTATAACAGATATTATGGTGACTAACCCTAGGAGTGTTCAAAAAGAAAACCTGATATTTTTTTCATTCACCTCTAAACCCGACGCTCGACCAAAAATTTCCAGACATTGTTAGAAACTACCAGCCTTCTGAACTTAGGGATGTCCCATTAGCATGGTATCATCAAAAAATTTCTGGTGGGTTTGTCTTTCCCCTCCAGTGGTCACCCTTAAACCTCTTATAAAATTGTTATCTCTTAGGGCTGAAATAGATCTCCCTAAGCCTTCAAGCATGATAATAAACAAAAACAACAACAAGGGGTCCCCTTGTCTAATGCCCATAGAGGGTTTGATGATTCCAGAAGGAACCTTGTTCACAAGAATTGAGAAAAAAACGTAGAAACCATATTCATAACATAGGTAACCCAGTTTCGATTAAAACCAAAAGCTTCAAGCATTTTCCTAATAAATTTCCAATTTAGTTTGTCATAAGTTTTAGCAATATCTAATTTGACCAGCATACCTATTTTTTTTCTTTAGAGAGTGTAAAATTTTGTGAACAAAAATAATCCCATCCTATATTTGTTTGCCTTCCACAAAACTTGACTGCTCCGGAGATATTAGAGCTGGCAGAATGGGTTTCAGTCGGTTAGATATGACTTTAGTATATGACATTGCATAAATTTTGTAGATGAAATTGCATAAACTGATAGGCCAAAATTTGTCTAGGGTGTCCTCTCTTTCACATTTGGGGATTAGGGTTAGGAAGGTGGAATTTAGGGCAGGAAAAATGTGGACAGAAATCTTGGAATATTCCACTATTCACCATACATCCATCTTGACCATCTCCAAGAAATGGTGAAACAAATTGATTACAAAACCATCTGGGACCTCGAAGGTTCCTTCCTTCATTTGAAACACCGCATCCCAAACCTCTGTTAAAGTGACGGTCTTTATCAGTAACTGATTATGTTCATTGGACACCAAAGTCAGGATTCCTCTTGTAATAGCTTCTATGTCCTCTAAGCAATCCCTCCCAGGATATCTTAATATATTTTAGAAGTGATAGTTTGAGACGGCTTCAATGTCCTTCGTCATCCCCACCCTACCTCCCCATACATTTTTAAGTGAATAGGTTTTATTTTGAAATCTATTTCGGATAACAGAGTGATGAAGAAACTTGGTTTTTTTCTCTCCTTCTTGGAGCCATCGAATTCTATACTTTTTCCACCATAGAATTTCCTCCTATCTCTCCCTTTCTTCTAGCTTAGCTTCCAATATTCGCTCTTCCTCTTTCAAGGCCATAGAATATCCTTCATTAGTTCCAATAGCCTAGATCTCCCAGAGGTGAGCTTCCAACCATATATTTTCAAGAAAGATATTCCCAAACTCCTCCTTATTCCACTTCTTGATATTGGCTTTCAAACCCTTCATGTTTTGCTAGAAATTATGCATACTATGCTCCTGACCCTCACACATTTCTCCGCACCAAGACTTAATTTTTTCTTCAAAGTATAGATTCTCCAGCCAAAATTGTTCAAAATGGAATGGCTTCTTAAATTGTGATCCAAGCCCACTCCACATAATTTCAATTGGCCAGTGATCAGAACCCCTCCCCGAAAGCGTTGCACTATGTATTTCACTTACCAAATATATTATTGATTCAGTAACTAAAACTCGGTCCAATATTAACATGATATGGTGATCCCCAGATCTCTTATTAGTCTAGGTAAACTAGCATTCCCTTGGAGTGATGTCCACCAAACCCAGGTACTCTATGGTTTCTCTGAAAAGATCACATTCTTCCTCCAAGCAGCGTCTTCCACCCTTTTTTTCCTCCAAGGAAGTGATTAGATTAAAATCACCTCTCACCACCCAATGAGCATTAGGCAGGCTCTCCCTCAGATATATGCGAGAGCCAAGAAAATATTTTTTATCTCCTGCTCTTTGCGGCCCATAGACATTCGTTAACATCCCAATGATAGAAAAACCCACCACCCTAAAATTTGTTGTGAGCGAGTTCTGAGTCCCTTAAAACCCACTCAAGTTAACCCAAGATGGATCCTAAAGGATACCCAGACCTCCAAAAAAACCTCTTGCATCTATCCCCATACGTTCACATATTTCCCGTATTTTCTCCTTCATCTCCTGGATCTGATCTACTACACACTTCGTTTCTTGTAAGAAGACAATAGCCGCATTTGTCTTCTTAATCTTTTTACTCAGAATTTTAATCTTTCTAGGGCTATTTAAGCCTCAAATATTCTAGGACAGGAGATTCATTGGGAAAACTTACAACCCTAGGGAATATTTGGTTGTTCGGTATTGTCATGACTCAACCAGCCTCCTTCCTACTTCTGCAACCTTTTTTTGTTTGTTTTTTGTCCAGTCTTCCTCCCCTTCTCCTCAGCTTTCTTTTTTTGTTTCTTTATGGGATCCTGAGCTAATACCTAGTCGGTTCGAAGCTCTAGATTTCAAAATTTTCTTCCTTAAGAAGGATAACTTGTTCCTGAGGAACGTACCATTTGTCCTTCTCTATGCATGCTTTTTCAATCCCTTCCAGATCATAATCCCCTATATCCATATCCTCAGCTTCCACCTCATATTCATGTCCCATACTTTCATCTCTGTTATTATTTTGAAGTTCTGATTCTTTTACAGGATTTTGGTCAGGATTTTCATCCTCCGAGTGGGAGATCGTATTCATGGTTCTCCTTACTTCCAAGCTCCAGGGATGATTTTAAGGAACTGTAATTATTTAAAAGTTTATAAATGTTGGCGAATCTTACTAGTTCTTAAAATTCCAACTATAAAATGTTTGGTGATATTTTTCAAAAAATATTTTAATTCCAAGGATTTTATATCATTTATATAATAATTTGGCATTTTTTAGGGTGAAAAAATTTTACCCCATCAAAATTGGGTGAAACAAGTCTCAAAAAATGCAAAATGGCGAACCTTTTTTCGGAGAAAAACATGGAAAAATAGCCCAATGGGATAAATTTCGCCCCTAAAATTATCCCTGCCAAGCTCTCCTCCTCCTTATTTTCCAAAACTTTGAAAGGGTTTGAGGTAGCAATTTTCTTATGAATTTCTTGATGTTCTTGTTTTTGACTTCCTCTCTTCCGGGATGTGACTTTTGTAAAACCCGGATCGACTCAATCTCCTTCCTTCCCCGCTTCTGTTTAGGTACATTCATAGGCAATTCTCTAAATAAGTGACTGTATTCATGACATCTATGACATCTAAATGGAATTTGTCCATAGTCCATGTTTTGCATCCATTCCTCCGGTAGTGCCTTACATAGGTCCATATAAGCGTAAATACAAGCATAGGTAGTATAACATTGAATATTTGTTTGTTCAGAGATCTTGATGAACTTCCCTAGGCATTTCCCAGATCTTCCAATATTTTCGGGTCCCAATACTCACTGGGAAGATAGTACAACCTAATCCATACAAGGGAAATTCACATGTCTTCTGGTTTTGGACTGAATTTCTCTATCCATGTCCTTAATAAAAAACCAACATTGTAATAGAAATAAAGACCTCCATCCAAGATACGGTTCCTTTCCTCCATACTGATAAAAGAGATCGTGAAAAATCCCTTTTAGCCCAAATGTAAATCAAAATTCCCCTTCGGTTTCCATGAAGAGTTGATCCACCATATCAGTGCTTTATCTGATGGATGTCTACCAATGAATTTACCAATTAGAGCATGGTCCAACATGAACTGGATCTAATCTCTCAGGTTCAAAGACCTAACCACCATGGATGGGATCAAAGATTCCTTTGGCAAGCATTGCCCGGGATTTCAGTCCATGCCCATTGTACCCAAGAGAGACCTTTCAGACAGTTTATTTGGAATCTCACCAATTTGTATCTCCTATTATTATGGGGTTTGGGCAGTAGAGACACCCCCCCCCTCATCCTCCATCATCATCCGTCAAAACCTCACCACCTACAAAAAACACTGTACACACCTGCTTCCTCAATTCTTGGAGCTCGCTTCCTTTGACTATTTTCCACTTTTTTCATTGTTGAATGCATGTTACAGCTAAAGGTTGTATTGGTTTTATTTTTTCTTGAAATAAACCATGAATGTTGAATTAATTAAATTTCTATAAAGAAATAAAAATAAATGAATTCGTCCACTGTTGAGTAAATTGTGAAATGTGTAAAATACTTTTGGATAAAGCATGAAACTTCCTAGTCAATTGAGAAATTAAGTTGACTATTTTTTATACTGTAATGTCCCAAATTTTTCATTGGGTCACAATGGCCAAATCACATTTTCCATATTCATGAAAGTTGTCAAAGGGATGCTAAAAGTCAAATAATCGCCAAGGAGGAAAATCACTAGTTTCCTAGGTTGGGGGTGGAAGCTTTGAGATTTGGAATAAGGGGGATAATAAATGATGTTTAGACATCAGAAGAGGATAAATATTTAATAATGTATCTTATTAAATAAATACAAGAGAAAAATGAAATGGCTATGGAGAATGGAGACACATGGAGACTATGGGGCCCACTCAAGCTAGAATTCCTATGTTAAATGGCATCCTCCTCTTGTAATTTCGAATCTATGGGAAGCCTAATGTTTTGGTATGGATTATGAGGTTAATATACGTGTACATATACTTCATAGGTCGAATTTGGGATGAATTGTAACTTACATGGGAGAGGAAGAGCCAAATGGAGTTTCATGGACACTTGGCTAGATTCCCCTTACATTTATGACATCTATGACACCAATGATGGAGATTCTATGACAGTTATGAGACAAGTCATATATGAAGGCTGACATACTGACATAATGAAATTTTAGGACTAAATAGATCATCTTAGAGGTCAAATTTGGGATTTGAAGAAGGCCAAGAGGCTCCTACTCAAATTTGGGAGAAGAGGGAAGGTGAAGAGAGAGGCCACATGGCATAGCATGAGCAGCCGCACCAATTTGAATTGGATTTGGTTTATGGGTGGATTTGGAACCTTAGAAGACTAATAATTTTTATAAAATATATGTACCATCCATGAGAAGAGGATTTTTCTCATTTGTGAATTGTGAGAGCTAGTGGATGACTAGTTTTCTTGCTTAAGTCAATTTCGAGCTTGAAAGATTCCCACCCTAGTTGGTGTTTGGAAAGGGCACTCAGGTATTTAATTGAGATTTAATGGAGTATTATTTTCATTTTAAATATACATTAATTTCATGGACATCTCAATATCATCTTGTTCTTCTATTCATCTCAAGTTTTCTCACCATATTTCAGCTCTATGGAGTGAGGCGCACTTGGTGAGCTATTCATCTTTTTGAGGGAGATTCTCTTGATCCATTATTTTTTATTCTGATTTAAATTATATTTTATTTAATTTAATAAATATCTCAGGTATAAAATCCAATATATCTCATCTATTATTGTCCAATATTGAAGAAACAGTGCCATTTCCCCAATACCTTGTTGTAAACTCTTGCAATCTTGATGGAATCAAATATATGTGTGTACCATTGATTATTTATGAATTAATAAACTGTAATTAAAGTATATTATGGGTTTCATTGTATTTATCTGAGAATTTGTGGCCATTGGGCCGAATTTCATAGCATTTGGGGCAAACTACATCTCATTTCCCCAAGGGTCCAAAACTAGTTTTTTATATCTGATTGAAGGAAGTCATAACAGCCATGGGAGTTCGATTGGTTCTGAATATGAGTCTTTGATAATTTATTCTACACATCCATTTATTCAATTTTATAATTTCAGTGAGTTTATTTACAGTTTGGAAGCCGTTCCGGCAATTACCCGAGAGGGATTTGAGCCCCAAAATTGCTAGTAAATTCATCTATCTTATTCAGAATTTGATATAGACTTTCAGAACTGATTAGAGGACCATAATACATCTATGAGAATAATAATTAAGTTATTATATCATTTATACACCTTCTATGAATATTTTGGAGCAATTGGGCTGATTTGGAGACCAAGACACTAAAACTAGTCAAGAGCCAAAATTGTAAAAAAAATGGAAAATTGGGCATTTTAATAAAATTCCAAAAAGGGGACATTACAGTGGTATCAGAGCATGATCTTGGAAGCTGATGTGGTCTGATATTTATTAGGAAAATAATTCAGGGACCACCATTATATATTGGAACCGAAATTTCTTTTGTTGAAGAGGAAAAAAAAGTAGGAGAAGATGGCAATTTTTGGAAACTATGACTAGGCATGAAAAGGGAACTTCATATGATGGTAAGGAGATAATAAAATGCATGGAACCTATATTTGAATACATTACCAAGAATATTATGAAATGATTTGAATTTTTATCTATCCAAATTTGGGAAAAATATATTGATTTTAAGAAGACCAAGGGGGAAAATGCATAAGCTTGCTTGAAGGAGCAAAAGGAGGAGACCCATGAACCACCTAGTTCTAAAATAGGTGAAGTAGAAGAAGTAGTACATGAAGAGGATATAAATTCACTCCAAAATGACTCTGAAAAATATTAGGAAACATCACATGAGTATGAATAAGTTTTTATTGAAAATATTGAAGATAATTTTGAGACACATGCTACCTTGGAAATGAAACAAAGGGCATGTACTGATGGATGTTTGAACTATGAAGGAGTACCTACTATTGGGTGCTCACACCTCTATGTTGGTGAAATAGAGATAAATTTTGAAATTTTTTCTGCAATCCAAACTTCCATTAAACATGAAAATGAAGACCTTATAGCAGTTGAAGAAGAAACAAGATCAACTTCCCCATCACCACTTGAGCTTCATGAAGTTGGTCCAAGCAAGAAGGAATAATATGAGGAGGTTCATTTGCAGGAACCTTATTTTCTTGAAGGGTCCTTAAATATGAATGAAAAGAAGATCCAATAGGCCCTTAGAATACTCCATGACACTCAAGCATTAGTATCAAATTCTTATTGGAGAGCTACTTCCTTGGAGGAGCCATCATTCCTTGAAGACATGGAGAAGATACAAAGAGCAATGTGCAACATCAAAGGTAATTTCATGTCTTTGATTTTTGATAGAAAAAATTTCATTGAGCTTAGTAAATGGTTACATGAATCCTACTTGAATATTAATGAAGTTGTTGATAATCTCACAATTCAAAATGAGCAACTTCTTGAAAAGTTGCAAGACACTTGTTTTTCCTACGATGTTTCAGATTTTCATAAGGTAGATTGCTTGGAGGATTCTCATGACATGATGGATCATGAGAAACATGAAAAATTGTAGGTTCTTGATGTGCTTGAGGATTATAATGATGAGGTCTAATCACTAGTAATGGTGGAAGAGGAACTTGAGTTGCCTCTTGAAAATGGTTACACAATTTTTGAAGAAGTACATAATTCCACCACCTTGGAACCAACCCACGAGGAAATTTTTGCATTTTTTAGGGAGGTGCATAATCCTACCCCTATGGGTCCTTCACATTATGACAATTTTGCACTTACTGATCATTTGGGTGATTTGGTTATTTCTCCTACATCCTACACTTCTAAATTTTGCAGCAGTCATCCTAATGAAGTATGGGTGAAAGGTTTCTTTTTTATGGTGCCACATGAAGAGCATGGGCATTCTATTTCTCCTTTTGATGATGGAATTGTTACAGAACCACCTTATATACATTTTCAGCAGCATCCTTGTTTACATTATGATTATACACATCTACATGGGTGCACCTATGATGTTCACTTGAGTCACTTGGAGACTCGTGATTTTCCTTGCTCCTTTCCTACTCTATTTGAAGTTGGAGGAACTTCATCCCACACTTGGGTGAAGAGTTATATGAATGAAGAAAATTATTATTGGTAGAAACATCCTCTGATTTTACATGATGATATACATATTCATGAGTGTATTTATGAGACTTATTTGAGCCACCTGAAGTCTTCATGTTTTCCTTGCTCCTTATTTTGTTCATATTTTGGTGGAGGTTCTCCATTCACTTATTGGATGAAAGAACACATGGATGATTATATTGATGCACATTACATATCATTTGGAGAACATTATTATTCACATTTTCAGCAGCATTCCTTGTTACTTTATGATTATGCACATCTACATGGATGCACCTATGATATGCATTTGAGTCACTTGAAGACTCATGGTTTTTATTGCTCAACACTTGGTGTATTTGATGTTGGAGGAACTTCATCCAACACTAGGGTGAATAGACTTATGATAGGAGAAAAAAAAATTTACCAGCCACATAAATTGTTATATCTTTATGATTCACTCATTCATGGATGTATGGGTAATGCTTCTTTGAGTTATTTGAAGTCTCCTTGTTTCTGTTGCTCACTATTTGGTTCAAATTTGAGTGGAGATTGAGTCATTCACTTCTTGGATGAAAGAATACATGGATGAATATTTTGATGCATATCACTTCCTTTTTGAGCAGCATTATACGACATGGGATACTCACCTATGTCATTGGAGCATATTTGATTGGTCACTTGAAGCATGCATGTACTTGGAAAATGGTAGTCTACTCACTAGGAGGTATAAGCACTTTCATGATTTCGTGGTGAGGCACCTCCTTGATGTACATTATTATTATGTTTTTATATACTTTGATGATATATATTATGAACTCATTATGTTTGGAAGAATGCATACAAGAAAATTGGATCTAGGAATTCTCTTTCCAAATGGTATGGGTTGGAGAGCACTCTTAATTGTTGGAGTGCAATGCAAGCAATGGGACCCTGGGATAGTTTTTAGTCCCATTGATTTCAAATTATTTGGGAAACAAGAAGTATGGGAGATGGATTCCCCACTTAATAAGGTGATTTTAATCAGAGTAGTGCAGCAGCAAGCATGGTGGTTCCTCTCTGAAATATTCATGAAATCTCAAAGACTCAAGGTGGGCAGCTCAGTGGCAACTTCAAAGAATCATACAGAAAGCAGGTTCTTCAACAACCATGTTTGAAATTGCTTGAGGACAAGAAATATTGGGAAGGGAGGATTTTTAATGTCCCAGATTTTGCATTTGGTCACAATGGAAAAATCACATTTTCCATATTCATGAAATTTGTTAAAGGGATGCTAAAATTCAAATAATTGCCAAGGAGGAAAATCACTAGTTTTCTAGGTTGGGGGTGGAAGCTTTGAGATTTGGAATAAGGGGGATAATAAATGATGTTTATACATTAGAATAGGATAAATATTTAATAATGTATATTATTAAATAAATAAAAGAGAAAAATGAAATGGCTATGGAGAATGGAGACATGTGGAGACTATGGGGCCCACTCAAGCTAGAATTCCTATGTTAAATGGCATCCTCCTCTTGTAATTTCGAATCTATGGGAAGAATAATGTTTTGGGATGGATTATGAGGTTAATATATTTGTACATATACTTCATAGGTCAAATTTGGGATGAATCGTAACTTACATGGGAGAGGAAGAGCCAAATAGGAGTTTCATGGACACTTAGCTAGATTCCCCTTACATTTATGATATCTATGACACCAATGATGGAGATTCTATGATAGTTATGACACAAGTCAGATATTAATGCTGAAATACTGACATAATGGCATGTTAGGACTGAATATATCATTTTATAGGTCTAATTTGGGAGTTGTAGAAGTCCAAGAGGCTCCTACTCAAATTTGGGAGAAGAGGGAAGGTGAAGAGAGAGGCCACATGGAATAGAATGAGAACCACACAAATTCGACTTGGATTTGGTTTATGGATGGATTTGGAACCTTAGAAGACTAATAATGTTTAAAAAATACAGGGGTCAGCCATGAAAAGAGGATTTTTCTCATTTGTGAATTGTGAGAGCTAGTAGATGACTAGTTTTCTTACTTAAGCCAATTTCGAGGGTGAAAGATTCCCATCCTAGTTGGTGTTTGGAAAGGCCACTCAGGTATTTCATGGAGATTTAATGGAGTATTATTTTTAGTTTCAATATAAAGGAATTTCATGGACATCTCAATATCATCTTGTTCTTCTATTCATCTCAAGTTTTCTCACCATATTTCAGCCCTATGGAGTGAGGCACACTTGGTGAGCTATTCATCTCTTTAAGGGAGCTTATATTGCTCCAGTATTTTGTATTCTAATGTAAATTATATGTTCTTTAAGTTCAAAAATATCTCAGGTATAAAATCCAATATATCTCATGTATTATTGTCCAATATTGAAGAAACAATGTCATTTCGCCAATACCTTGTTGTAAACTCTTGCAATCTTGATGGAATCGAATATATGTGTGCACCATTGATGATTTATGAATGAATGAACTGCCATTAAAGTAAATTATGGGTTTCATGGTCGGTAACTGAAAATTTGTGTCCATTGGGTCGAATTTCATGGCATTTGGGGAAAACTACATCTCATTCCCCCAAGGGTCCAAAACTAGTTTTTTATATCTGATTGAAGGAAGTGATAACAGCCATGGAAGTTCGATTGGTTCTGCATATGAGCCTCTGATAATATATTATACACATACCCTACTTCAATTTGATAATTTTAGTGATTTTATGTTCATTTGGGAATCCATTCCAGCAATTACCCAGGAGGGATTTGAGCCCCAATATTGCCAGTAAATTCATCTATCTTATTCAGAATTTGATATAGACTTTCAAAACTGATTGGAGGACCATAATACATCCATGAACATAATAATTAAGTTATTATATCATTCATACACCTTATCTAAATATTTTGGATAAATTGGGCTGATTTGGAGACCAAGACACTAAAACTAGTCAAGAGCCAAAATTGTAAAAAAAATGGAAAATTGGGCATTTTAATAAAATTCCAAAAAGGGGACATTACAGACACTTAGGTCATGTTTTATCCTAACGATATTCATGTCAATAAATTTCTTAGGTAATATTCAAACCAAATTGGTTACAGTTGTTACAAGGTAGAACAAAATTTGTTGGAAATAAAAGTGTGGAGAGTTGTATACAATAACAATGGAATCCAATAGGAAACTCCCCTCTTAGGTCTTGGAAATTTCTCTGAACAATTTACAAGACCTAAGAAAATCTTGGGGATGAATCATAAAGTTTTGTAGGATTCCATTTCTTTGCAAAATGAGGTAAAGGATATCCTGGTATCTATCAGTGAGGGAAAGGACAATGAATCACTAAAGAATCATTATTCCAATCAGTAAACCAAAAAGCACCTGAGGTTGGAAGAATCAAATATCTTTGACCCTAAGATTCAGAGACAATGATCTCGATTGAAATGTTGGGAGTGTGGAGGAAATAATTGCCTCTGTCGATTTCCAACTAGAAGCAATAGGAAAAATGCCAGCCACAAAGTTTCCATACTTGTGAACCAACTGGAAAGTAAAGAGGAAGGAGGAATTGTTGAACTAAATAGTCCACATGTTGAGCTGGAAGGCCAAATCCAACAAGAGAAACATGTATAGGTTGATGGACTTGATCCTGAAAATCCCCTTTGAAATATGCAATGCAGGAAAGGACCTGCAACATTTTTGTGAATTTTGAAATATGTAACATGTGTAAATATTCATAAGCATTGGAACACCGAGGACAGTGTTGTTTTAAGGGGGTGAGATTGTAATGTTCCTATTTTGACCGCTGGAATTGATTGGCTTGATATGTAAATATTGTGCAAATTTGATGTATAATTCCTAGCATGGAGCTCAAGGCCAAGGCACTGCTAGTGAATGGTTTGGTTATAAAGGCAAGTGTTATGTAGGATGTAGACCATGTGTTAGCAAGCCATGGTAAATTTTGAAATCTTGTAAATATTTATAATGCAATGTCTAAGGTTGGCTATGGGGTAGCAACAAAACAATGGGGATATATGCTATTCATTAGGGAGAGGTGAGCCAGCGTGGGAGAGTCAACCTTGTGTTTCCAAGTGTCACCATGAGAACCCATGAAAGTGTCCTTTCCACCCATTAACTCTTCTGCAATAAGTAGTTGAGAAATCAGCTCAAGTAATTAATGAAAGCATGGACAATTCTAATGATAGAAAGGTAGAGGATGGGAGAAGTAGCTTCACACAGTCATTACCAACTTCCTAGAATTTTGTGTCATTCACCTTGACCTATGCATGAAATTTGCTTGGCAACCATACTCATAAGTCATTTGTGGGGGAAAGAGGGGTCCAATTTCTGAGTGTGATGAACTAGAACCCAATTGGTGTAAAAATTGAGCCAAGAGCTAGGCCTATTGAGTCTTCCCTTATTCTGAACCCAGTGTGGAATCACGTTGATGAATTCCTTTTTGTGTGTGATGAAAACTCAAATAGAGACCATAGGAAATCAACATCTAAGAGGAAATTCGAGATTGTGGGAGTTGGAAATGCCTGGCATTTGTTTGGATTGTGGAATCTAGTGATGGCATAAAATATCTACCTATTTAGAAATTAGGACCTCCTACACCTACCTAGGGAAGTATTGAGGGAAGGAGACACTCAAGGGACTACAAAGTATAGAAGGGAACCTTTCTCAACTATGTATGGAAGTGAGGTGGGTGTTGAGACTTAATAAAACCATTGAGATGTCTATATCTCCATAGAATATATCACTAGCTTACCAGTTATTGTTCTCATCCTCCTTCTGGTTAGCTAAACCCAGATGTATGTTTATTTACTTTGAGTACATATACCCTTTGTTGTGTGTGATCTTGTGTCATTCTCCTTAGTAGATAGCATATCCCAACTCGGGGTGGTCTATAAGTTTGAAATAATATAGGTTGGGTTGAGACCTATAGTTTGTTGGAAGATTTCACCCACATAGCCAGTTGCTTTGACCATTTACAGTTCAAATATAAGTGTTATTGTTTATGAATGCCCAAAATTGTTTTATGATGGATGCTTAACTGTTCATGATGAAATTAATGATATGATAACTTGAATTACATAGTATAATGATGGTCATTCTTGGAAATTAACTACTATGTGCATGAACGGCTAGCCGATATGCTTGTGAGGAGTATACTAGATTATGTATGAAATTGTATTGCTAGTTCAATTGTGTTCTTACATATGTATGTCTAATGGAATTTTCACTACTTCCGTAAGTTTTGTGAAGGTGTAACATGTACAAAGGAAGCATGCATTCATGCCTTAGTCACTTGCTTGAATCGACCAAGTCTTCATCTCCCAATTTGGAAGAATTATTGTGGAATTCTCATGGCTCAAATATTAGTGCAAAGGCCATGGAAAAAGATGGAAAATTTTGCTAAGTATGGGACAGAAAGTAGCCTGCCAATGTATCTGGTTCCGATGTTACGAAACTGTGATGTTGACTATGAAAGTTGGGATATAGATAAGAGGAGTAGCATAGTGTGTATGCTCAGACTTCTAAATCCCGATTGGGGAAAGGGTTGGCAGTGAAATCAACATCGATGGAGTTGTGAACGGGTTAAAATCAGATGTTTAATCTTTCAAATTCCAACATATGGAAAGTAGTGGTCAGATTCGGTAAGTCAAGGAGAAATTTGTTGGGGAAATGTTATGTCTTTCAAATTTTGACTCACAACATCAGAGGCATCAGACTCGAGAAGTCAGGGGTTGTTTGTTGGAATTTTGTTTGTGGTTTCAAATTTCGACTCCTAACAAATGGAGCATAGTAATTAGATCCAAGAAATCGAGAATTGTTCGTTAATATGCTAGTTTTACATTCTGATTTCTGACGTCAAAACAGTCAGAAAGGATTGAAAATGACGGAAAAGTGGAATTGGGTGGCGGGGATCATGGATTTAGTAATCGGGATGGATTATAACCATAGGACTTGGTTACTAGACCAAGTTAATGACTGGATAATCAATATTAAAGATCAATTAGGAAATCTTAGCCTATGGATGTGTATGTTTCTTATTTGAGGGTATCAGTTATATAGTTTGGAAGATGAATATGATTCATGATTCCCATCCAATGGATGAATTGAGGAATGGGGATGGGACATAGTTGTATCGGAGTAATAAAATTTTCATTTATGGCGCTTGAATGAGTTTCCCATTTCCTCAAAGTAACATCCAGGTGACCGGGGATTTAAAAAAGTAAAAAAGAGTAATCTTAAAAGAGAAAAAAGACATGTTACCCTAAGATATCTACATAGTCAAAAAATCAAATCACAAAATAAATATTTCTCAAATAGGCTCCTCTATGAGGATATCAAGTCCAGTGAGACAAACAAAAGTAGAAAGTTGAGTTAGATATTTCAAACACTAGATCAAAATAGGGAAATATATCATATATGTACCCAATGAGTTAATATTGAAAGAATAGTTACAAATCTAGGGTTGCATCTGAATCCATCTATCCTGGGTATCCCCCCTTCGAAGAGGATCACCACTAGGTAAGATACCTAAAAATAATGAATTCTAGGCTACCTCATTCACCGACATGTCATGAGTTAGCTACAAATTCAGTATAAATACATTGATTTGGATGATCTACAGTACTGAGTGGGGATGGTGCACCACCTAGCCATTTGGTTTCAGTATTTCCACTTAACCTCTTGAAAGGAGAGGCCCATCCAGCCATTTGGTTCCAGTATTTCCACTTACTCTCCTGAAAGGAGAGTCCCACTTGCAAATCGGTTTTAACCACTTCCAACAATACTAGAGGATTTTGGTTCCCTAATTGGACAATCACTATGTCTCAAGTGAATAGTGACAATGGAGAATCATTTGGATTCCTATCCCTGAAGTCCTAACTTAACTACAATTTTATTTTAATAATCAAGAGAGGTTAATGTGTGTTTTACTTATATTTGATTTTAAGGCTCCACTTGGCCTCATGAACCAATTGATCATTTTTAATTAAGGAGTGATGTTGTGTGCATGGGAGGTGTGTATAATTGAGAGCTAAGAATAAAAATGCTTGAAAGATAAAATATTATTTCAATACTAAGTTAAAGAGCAGTTATTGAAATGAATTTAGCTAAACATAATAAAGGATTACAATCAAGAAAATTTAACTATTCATGACAATTAAACAATTATATTTGTAAATATTAAGGAAATGACCATAATGTATCAAATATTTTAAACAAATAGATTGATTAACTATTAAAAAGGCCAGTTTATCAAATTTCTTATTGAAACTGGAAATGAATGCATCGAACGAGATATCCCAATCACACTTTCAAGAAGGTAAATACTCAAAAACAAATTTCTCTTCACCCAACAATGCAACCAAAAAAATAATAAAGATTCTACAGTAAGAAAAAGAAAATGCAAACAAACATGATATGACTACAAAGAGACTTAAACTTAACAAACTGACATTATCTGACTCGGGAAAAATGAAAACATATTTAAATAACAACTAAAGAATAAATTTTAGGATTAGGTCTCTTATTTAGAATATATAAGAGCAACCCAGGTCACTCAAAACTAGGAAACAGGTGTGACCTAGTCATAAACCCCAGTTTTTGGAGGGGGTTCGCTCAATTTGGAGGGAACTATGTGACTCAAGTAAAATCTCTGGAAAATATGAAAATTAATCTGGCTTAATAGATCCAAATGGGTTCTGGGTCGGGGATATCACAAGTATCTTTACTAACAACAATCAAACAAAAAATAAGACTAAACAGAGGAATAAAATGCTCAAACAAAAGGACGAAAAAACAAAACACACACAACTAGAGAAAGATATGGATCTTCCCCAATATGGTCACCAAAAACTGTAGTGATTTTTTCACACATTCCCATGCCAAAATGCACATACTGAAGGTTTGTGTAAGTTCAGTAGGGTTCAATAAAGAAATAAACAAAACAACTAAACTATAAACTATAAACTAAACAAATAGGGCATTTATCTAACATGAATTTAATAAACATTTTTTTGTATTATTCATTCACGAAATACACATGTAAAGACAACATATAAATAATAAATAATGTTTCTCTTGTATTGATATAAAATGATACATGAAAAATAGTCACCTAAACAATAGCAATGGAAGGGGCCCTTGCAACTTTTCAAGGGAGGGTTTGTTGGTTATCTGGACGATCTTCCAATCCTTTGGCCACTTGTCACAAAGTGGATTTCCAATGGGTGAGAAACAAACTAAAAGAGGTTAGTTTCAGACTCAATAGGAATATGTTATAATAACAACTTGAGAAAATGGAATGAGAATTGTGTGGAATGAGGGACCTTCAAGTTCCTTTTTAAAGTGTAGTAGCAGTCATGGTGAGAGTCTAGGGTTAGGTTTTTAATCCCAATATTCATCACCTGACTAAGTCCATGTAGATACTCATGTAAATATTCTTTCTAATTCATAAAACACAAAGCAGACAGGATAAAATCAAGCTCAGAGACAGGGTTGCACCTTTTTTGAGGTTTTGTGCAACTTGGGCCGCACTTATCTAAGGGATATGAGAAACTTGGGTTTCCATTATCAAGGGGATATAAGCAACCTAATTTTTTAATGTCTCTTTCAAGTTTGACTTCCATTTTTTAGGATTTTATTGCTTTCTCAAGGTCCAGTGATTGTGAATGAGCTGGAATGATGACATATGAAGATGATGGGGATGATGACATGTTAGATGAGAAAATTTTAATTGTTAACACTAACAAAGAATAATTTAAGGAATCATTCCCCAATGGAGTCGCCAATTATGTTGTAGGGGAAAACCCCTGAATAGCTAGTGATGACTATGGCACAGAGAAAAGGAGAGAAAAATTCTCAAATTCCTCTAGGTTCATTGACCTATATTCATGTCACTAAATAAAGAAACAATAATGAAGCACAATTTGTTTAGAAATAGAGAGAATAAGGAACTTGGATCGTGTAGGTCATCTTATAACTCCATGTCACACATGAGCTCCAAAACAATCCAGTAAATGAATCTTTAAACCTACACATGAAATACAAAACCATTATCAAATATTTATGGGAACATAAAACCATGAATCAAATCATAAATTGAATCTATCATATATCGATCCTAGCTATCTCTATTAATAAATAAAATAACAACGATTATAACTTTCACTTGATCTTGTTGTTGGCATCTCCAGGACCGTTGTACGAGTCCCTATGCATGGAATCCATGCATGCTTTTGATCCTACAATTATTTCAAAGTCCTTCTTGAGCAAAATATGGAATCCAATCAAGCAAATTGACTTCATTTATCAAGGGGGGAATGAATTCTAAAAACCAAGGGTTTTTTAGGGGGAATGGACATAAAAACTCAAAGAATTGGGACCAATTCTTCCAAAAGAACCTTAGTATAAATGCTTGATGTCCCCATATCATACATGAATGTCTTATTTATACATTATTATACATGGTTGATACAATTGGAGGGTGGTTTAGAGTTAAACTCGTAAAACTATGTTTCACCCCATTCAGTTTCATGAATTTTGAGGTTTTTATTTTTTATTTCTTATACATTTTTCCAATAAACATGCTCCTTTCCTAAAGGAAAATACTATGCACATGCACCTTGCATAAAACAAGAGTGTATATACCCTTAAAACCTTCTTTCTTCCAATGAAAAATAATCTCGAAATCATTGGTAGGTTGTCCTGAGGCGGAGTCAACACTTATGAATGACTCCAATATATTGTTTAAATATCTAATTTAAGTTTTAATTGAATGGATTATCTATTGGTAAAAATTACATAAAAGAATTAGTCTATCATGTGTATATTCATCAATCAAATACCATCATAGAACTAGTATAAATTATTAATGTAACACCCCAATCTTAGACATTAGTATAAGTTAATAGAATATAGTATAAGTAAAAGTGGTTGTTGCATTTGGTAGCAAATGTTGAAATATTGTAACTTCGAAGAATATTCTACTGTATTTTATTATTGTAATATATTCGTAGATGTTTTATTCCTCCATCGTGATGTTGTTATTATAGTTGGTCATCATAGATTCATGAGGTAAAACCTCCTTTGTAAGTTGTGTTAATAGAACCCTCTAGAAAGTAATATTATATTGTTTTGATTCCTTCTAGTTAAGTCGTCCTAGTAAGTTTGATGGGGCCGACCTAGTTAAGGAAAAATTCAAGTGGAAGATAAAGTATAATTAGGAGTGATGTGCTCCTCATTTGGACACACACACTCACTTGTGTAATGCGCATAGGAGAGAGAGAGAGAGAGAGAGAGAGAGAGAGAGAGAGATCTGCAAGGAGAAGGATCACTTGTTTGGGATTTTATCTTTGTACTTTTGATCATTTATATTAAGGAAGTTTTGTTGGGTTTTCTTCCCCTATAGGGTTTCTCAGGATAACTCTATGTCTATCTTGTGATTGTGTTTCTTTCAATGATATTGTATATGCTATTGTTATGGAATTGAATTGAATACTAATGTGATCTAGCTTAGCATACAAAATATTAACCTGGTATTAGAGCTAGCCTGTATAGGACATCTTTCACAAGGTGAAACTCTCTCTCTTCTCCCTCCGACAAGAAATTAGGGTTTTTGTCAAAGTTGGTGTTGGTTAAAATTAATGTTATTTAATTCACCTTGATTTAATTATCGACCGGAGGACGTAAAATTCGAGCTGCTACACTATATGTGCGGGCAAGGTAGTTTCAATGCTCATGCTGATATCAACTTAAAGAAATTCTAGTCTACTTTCAAACGAAAATGAAATAGATGAAGCTATTACTGTATTGAAAGATCAAATGCTAAGGATTACTAGATCTGTTCTTAGAGAAAAGAAAATCAATTTACTGACCACTATCTTACTGTCAAACTCAATTTAACCTACAGTAGCCTATAGCAATCTTCCAAAACAATACTAATCTTCCAAAGAAATACTAAACTACAGCAATATTTCAAAACAATACTAAACTACAGCAATCTTTTAAAACAATCAACAGTTTACACTCAGCTACAGCAATGATGATCTATTCTACAAATAAAAGAACTTAATAAATAAAAGCCTAGTTTTAGAATGAATATATTCAGTTAATCTGAAAACTCCACTATTAACCCTACAGAATCTAATGTCTACGTTTATGCAAACAACTGTCACTCTCAAGCAACTATGGAAACAAAGTCTGTCTCTTCTTTAATCCTATGTTACTCATAAATAGTTGAAAAACTGAAATCTAGCTTGCTGGTGGTGTCAATCATACTCTACCTGCACTCTATGCATATTAAAGTATCTTGAAATTATTCAAAACTACACACTCAAGTTCATTTACCTATCTTGCAAAACCTGTTTTCATACCATAAAAACAACGCTGTCAAATACTTAGTGGACTGTAATTCTCTGTTTGAAGTTTGTTACAGCTCATAGAACGAACAAAAGCATACTTCAATCCTTACATAACCAATCCAAAAGGCTGCTTGACAAACCCTAGATATTCTGTAGACTAAATTCTTCAAATCCTCTGCTAATTTCACAAAATACTGCAAATGC
The DNA here is from genome assembly GCA_001517045.1 of Pseudotsuga menziesii. Classification (NCBI taxonomy): domain Eukaryota; kingdom Viridiplantae; phylum Streptophyta; class Pinopsida; order Pinales; family Pinaceae; genus Pseudotsuga; species Pseudotsuga menziesii. The sequence goes on from LPNX010451497.1 coordinate 52,893, forward strand.
TGTTCAAATCCACACAACACAAATAAAGATATCCTACAGTCCTGCAAACAAAAGGATTCTAAACCAATCTTGTATCCATTCAGTAATCACTATAACACTGGCAGTAAAGGAAATGTGAAAACCAGTCTATTTTTAATCCTTCATGAAATAGATTCTACAACAAACCTAAATCAAATCCATCACACGGTTTGTAAATACCATAACCCTGAACAATAATCATAACCATCAATAAGCAATCCACGCTGAAAACCAAAAACAGTTTAAACCAAAGCCACTCCTGAATCGATTCTTACATGCTAGATTGAATGCAAATGATGTCAATTAATATTCTGCAAATTTAAGTTCCACTTCAACTCACCAATGAACAAAAACTATTAGCATTCCATAAAAACAGTGTCAAAGGATAAAAACATTACTCTATTTACTGCAAAACACACAATACTGAAGTACAAAGGTCTGGTGTTGAAGGTGGGCCCTGCCCTCAACGCCTACCAGTCTTAAATCGAAACTTTAAAGGAGATAAGCGCTGGATCTATTGACAATAATAGAGTTTTTACAGTCTTCTTTGAGTATCCCCTTACTTAGGGTTTCAAGGTTCATTTTATACTGAAAATACAAAGTAAAATCGACCTTGAAACAAGGATTGATCCAGCTAACAACCCTACACCTATCTCGGCATATCTGAACCAAAGATGGAAGTTCAAATCCCCTAAAATCCATATACTGCTAAAGATGGAAAACAACAACTCCTCAAATGAAGGACATCCATGAAATAGCACCTGAGTAAACTTCATAAGCATCTAGAAGGTGATGTGAATCCAAGAGAAATATCTCCATTGTGGATCGAATCCCCCAAATCGTTAGTTCAGCTAGCATAAATCTTCCTTGGAATGCCGAGACAAGCGTTGAGTCGAGTAGCAAAAGAGCCCTGCATAGAAAAGAACAAGGACTTATTACTTGAACTATCATTAAATGAAACTTAAAGGCCCTATTATATGCATAAAACAAGGCAAAGTAATGAATAAGTAATTAAAAATCACTTACCAAAGCCTAGCAATGTTGATCTCCCAAAAAGACATAATCATGTACAAACAAAACTGATTATTATTTGATTCCATAAGATGTAAGCTAGAAAATATTATACTGAATAGTCAAAATAAGAGACCAACATCTCCCCCAGACTGAAGGTCTTGCATGTCCCTATGCAAGAAAGTTTCAGATGGACAAAATTTGAAACTCAAAGTAGATGATCAATCCTTGGATCCAACTCCAGAAACTGAGGCTGAGGTATTAAATAGGACTTGAACTTGAGGAGGAGACGGGGCAGTTTGTTGCTGTACACTAACCAATTGTTCAAACTGTTTATCTTTCTTCTTTAACTGTTTTCGAAGACTGCAATTTGACCCTGTAACCTCATCAACCAAAGTTTGTAAAGAAGCTACCTTAGCCTTTAAAATGGCATTTTCCTGCTTGATGAACCAATCCAATCTCACATACTCTTGCAACTTCTTTGTCAGTTTAAAATTCCTTCGCCTAAAATAATCAATTCCCTGTGGTGAAGCCTCCGACTTATGAGATTTAGCAGATTTTGAACCTGACTTAGAAGGTGATGCTTTAGCAGACTTAAAACTAGATTTTGAAGGTGATGCTGCCAGCAAAGGTTCACTGACAGGACTTGACATTGTAGAATGATGAGGAGAACCAGGAGAATCAGAGTTATCATGGGCAGAGGAAGCATTGGATGATGACAATTCAACATGGACGGGCTCTTTACCCTTGGATTCCCTTTTTCCTTCTTTAGCAGCCATGTTGTGAGTAAATCTTCTATTGGGTAAAACAAACAAGTTTTCATGACCCTTATCTCCCCCAGACCGAGAGCTAACACACTATCCCTTAGAGATTGGAGACTTCTTAGTATGTAATGGGGTAGGTTTCTTACAACTGTTAACAGCTAGTTCATGAGGGTAATTGTTTTGGTGAACAGAATTGTTTGCAGAGGAGGCTTTATCCACTAAATTAGGGATACAAGGCTCACCTAATTCATTCCCAAGGATGATTTAAGATGAGAGTTAGATAGCTCATAGACGAACTATTCCCATACCCGGTCTTGCTTCTTTAATTCAGCTAAAATGAGCATTTTAATAAGTCCATGATGGTAAAGACTGTGAGTGGGATGCTCTAGGTTCTTCCTAACTTCTGAAGCCATCTTACTCGAACTCTTCCAAAAATAAAATGGAAAATTCAGAAGCTTACCAAACTCAAAGTGAGCTAATAGGCGAAAATGACAGGCTTTGTAAGTGGAAAATCGGCCTTCACAGGTAATAAGCTTACTGATGATCATCAAATAATTGTGAAATTCATCTCTAACCCAGAGCTTGGAGAAGCCCTTTTCACCCTTCACGACTAAAAACTCAGGTTTGAAAACACAGTCATATTCCTTCCGTGGCAACCGAAAATTCTTAAACCACCTATCCCCTTTGCGTGGGAGCCCCGTAGCTAATACAATTGACTCCTCTGTGACTGAAAATTCCAAGGACCCGACCTTGGTTGTATGCCCGTCAAAACCCAAGGCAAACTGTAAAGAAACAGCATCATCGTGGCCCTGTAAATTGGTTAAAAACGAATGCCACCCAGCCCGAATGAACATCTCCTTGCATGCTACAAACTTGGGTATGGCTAACAACTGCTCATATGCTGAGGGTTCATGCCGGTCAAGCATGGTGAAGACAAGAAAAGAGAAGAACAGCGAAATAGCAGAGATATCAAACAGTCAATTTCGTAGGTAATGGAAAACTTCATCAACGTTTCTCTTCATTGGCGAGGGTAAAACTAGAAACAACCCGATAGAATTATGGTAAAGGGTGGTAATAATCAGCAGACGTGGTGAGGCCATTGTTGTGAGCCGAAGTTCGTTCCATCCACGTCGCAGGGAATAATACCCATATTAGAACACGTTTTGATTCACCGTCACCGCATGGTGAGTTATGAACCCAAATTGAAATATATATATTAATGGCATAACTTATTAAGGATACCAAAAAATAATAATAATAAAAATATATATATATATATATTACCAAATGCCATAAAGTAATATACAAAGGAACGGTGAAATCGCAACTAAATAAACGCCAAAGTTATAGGGTAGGCCATAGCTCATCGAACCTTGTATTAAAAGAAAAAAACAATTGATAATAATCATAATCCTTAACAATTAGGACTTATCCAATCATGCGACATCCATTACCTTTACCATGCCAATTTTTAAATTTTTGATCCGGTACCCCATCCGGCACTCAATCCGGCACCTCAGCAAGTTTAAAATACAGAAATACTTCCAGGATGATAAGGATAAACAATAATTACCAGCATATGTTGAAGGAGTGATAATTACCAGCATTTTTAACAGCTACAGTGCTATTAAAATAAATATACACAGAGCAGTGATGTTAAAAAAATTAGCTTTCCCAAAATACACTACTCAAATGAGTTAAAAATACAAGTAAAATGGATTGAAGATTTGCTTGACCTTCAACAGTTTTGTGACATAATTACCTCATTGCAAGGTTGCTGCTTCACCTGATTACATAGGAAACTAAACTGTGTTATGAAATCAATTTTTATTAACAATACAAAACAAACAATCAGGAACGTAGACTTCAATCAATCACCCTTACTCCTATGTAACTACAATTCTCAAACAATCATAAATGCAGACTTCATTCTTGTCATTCATACAGAACTTTTTCCACCAGGACATGTGCCACAAGACAAGAGGAATACTAACAGAAGCTAATGGGGTACTGGTCCACTTTGACTCAGCTTCACAAAGGACAGTTTGAGTAGTGCAACAAACAGTACTGAAATTCTCGGGTATGTTCAGGACTCAGAAAATATCAGGCATAAACCCCTTTTTTTCACAAGAATCAGGTAACCCAAAATTCAGAGCAGCTGGAGATGATTATCAACTGGCTATCAACTGACTTTCACAAACAGTTTATTTAAATTTATTTAACCACCCTTATGACCTCTCTTTTACCTTTACATAGGTACATTGTTCATACAAACAAGTATAGATGAGGCTTTTAAAGGAGATATTAGAGTCAGAACCCACTGCCAGCTAGCCCGTTCAGTACTCCGGTGGGGTAACTGTAACATCTAAGAAGCTTCTTCCCCAGGCAGATGCACCATTGCCAACAGGCCTGTTCAGTACCCTGATGGGTTTGCTTGTTCATACCACAGGTCGGTACCCGCTGCCAGCGGACCTGTTCAGTATCCCGGCGGGTTAACCTCTTGCACCCGTTTTCTATCAGAGGCCCTTGTCGCAAGTTCATCTTAAATATAAAGTTTATGATTTGCTCATGCATAGATGATTGGGGGAGCAGCTCTAAAAACCATCTAGGAGTGGGATGGTATCAGAATTGGAAGAGTATTCTTTGTACATGCCTGTAAATATTTGCCCAAATGAACAACTAACCTTTGCAACTGTATAAAGTGAAAGTCATAAAGTGGCTGCCCAAAAATGTATATATATGTATTATAGAAGCCAATAGATAATAACCACTAGACTGCCCAGTCCTGGATACCTTTTTCCAAAATGGTGCCTGACTTAAAAATAACTTAATGCCCATAGCTGTGACTAAAAACAATTCCCTCGCTCCATCTAGTGTGAAACCAAGTCAAATGGTCCTAGCAACCCATAAGTTCATAAGCAAAAACCACTTTGGAAGCTTAAAGCACTGATGGAGGCGATGCCAGATGGATAAGTACTCATATGAATAACGAGGACAGTTCTGAAAAACCTGATAGCACACATATATTTACCTGATGCAGACATTCTAATTACCAGTGAAACTCAGAAATTTACCAAATTAACACAGTGTTTTGCAAAAAACAATCAATGGCTGAAAATAGGAATAATAACAAAAGACTTCCTTGTTGTTTTTTTCAAAACATCCTGAGCCTGAAAAGAATATCTGCATCCTTCAAAAAGAAACCTAATAAAACAAATTCCTGTACATATATACAAAAACAATTTCATTGAATGTTACTGTGAGGAAGTGGGAGATGAAGAAGTCATTCCTTCACTTACCAGCTCTAGTCCAAATTGTTGACTCATGGTATGAATGAACTCTTGCTTAGAAAGAGGTTTGTGATATACCTTTAACCGATGTCCATTCACCACAAAGGCAGTTTGTTCTTCATCTATTGTCTTTATTTTGATGGAACCATTATCAAAAACAGTTACAATTTCATATGGCCCCATCCATCTAGTGGTAAGCTTACCTTTGAAGTGTTTGAACCGTGAGTCAAACAACAGAGCCCAATCACCTTCTTCAAAAGTTTTCTTCTTCAAAAATTTATCATGCCACTTGGTTCGCTGATCCTGTATTAAAATAGTTCGTTGGACAGCATCTTGTCTGATTTCATCAAGCTCATTTAATTGCATCAGCCTCTACTCCTGAGCTTCATCTAAATTCAGGCTCAATTGTGCAGCAGTACGAAAAGTCTTCACCTGAAATTCTATAGGAAGCAAAACCTATTTCCCATAAACAAGCTAATATGGGGTATACCCTGTGGTATTTCTCCACGTAGTTCTGTAAGCCCACAGTGCCTTTGGTAACCTGTCTGCCCAGTCCTTGTGATGCAACTGTACAGTTTTGGTTAAAATGGATTCTAACAATTTATTTGTTGACTCCACCTACCCATTTGCTTGGGGGTGGTAAGGAGAAGATTTATAGTGCTTAATTCCATATTGTTCTGTCAGTGCTTTCATTGATTTAGAGACAAACTGTGCTCCATTGTCAGTTACAATTTCACAAGGAATGCCAAAGCGAGTAAAAATTTCTTCGTAAATAAACTCTATGACCGATTTCTCAATGGCCCTCAATAGAGCTTTTGCCTCAACCCACTTAGTCACATAGTCAATGCAGACTAAAATATATCTCTTTTTCCTTGACATTGGTGAGATTGGCCTAACAAAGTCTAATCCCCATTTTTCAAAAGGTTCAATTTGTACCTGGGCTTGTAAAGGCATTTGATTAGTAGCAGTGGGTCTCCCCATTCTTTGACAGCTATCACAGCCCTGTACATATTTTTCAGCATCTTTAAAAAGTGTAGGCCAATAATACCCTTGATGTAACACCTTATATGATGTCCGCTTATCTGAGAAATGGCCTCCATAGGGCCCATCATGACAGGCTTGAAGGATGTCATACATCTCATCCTCCCTCACACACCTCCTGATAATCAGATCTAGGCCGGTTCGAAAGAGGTCATTTCATGCCCATGAATAATTGGCACTTTGCTGTATGATTCTTCGTTTTTCATAAGATGATAGATGAGCAGGTATTTTCCCTGTAACCAAATAATTGGCTATATCTTCAAACCATGGTGTTTTAATAGAAACAGCAAATAAATGTTCATCAGGAAATGTATCATCTACAGGAACATTATCATCAGCATGAGTCAATCTGGAGAGGAAATATGCAACCAGATTTTCCTTCCCTAGTTTGTCAACTATGGTAATGTTAAATTTCTATAGCAAAAGCAACCATCTAGTAATTCTGCCACTAGTGATAGGTTTATTCATTAAAAATTTAATAGCAGAATGATCAGAATGAACAAATACCTCATAACCAGTAATATAATGCCGGAATTTATTGATGGCATGAACCACTGCTAGAAACTCTTTTTCAGTTACTGTATAGTTTAGTTCTATAGGTGTTAAATTTTTACTGATGAAATAAATGGCATAGTAAGACTGGTTTTCTTTCTGTCCAAGCACTCCCCCTAAGGTAGTGTCTGAAGCATCAGTTTGTATGTGGAAGGGAAAAGACCAATTTGGCCCCCGCAGAACTGGTGTTGAAGACAATTCTGATTTTAAGGTGTCAAAGGCTGTCTGGCAGTGTTGATCCCAATAAAAACCACTGTCTTTGGCTAATAATTTGAACAGTGGGGCTGCTATCTTGGTAAAATTAGCAATAAACCTACGATAATACCCTGCATGTCCCAGAAAACTTCTGACTTCTTTTTGTGTAGCTGGTGGAGATAAACCAGAAATGATTTCAATTTTTGTTGGGTCTACCTTAATACCTTCTGATGAAATGTGGTGCCCTAAAACAATACCCTCAGTTAACATCATCTTACACTTTTCATGACTTAAAGCAAGATTTGTTTCTTGGCACCTAATTAAAACTTTCTCCAGGTTATCTAAGGCTTCCTTGAAATCATTACCATAGACTGTAAAGTCATCCATATATATTTCCACACAATTATGGACTAAATCAGCCAAAATACCTAACACTTCCCTCTGGAAAGTGGCAGGAGCGTTACACAGTCCAAATGGCAATACCTTGTAAGCATAAGTTCCCCATGGGCAGGTGAAAGTATTTTTTTCTTGATCCTCTGGGGCTATTCTTATCTGGTTATACCCAGTGTATCCATCCAGAAAAGAAAAATATTGTTTTCCTGACAAGGTATCCAAAACCTGATCTATGAAGGGAAGAGGGAAGTAGTCTCTGAGAGTTGATTTGTTTAATTCACGGAAATCAACACATATTCTCCACTTACCTCCCTTCTTCGGGACAATCACCAACGGAGATACCCATTTGTTATCAGAAATGGGATAGATGAAATCTGCATCCAGCAATTTTTGTACTTCATCCTTCACAATGTCTTTAAGCGCAGGATTCATTCTTCTCTGTGGCTGCCTTACTAGTCTAATATTTTCCTGCGTATAGATGTGATGAATGCATGTATCAGGGTGAATGCCTTTCATGTCTGTATAAATCCAATCAAATGCCCAAGACTGTGCTTTGAGTAAATTAATTAACTGATTTTGCTGGTCTTGAGGCAGATTTGCATTGATAAACAAAGACCTTCCTGGACCAATCTCTATTGGTATAATTGAGGCTCCAACCTTCTCATCTATGAATAAAACTACTGATGATGAGGTGCCTGAAGGGTAGTACTGTTCTTGAAAATATTCTGTGAAAACATTGTCTAAGTTAGAGAAGGACTGAGGGAACTCAATACTAGTGGTGGCTGAGATAAATTGATCTAGGGTATCATCTTCAGTCTGGTGTTCCAACCCCCTATTTTGACTGATGGACAGTAAGGGTTGTTCCACGTCCTCATCCCCGTAAGGATTCTCTAACCATAACATGTTTTCCAATACAGGCTGTGCTGGGGGATAAATAATCAGGTTTTGTAGAGAAGTGCCATTTGATATAGTTAAAATACCTTCTCTACAACCTATAAAGGAATTGGTAGTGGCTAACCAGGGCCTGCCTAATATAACAGGATGTTCCCCCATTGGGTGTTTGGTTTGGAGTACCAGAAAATCCACTGGATACTCCCAAGAAGCTACTGTGACAGTAATGTCATCTAATGCCCCCACAGGTTTGACTATGCTCCTATCAGCCAACTCCAAAATAGTAGGAGTAGGTATGAGGAGATTATGCAACTGAAGTCTCTGCATGGTGGTCATAGACATGACATTAATGGCAGCCCCAAGGTCAACTAGAGTGTTTCCTATTGGAATCTCATTAATGCAAATGGTCACCACTGGGTTTCCAGGATTTGCAAATTTTGGAGGTAAGGAACAGTCTGAAATATAATTGGACAACTGGCCTATAACATGTATTGTGGGTGGGTCTTTCTGTTTTAGACCAGGTTTCTTTAAGCATAGTTCCCTTACCAGTTTTGAATAGATAGGGACATCTCTAATATCCTGAAGTAATGGAATCTTGATACAAACATTTTTCAACTCATTTTCCAAATCAAACTGTGGACGAACCACAGGCTTCTCTATTAATAACCTCTCTGGATAAGGGGGGTTGTTATTCACTTGTGGATGAGCAAATGATTGGGAATGAGTTTCAAGGACTTGAGTGTTCTCTGAGGCAATCTGCACTTCTTCTTCCTCTGAAATCTCTTTTTCAGCGTTTTCTTCTCCAGTCTCTTCGTGAATAATCACTGCTGGAGGGGTTTTATTTAATGTCTTCCCAGACCTTAATTGTATTTCTTGTAAAGGAGTTGAATGGATTACGTAAGTTGGGGCCATTTGAATTTCAGCATTATGAAGAGGCTGGGAAGGTCTGTTATTAGGGTTTGGGATAGGTTGGGCTGGCAACAACGTGGGTCTAGGTGGGTTTGTATTTTGATATTTTTGTGGAACTGGGGGTATGGGAGGAAGTGCAGGTGGTGTAAAGCCTAGTAATAGCTGCTGCATATTTGGGGGCATTGGATAGTAACTAGGGGGGGATGTTGATTGTGTTCCTCCATAGGTTTGTCCTTGTGGTCCCCCATATGACTGTCCTCGCCAGCCTTGCTGCCATGGTTGGGTCTGGGTAGGCTGAGAAGGCCAATTCTGCCACATTTGTGGGCTCCATGGCTGCTGAGATTGCTGCATGGGATAGTAATATGCAGGGTTTGGAAAAACAGGTTCTGGGTACATGTTTTGGGGTATAGGCTTCCAAGGCCTTCTTGATGCATATGATGGATCCATAGGTTCAGCATTAAGCTTATAAAAAGCTTGCAGCTCTGGTAAAGAAGGGAAATTGTCAGTTGGGTGTTTATCAGAGCAAAGAGCACAGACTGCAATGGTATTAAGAGGGCACTCTTTTAAAGGGTGTCTTTTTCTGCATTTGGGGCAGAATATGTGTAATGCTGCTATGTCTTCTTCCTCTTGTCGTTTCTTTGTTTTCAATGCATCAAATTGGGAACTTAAGGTGTCTAAAATGTCAGTTTTGAAATTTTCTAACAGGTTCCCCAATTCAATTCTTGTGATCCCACTCGTTCCTGCTATCCTAGAAATGTGGGAAGGAGCTTCCCTTGTGCTTTTTCCTACTTTGGCTCTACTCCTAGAATATTTTCTGCATAGTTCAGTAATCTCCTCAAAGGATTTATGAGATACATCACCTGAGGCCATCAGGTTGAGGATTTCCACATATTCATCCAGAATCCCTTTCAGAAAAAGGGTTCTGACTGCATCCTCCTGTAAGGTATTATACTTAGACTTCTGCAATACAAAGCAGAATCGTTCTAGGAAGTCCTCAAGACTCTCTTCTTCATGCTGTTGCATTTTAAAGATATCATTTTGGGAGTCTCTAGGTCCACAGTAGTCTCGGTATTTTCTGAGGAAAGCACTCTTCATCTCTTCCCAAGTTCGGATGGTGGATTCCCCCAGGCTCATAAACCATCTGAGTGCAGAATCCTTAAGGGTGGCTGGAAATAGTTTTAACTTTTTTGCATCCTGTAGATAATTATAACTCTTGCATAAGATGTCAAACTCAAATAGAAAAGTATCCGGATCTTCAGTATTTTTCCCATAGAAGGTAGGTAATGAAGATGCTGGGATATTTTTCATGCTGACATCTCGTGCAAGATCTAGAATAGGGAAGCCAAAAGTCGTTTCAGTTCGTCCCTCATGTTCTCCCTCTCCTTCCATCTGGTGTCTGGTTTCCTGATCACTCATAACAAGAGGGTTCCTAAACCAATTGACACCTAACCTATCTCTTATTGGGGATGGAATGAAGTCCCAATGGTCTGGTCTAGGCCAAGATTGAAGATTGAAAGGTAGATCTGTGGTAGATTCTACTTGAGAAACTACCAAATTCTGAGCATGTCTGAAAAGGGAATTCACTCCTTCTATGTTCACTGTGTCAACCAAGTTGGAATCTTCCTTTGGAGGTGAAGGTTGTTGGGTCTGTGGGATCTCTACTGAATGTAACTGTTCGCTGAGTATAACCTCAGTTCCTGCTGGTCTGGTCCCTAATTCCACTGAATTTTGAGTGTTATTGTTTTCAGTTTCGTTGCTGGTGTTCTTATCCCTAGAGTTAGTGAGGGGGGGGGGTTTGTTTCCAACAAGATCGGAATGAAATTTAATGAATCTTCCCTTACTATCTCTAGGTCTCATCAAAACAATTACTGAATATAATAAGAAAATAAATCGAAATACCTATGCTACAAATGGGTTTGAAGGAACCTGTTATAATAGATGCGCAGGTTCATCTTACCGCCCCTTCTGCTCCAATATGCAACAACTAGTCACACCTACAAATGCTGTGAATTTAAATTGCGGAGAGTAAACACATCAAAACTTGCAAAAAGAAAAACACACTTGAATGAAATTAAATTTCAAGAAAGTAAACACACCTTACAGGAAAGGTAAACACACTTTTGCAACAAAATAACTTAAACATGTGAAAAGGAAAGCACACTTACGAGAAAGAAACAATAGGGATTTGGGGAAACCCACTAAAGTGGATGCGTCAGGCTCTACACCACGGGAATCACGTAGTGAATTCGTCTTTGCGTCTTATCGTTTCCCCTCCACCTTGTTGTGTAATGTAAAGGAACCCTATCTACCCCTAAATTCGTAGAAAATGAGCAAAATACCAGCTTACCTTGGAGCAAATCCCCGGCAACGGCGCCAAAATGTTGGTTAAAATTAATGTTATTTAATTCACCTTGATTTAATTATCGACCGGAGGACATAAACTTCGAGCTGCTACACCATATGTGCGAGCAAGGTAGTTTCAATGCTCATGTTGATAGCAACTTAAAGAAATTCTAGTCTACTTTCAAACGAAAATGAAATAGATGAAGCTATTACTGTATTGAAAGATCAAATGCTAAGGATTACTAGATCTGTTCTTAGAGAAAAGAAAATCAATTTACTGACCATTATCTTACTGTCAAACTCAATTTAACCTACAGTAGCCTATAGCAATCTTCCAAAACAATACTAATCTTCCAAAGAAATACTAAACTACAGCATTCTTTCAAAACAATACTAAACTACAGCAATCTTTTAAAACAATCAACAGTTTACACTCAGCTACAGCAATGATGATCTATTCTACAAATAAAAGAACTTAATAAATAAAAGCCTAGTTTTAGAATGAATATATTCAGTTAATCTGAAAACTCCACTATTAACCCTACAGAATCTAATGTCTACGTTTATGCAAACAACTGTCACTCTCAAGCAACTATGGAAACAAAGTCTGTCTCTTCTTTAATCCTATGTCACTCATAAACAGTTGACAAATTGAAATCTAGCTTGCTGGTGGTGTCAAGCATATTCTACCTGCACTCTATGCATATTAAAGTATCTTGAAATTATTCAAAACTACACACTCAAGTTCATTTACCTATCTTGCAAAACCTGTTTTCATACCATAAAAACAACGCTGTCAAATACTTAGTGGACTGTAATTCTCTGTTTGAAGTTTGTTACAGCTCATAGAATGAACAAAAGCATACTTCAATCCTTACATAACCAATCCAAAAGGCTGCTTGACAAACCCTAGATATTCTGTAGACTAAAGTCTTCAAATCCTCTACTAATTTCACAAAATACTGCAAATGCTATTCAAATCCACACAACACAAATAAAGATATCCTACAGTCCTGCAAACAAAAGGATTCTAAACCAATCTTGTAGCCATTCAGTAATCACTATAATGCTAGCAGTAAAGGAAATGTGAAAACCAGTCTACTTTTAATCCTTCATGAAATATATTCTACAACAAACCTAAATCAAATCCATCACACGGTTTGTAAATACCATAACCCTGAACAATAATCATAACCATCAATAAGCAATCCACGCTGAAAACCAAAAACAGTTTAAACCAAAGCCACTCCTGAATCGATTCTTACAGGCTAGATTGAATGCAAATGATGTCAATTAATATTCTGCAAATTTAAGTTCCACTTCAACTCACCAATGAACAAAAACTATTAGCATTCCATAAAAACAGTGTCAAAGGATAAAAACATTACTCTATTTACTGCAAAACACACAATACTGAAGTACAAAGGTCTGGTGTTGAAGGTGGGCCCTGCCCTCAACGCCTTCCAGTCTTAAATCGAAACTTTAAAGGAGATAAACGCTGGATCTATTGACAATAATAGAGTTTTTACAGTCTTCTCTGAGTATCCCCTTACTTAGGGTTTCAAGGTTCATTTTATACTGAAAATACAAAGTAAAATCGACCTTGAAACAAGGATCGGTCCATCTAACAACCCTACACCTATCTCGGCATATATGAACCAAAGATGGAAGTTCAAATCCCCTGAAATCCATATACTGCTAAAGATGGAAAACAACAGCTCCTCAAACGAAGGACATCCATGAAACAGCACCTGAGTAAACTTCATAAGCATTTGGAAGGTGATGTGAATCCAAGAGAAATATCTCCATTGTGGATCGAATCCCCCAAATCGTTGGTTCAGCTAGCATAAATCTTCCTTGGAACGTCGAGACAAGCGTTGAGTCGAGTAGCAAAAGAGCCCTGCATAGAAAAGAACAAAGACTTATTACTTGACCTATCATTAAATGAAACTTAAAGGCCCTATTATATGCATAAAACAAGGCAAAGTAATGAATAAGTAATTAAAAATCACTTACCAAAGCCTAGCAATGTTGATCTCCCAAAAATACATAATCATGTACAAACAAAACTGATTATTATTTGGTTCCATAAGACTTAAGCTAGAAAATATTATACTGAATAGTCAAAATAAGAGACCAACAGTTGGAATTTTTGGAAATCCGATTGCATAGAAATTTGTGCCTCCCTAGGGAGCATCTAGTGATCCCTAGATCAAAATTTTTGAGTGGATAGATATCCAAGAAAGTCAAACCCTAGTTTGACTCTAGACCAGAAAACCAGAAAATTGTAGAAACTACAGATCAGAATCTCGCAAGTTAATGTTGAGAGCTAAATATTTGGAATCTCCAAAAACCAAGTGTACCATTCAATTTTCCTTATTCAAGCGCATCTCCTGGTAAGGTCAGTTTTGTATTTTGAGAAATTTAATTTTTTGGTGACCTCTTGGATAAGATGGCCCCAAGCACTAAGCTTGAGGATAAGCTAGAAGGCATAGAGAATTTTCTATCATGGGAATATAGGATTGGAATCGTTCTTGGAGAGAATGATATTGGCAAATGCATCAAGAAAGAAGTTGCGGAACCTAAAGAGGATGAAGGTAAGGAGAAGCAGAAGAAGGACCTGATTAGGGAAATGAGGACCATTGTCGATTATAATAAAGACCAATTGATTCCTCAAGTGTCATCCAAAGATACCTCAAAGTAGATGTATAATTCCCTATCCATAATGTATGAAGGAAGGAACATCAATAGAAAGATGAATTTGAGATCTCAATTGAAGAATAACAAGATGCGCCAAGGAGAATACATCCAAGACTACTTCACAGGGGTCTCCTAGTTTAAGGAGAAACTAGTATTCATTAGAGACTCCCTTAATGAATATGAACTAGTTATTACCTCTCTCAATGGTCTCTAGAGCTACCGTATCCGGTTGGACTCTCAATAATTGTAGCTGACTATCATGTTTAATAGTAAAATGGGAATAATATTTTAAATGATGAATACAATGTACAATAAGCTCTCATTTTATACGGCTTGAACCAACATAGTGAAGGGTTACACCCTTTCATCAGTAATCTAATAATCTAATTAATTATAGTTAATAATATTTATTTAAATATTCACAACATTGCCTTCCCCTTGGGAAAATCTTTTTCCTCAAAGCTTAAGTATTTTCCTAATGTCGTCCTTCACCCTGATTCGATGTCGGTATTAGAATCGAACGAGATTTATAGTGTAGAGACTTGCACTTCCTTTCCATTAATGATTCTGCAATGTATTCTTTGATTGTTCCTACATTTATGGCCAGGGATCCAATCATCACCACATCAACGACATATGTTTTTCTTCTTTTTTCTATTATCAGGGTAACTGTTAGATGACTTTGACCTATTTTCCATTTCATAGGCATGTTATTGAGGTTTGTGACATTGATGTCCAAGTGACCAAGTATCTTCATAGTACCTACATTGTGTCTCTTTTTCTTGTTGATAATGGTTATCACCTCTTGTTCTTATTCCTTCCAATTTTCGATCTGCGGCTTTAGCTTTATATCTTGCTACTTCTACATTAGGTATGTCATGTGACTTTAATGCTTTTTGGAGGTATGGTTTAAGACCTCCTAAATAGGTTTCAAGTCTTTGCTTGTCAGACAATCCAAATACTCATGTCGATAAGGTGTAACGTCCCCGACCCTCCGACCGGGGAAGAGGATGCTACCATACCATTATCTATCCAGGAAACTAGCCCCATGAACATACACACATAA
The DNA here is from genome assembly GCA_001517045.1 of Pseudotsuga menziesii. NCBI lineage: Eukaryota > Viridiplantae > Streptophyta > Pinopsida > Pinales > Pinaceae > Pseudotsuga > Pseudotsuga menziesii. The sequence goes on from LPNX010451497.1 coordinate 68,066, forward strand.
AAACTGAAATGATTTGAACTAAACATACATACATTATTACCATACAGCGGAAGCAAAACCATACATTCAAGCATTCGGCATGTTCATTGTAATTCATTAAATAGTAAATGCAATTGCAGAGATGAAATAGAAAAGAATACTTATCTTTGAATGAAGCTCCCTGCAACTAGGTATGTCACTGCAACGTTCCACCCAACCATAGGCCAATGTGCTCCTTAATCTCTTAGCAACACTGCCACCCCCGAGCTGGGCATGATTCCCCGAGGAATAAGGAACTAAGCAGGCTCACACATAGCCAAGATACACAACTAAGCCAAGCCAACACATTTGGGTTTATCAGGCCATCAGGGAGCTGGGAAAAGCTTACTGCTAAGCTGGTGGGCTCACTGGAGAGCTAAGGACACCTGCACCAGAACTAGCCTAACTTCTAGGACACCCACACACACCTAACACAAGGAATTAGTCCCTTCTCTGCTACACAGTCCCTCAGGTCCTGACTTCCAGTGCTATTCAGGGGTTGTGGCGAAGAAAACCAACCCTCTAGCTCTGTCTATGAGGCTCCCAAACACACTAGGTTTATCAAGCATACCAAACCTTCATTCCCACTCCAATTCAGTCCAAATACTAACCACTGAATACACACAACAAAATTGAGCAATTCACAGCTCTAGGGAAGAAAAGCAAACACCACAGAACAAAACCAAGGTGACAATTTCGTTAATACACAGCTCTGACTGGGAAATTCGATTCATGAGTCATTCTTGGCCCTATCGTGGCCAAAACGACTCAACAGGAATCCACAGCAACCCTAAATTTTGAAAATTAACCCACAATGATTTCTCAGCTTGGAAAATGGTGGAGAATATCACAAAAACGTTGGGAAGGAAACCCAACCACATATCATCACCCAAAACAAAATTCTGAGCCAGAAGAGTGAAGAATGACTATCCATGTGAGGTAAAAACACATGTACAACAACGCAACGTGGTTGAATGGTGATGGTAAAACTACTAAGGGCTCCAATTCATGAATGAGAAACATGCAACAAGCAAAATCGTGGAAGTAAGCAGCTCCCCAAGCTTCCCTGTGTGAACAAATGAAGAACATGGGTGTATGGGCCAAATGGCATGCATTTTTGGGTGATTACTTGCCCCAAAAGTCAAAATTAGTTTTCCCCAAAAATGGGTTTTCCCCAAATTCGAAATTGTTGCCCATACTCATCCCATCCCCATGCAATAACTAACTTAACCACATTCTGGAAGAATTTAATGATTGGGGGAAAAATACAAAATGGGTAGTTGACTGATTGATGGGTTCTCCTATTGACATTTGGATTTTCTCCATTGGCCCAAAGGTTTAAATAATTTCCCTCCCTGTCCTTAGGAAAACCATGCCCTCTTCATTATGGTTGCATTGACATAGTTGATTATGGGTATTTTAATTAAAACGCATAATTACATGATGCCAAAAATTATAATGTAACGGCTAGCACGAAATATTCCTCCGGCAACGATTTCAATGGCCAGAACATAAAACAATAAGTCGATGGTGGGGCTTTTTCCTTTATCTCCACACCACGATTAATTACAATATATACATCATATACATTTTAATGCAAACGGGGTCAAAACTGGGGTGTTACATAAGGATTCCCACTGATGCGTGAATTCCTCAACGCTTCCAACCTGTTGTAATCTGGTAAGTTTACTGAAAAATTCATCTTCTTTGATTCCTTGAAACCTATTAAAAAAATCATTTTTGAACAAGTTCCAGGTGTAGGTACAATTATCTCTCCTCCACAATAAGTACTAATTATAGGCGTACCCTTCCATATGCATTGACGCATGTTTCACCTTCTACTTATCAGATTGAATATTGTAAATGTTGAAATATTCTTCTACTTTGTTTAGCCAAGCAACACATTGATCTTCACTCCCATTGTATTTCGACAACTCTATTTTTTCCTTAGATGGGTACATTTTGTAAGGGCGAGATTGATTGGCTTTTGTTTTACGGTTTGATGGTGGATCGAAACTACTGGACGATGCAAGTGACATATTTGAACTGCCTTGTTGCTGTTGGCAGTTTTTAACCTTTTTATTCCCTACTATCTTACTTATAGCTTCTATTTTGTTGTTTAATTGTGCCTCCATATCTGGGAGTATTTTTGCTTCTATTTCTTGTTTAAGTGTTGCATTGTTAATCTTTATTTCTTTTTGCAATTCTTCTTGATTCTTTGAGAGTGTTTTCTAGGTGGCAACATGAAATGAGGCATCTAACATGTCTAGACTAGTGACTTGGTCCAGACTGGGTATGATCCTTTATAACATCTCAATTAATGTATTATGTTTATGCGTCATGGTGTTCATGTTCTGTGTTAATGTGTTTATGTTTTGAGTCATGGTACTCATTTTTTCATCCGTGTCTTTTTGTTTTTCTTTTAGGATGTCAAATTTTTCATCCAACCTTCTTTCTAGTACTAGAACAAGCTCATCTTTGAGTACTGTATAGGTATTTTGTATATCTTCCTTCAAGCCTTTTTGGTTAGCGACAAAGGACTTGATGTCCTTGTCCATTTTTTTTATTTTCTCTTTCAGTTACGCCATGGTCTTGGACCTTGTATGTGGAGGTGTGTATTTCAATGCTATTTTGGCTATTGAGGTGAAATTTGAATAATAATATATTAATTAATTAGTTAATTAATATTATTATTATTATTATTTTCATAAACTATATAATATTTTGTATATAGTTTTTTTTAACAAATATTACGATATTATTTATAAATATAATATTTGATTTTTTTTAATATATTATTATAATATAATCATAATATATTATTATTATATATAATATGTTATTAATGTTGTTTTCTTTTTCACGTTCTAGGGTTAGCGTGGAGGAGATCAGGCGTAGGTGGAGAAGGAGTTGAGGGGCTACGCACGTGGTGGTGAAGAGATGCACTTATGGCATGGCACGGCGGAGCTGAAGAGTGGAGCAACAATGATCATTGAAAATATGTGTGGTGGGAAGAGTTGTGTAGGAAGGAGTGGAGCGTTATGCACGGTGAGTAGGGAGGACAGATGCTTGGGCGTGGAAGAAATGAAGAGAAGGTGGATCAACGAAGGAGCGTGGAGAGTAAGGATGGAAGGAAACGACATGGAAGTTGGTGGAGGCTAGATGGGAAGGACAGAGGGTGGAGGGGAGAACAAAGATGTATGCAGAGAGATAGGGGAATGGAAACATAGCGTGGGGGATGAGCGCAGGGTGAGCGTTGAGCTATGGAGCCGAGAACCACACGATGGGGTGAATGGAGGGTGACATAGGTGCATGATGCATAGAGGAGGAGAGCGTTGAGGACTTAGAAGGCGCGGGTAGATTTCGGAGGTGGCATGGAGTAGGAACATGGGAGGGAAGATGGGAGCGCGAGATGTCACATACCCCAAATTGTAAAAACATTTTATATTTGAGAAGACATTATGTTTTAATTTTATTGTAAAGTTTGTAATGATTGACCAAGTTGGGTCAAGGATAATTGTATTTAAATTGTCGAATATTTTATTAATTAATAATTAAAAGATGAGACAACATCTTAAGGAGGCTGTTAAATGAGTGTCTACTGGCCACATGGTGGAATATACTGGATTGAGAGAAGATTGACACTTGGCAACATCCTCAAACTACTTCTAGCTGTTGCAGGAGGTAACTTCTCTATTTTTGTGGTCATGTTCCCCAAGAAAGTGGAACAAGAGCAGGTGGCTCATTAAGCAAAAAACTACCCCAAAAGACCTAGGCAAGATTATAAAATACCCATCGAATTCAGCTGAGGTTGTTCATTGTTTACTTGTGAAATTTATGAGTGAAATTGGTGAACAAGAGGTTCGATGGAGTGGACAGGCAAAAGTGTTGGAGTGTGAAAGTGTTGATTTACTGAACTAGTGTTGTTGTTTTGGCTAAGTTCTTACTATTATAATCAGAAGTGTTACTGCTGATTACTTTGTGAAGTTGCAGGGGTTTCTTAACCCATTCTTCCACCTAGTACTTTCAACCAGGTGGACTAGTAGACAGGCTCGGAGGTCCTAAGCCTAGCTGATAAATCTATCTTCAGGAATTTGGTTGGGTGGAATGGGCTCCTTAGGATATTGTCTCTTCTGCTATATTACCAGGTTCTAAATGTTATTTCTAATTTCTCTATGCAAGTATAGGAATCTGGAATGTATAAATCTAGGAGTTAATGCATTTATATGTCTGAATTCTTTTTCTTAATTAGTTAAATATTTTATTGTTCAAGGATAGATAAATTATGGTTAAATATGTATTAGAAAGAATGTATTAGGGTTATTTTTTAAATTCTACTTATGAATGAATTACCTGACTTTATTTTTCCACACCCCAGAAGAGGTAGTACTCTAGTAGAGTAGGTGAAATTAAGTATGATGAATAAATCAAATCAAGAAGTGTAGGAATATGATTATTTACTTTCTACTGTTAAATATTTATAGGAATGTTTAGCAGAAATATTCCTCTATTTCAAAAGTTTCATTAGCTAAAATACATCTGTAAAAATTATAAATATAAACTACCACAAAAGAATGTTTATTAAAAATCAATACACAGTTTGCTAACTGTGTTCTTTTAACACAGTGAAATAACTAATTCTAAGTTTCAACCTAATATACAGATACATATAACTTTTAATCAATACAAAATAGGAAAATAATGCAAATGGAGCAACATTGGACTTTAAACAATAAAAATAAATTGTGGTAATAAATTAGGTTTTATAAATAATATATAAGTGAATTGCAGTAATACTATATAATTAGTAAATATTATATTAATTAATAGTAAAAACAACTAACAATGCAGAGTATGATTTAAAATATAATTACCATATTTTCTAGGTCAAAACCCTAAACAAGTAACATGTATAGTCAAGTAAATTTCTTTCCTTTTTCCCTCAAGGTTATAGTATTCATAGTGGCATCCATAACTTTATTGTTTATCTAATATATATATATATATAATTGTACTAAATTATATAAGATTGTGTGTATAAAGAGTGAACAATATGTCTACTATATTTAAAAAAAACAGAGTAACAATATTTAAGCTCAAACACTAAAACTAATTTATTATAATAATAACCTAGTTCAAGTCACGAGGTCAAACCCTACAACCAAGAGGAATTTCTCCTTTGATATTTTCTTAAACATAATCCTTTATATTTAAGAAACCTAAAAAGAAACTTTCCTTGTTAATAAAACAAATACAGTATTAAAACCAAAATCAAACTTATGGTTTTCTTTTACAAAGTAAATTCTTTTAAAATCTTCAAATAGATACGAATAGTAACAACCAAAAAGGATCTTTTATTTGTCTTAAAAGATTTAAAAATCTCTAAAAAAAACAGTAATGTTTTAGAACCCCACAGTTCAAGTCATTCGAAGGCTTCAAACAACACAGCTTGATAGCAAATTTTTCCCTTTTACACAATCGTTTTTCCTTTAAAATCTAAATCAAAATTTATAAGCCTGCAAAACCCTAGCATACTAAACAAACAACCTAACATAACTATTCTACGGCCTTATGGCCTTCACAAGTATTACTACTTTCAAACACAGTTACGACCAAGAGAGTCTCTAACTTTGATAAACTTTATCCTTTCACCATTGCTTTCATAAACCCCCACACTTTCATCAAAGGAACCTCAAGTCATGGAGCCGAGGATTACCAAATCAACCGAGCAGTGTTGGCAGCCCCAGGTCACAGCTACTTGTAGACCCTTTCTCCATGCTCAGATGGGAGCCTTGTTTTTGAACCCTCTAGTTCTCGTTTCCACTCTGCATAATTCAAGAATAAACAACAATAAAAATTTTACTTACAGTTCTTTTAAAATTAAAAAGAAAGCTTGGTAAAATCCCCAATTAAATATATAAAAAAAGGGTTACCTGTTTTAGTTTTACTGCTTACGGTCTTGAAGAGTCCTCTTGTAAACCTCTAGTATACAACCAGATCAAAGGATGGGAAAGGAATCAACAAAAACTCCACGACAAGAGCTCGAAATGAAACCACGATATTGAGTAGGAAGCTGAACCGTAAATACCACTATAAAACCACCCAAACCACTGTTTGCGATGAATGTATGTGCAAGGGACTTGCAGCTCTGAACTGTAAAATAATTAAACCCTAGCTCCCAACCAAGGCAAGAGTACCAACCTAAAAAACCGAAATAAAAACTCACGAAAGCAATGGAACACACAGTTCTAGTTTGTGGAACCCTCTCTGCGTTATAAAAAGACTCGTTGGATGCTTTGGAGGCCGAGCAGGCCGGAAGCCTATCGACACTACCCTCGAACTAGCTAAAAGGATGGAGAAATAAGCGATTTTTTAAGTCGTGGTCGGTTTTTTATAACAAGGGTTTTCACTTCTTAAAACCTAACCTCTGATTTATCAACGTGTGAAAACCACTTCCTTTCGATATTTTAGGTTTACACTATAGTCTCGACCTTGCATCGTTTTGACCCTGCATTACAATCAAATGTTAGTATAAGTGTGTAGGTTAATTACATTGCATAAGTTAACATTTGTTTTACATATTATTACCTTGGCATATACACACGTTAAACCTAGGGCATATGATAATACTAATCTTGGCGTGTATCATTACTTTTGTGTATGTATATATTAAGACTTTAAGTATATGTTAAAGTTAGGCATATGTTAATATATTATGCATATTCATTTCGATATTATAAGTCTAACTCTCATCATTGTTATGTTATAACGTTTCCAAGTGGAATTTTGGTACTATTGCATGCCAACAATAGGGTTAAGGTAGTACTTAAGGATTATATTTACAGTTTGAATTTAAGCTTATAGTTTACTAGAGAAAAAAAAAATTACCTTGTAATTTTTTTAAATAAATATAGGTCATTAAATGAAACCAGGCAATTCCTATGACATTAATGCCTAGGATAAAATGGTTTTAAAAACTAGATCATACATGATTGCTAAAAAAAAGAACAAACTCGAATTATGAAAAGAGTAGCTTTTACTGTCACGTCCCCGTCCCTCAACCGGCGAAGAGGACGCGACGAACAACAAACACCGCCGGGCAAACAGCCCCATGGACATTGACAGAAATCAAATGCTGAAATTAAAAGCTTACAGGATGCATACTAAGATGCCTAAGCATACCCAAATGCCTGAATCCTTCAATCATACAGCGGAAGCAACACAAACACATTTCCAGCACTGAGCATGTTCATCATTTCACATAATACAGTATATAAATTGCAGAGGTGAAGTAAACAGCAGTACTTATCTTTTGATGAAGAATTCACCCGCAACCAGCTACGTCGCTGCAACGTTCCACCCAACCATAGGCCAGCTTGCTCATCAATCTCTCAGCAACGCTGCCACCCCCGAGCTGGGCATGATTCCTCCGGAATAAGGGTTAATTGCAGGCTTATACATAGCCAAGGGGCACAAACAGCAATCCATCACAGCTGGGTTTCATAGGCTTTCAACAACCAAGCCAAGCCAGCACAGTCCGAAGACTATCCATTGCACTCGGCAACCAATCAGCTGTCACAGCTTAAACAGGGAAAACGAATTCTTGAGTCATTCTTGGCCCTATCGTGGCCAAAATGACTCTCACTTGAAGTTACAATGGCCCCCAAACGTAACAGCAAATACATTCATGTTAGAATAATCCTTCGGGATTATTGTAAATAAATAATTAATAGGAATTTGATTAGATAGGAAGCCAAACAGGCTGAGCGGAAGGTGAAACCCAACCGCCATGTACTTTGTATAAATACAGGCATTTGCATTGGAAATGAATATTGAATCGGGAGTTATTACCAACAAGTGGTATCAGAGCCTGGCTATTTGCCTGCCATAACTCCTAGCTGCATTGCATGCCTACCATTCTCCCTGTGTCATCAGAACGCTGCCATTCTGCCTGCCAGTCTGCTCTTTCAGAGCTGCCTGCCAGTCTCTCCTGCCTGCATGCATTGTATGCGTTACAATTCCTTCTCGATTGAGTTTTGTTTGTTGCGTTGAGAAGTGGGCTTGGTCGCACTCTTCTGTGAATATAGTGTTCTCATTTTTGCTGCCTGATGAGTTTATTCCTCTACAGTTTTAAGGTTTCGGCTTAGTTTATTCTACCCTTCCCGCGGCCTCTCATTGCCTCCACATGAAACCCTAATCCCGACCAGAAGTCTGGTGATTATTGTAAAATTCTGCGTGAAAGTTAAAGTCTAGTGATGAGTATTATTCTGGATGAAACCCTAGAAATATTCTCCCTTCACCATTTCTTGAGTTGATACAGAAGAGTATGAGCTTGAATACCGTGAGGATGCTATTGAATATTAAGTTGAAGACTACATTGGCGCCCACCGTGGGGCACTGCCTGCGTGAAGCTCGTATATATATGGTGTAAGAGCTTCCACTGCATTTCAAGATTTCTGCTCGCTGTGTGCTCTCTTTTTTTCTGAGCCTCCCAATTATCGATTTGCGTCCCGGCAGAGTAAAGGACGAGTTGAAGGGCGTAGACTGCAACCTCATCAAATGAAACCTTGAAGACTGACTCCTCCAGTTCGTGAAAAGACCAGCGAATTGGTGTGAAGACTAGCGTGGAGAATGCTGGTATTGATCAGCTGAACACCAGCTCGTCTTGGTGTGAAGACCAGCTCGTCTTGGTGTGAAGACTAGCGTGGAGAATGTTGAAGTATTGATCAGCTGCGAGCCTGCGTTGTAGTGTTGATCAGCTGAACATGCTGGAGACTGCCTGGTGGGGTGATAATGTATATGATACTTGCTGCGTGATGGTATATGACACTTGCTGCGTGATAATGGCTGCGTGATGGTATATAATACATTGTTTATATATATCTGTACATTGATACATGCTGCGTGATAATCTGCAAGCTTGTCTAATTTCGTGGAGAACGCTGTGTATGGAGTTGTGCCATCATATATAAGTATCTGATATATATCTGCGTTGAATGGTGAAGCTGCCTGAATATTTTGATATATTTTGATATTTTCTGAGCAAACCCTAATTTTCTGAGTGAAGCTGCCTAGTGCTGCCTGAGTGGAGCCTGCATCTTTTTTTTCGTGCTGCGACCTGCCTGGAGGAGGCTATATGGAAGAGACTGCGTTGAAGACTATGCATTGAAGACTGAATGGTGCGCTGAGCTTGAAAGCTGTGCGTTGGTCCCTTTCTTCAGCGTTGGATTTATCGAGAACCCTAACTACTGTCCAAACTTATATGCTGCGCTGGTTGATTATGGGAGCTGCGTGAAGACTTGGTTGAAGACTGTGGTACCTTCAAGAGAACGTATAGCTCGAAATATTCATGCCATTAAGTGAACTATGAAGCGTGCTGCTGCAGGCTACGCCACTTTGAAGACAGCGTGTGATGCATATGACCTTGCCAAGAAGGCTGGACGGTACAACCAGATCAAACGTGATGAGGGTGTGTCTAGTACCGATATAGTTGGTCGAATGCTGCACTAAAGACTGCATGTGAAAAATATTGAAAGCTATTTATGAACGGAGGTAAAACTTTTATTGTTGACTGCAAAATAGAGTGTGACTGATATATGTACTCTTGCTGCGCCTAAAACTGGAGCTGTGCTCTCATACATTTGCGACTGTGACTGTTGCATGAAGAATTTTCTCCTCTATGAATTGCTGCTATGAATGATATAGCA
>LPNX010451497.1:80316-157076 GCA_001517045.1 Pseudotsuga menziesii
ATACTCAGACTCAGACTTTTATGGCGATAAGGAGACAGGAGTATCAACTTCTAGATACACTATGAGTCTTGGATCAGCAGCTGTTTCATGGACATCTCGAAAACAGTCAGTTCCAGCAGATTCAACAACAGAAGCAGAATATGTGGCTGCAGCTGAAGCAACGAAAGAAATAGTATGGCTCAGGAAGATACTTGAAGATTTGCAAGAAAAACAAGAGAACTCCACTCCATTGTTGGTCGACAATACTTCTGCAATCAAGCTGGCAAAGAATCCTAGATTCCATGATCGAACCAAACACATCAACACAAAGTATCATTTGATTCGACATCATGTAGAGGCCAAGACAGTCCATCTTCGACATTGTTCCACAAATGATCAAGTTGCAGACATCTTCACCAAAGCGCTTGGACGAGAAAAGTTTGAAAGATTCAGAAACATGCTCGGACTTACGAACACCCCTTCGGATTAAGAGGGGGATTGTTAGAATAATCCTTCGGGATTATTGTAAATAAATAATTAATAGGAATTTGATTAGATAGGAAGCCAAACAGGCTGAGCGGAAGGTGAAACCCAACCGCCATGTACTTTGTATAAATACAAGCATTTGCATTGGAAATGAATATTGAATCGGGAGTTATTACCAACAATTCACAACATGGGGAAGACTACAGCCCCGAAATCTACCAGTGAGCATAACTTACAGCAGGGAAAACGACCCAATTAATCTGTGAGACAGCCAAAAACGTGAATGGCCCTTCACAGTCAGTCGTGGATGCAAGAGCACGGCTCTCAGCTCACTATGTGCGCCCCAAACAGAAGAATACCTGTGCGTGGGTAAACAATCCGACCCAGCAAGGAAAAGAACAGATAATGGAGGCCCTGCGTGAGGAAAAACGGCTCCATTTTTTCCCTTGGATGAACCACTAACAGGAAGGACGCGAATTTGCAGTTCGTGGGTGCTCAGCAACTCGTGGGGGAGAGGAAGAAAACCTGCGTGAGACCAAAAACGCCCCCAAAACCTGTGCGTGAGGAGCCAACAGACCCAAAATCGTGGTGAGAGTGAACTGCCCAGGGATGCGTGCGTGAGGGAGAAGAATGGCAAACGTGGGTGGAGTGAGCAAGTGGGTAAGGCTGACAGTCCTGCCACCCCACTCCCAAAGGAATTAACTTCCTCAACCACCAGCAGCCATTACTCCTCAGCTACCCAATCAAAACATTAAAGAGGTTGGAAGAGGTTGGATGAGACAAAAGGTGACAAACAAACAAAGGTGGCAAAACATGGGTTTTTCCCCCATAACCAAGGTTTGACATCCCCCACCCCTTATCCTTTGGAACCATGCCCTTTTCATTCAACGTTGCACTGCCGTAGCTGGTTGTGGTTTATTTTAATTGATGTGCGTGTTTACATGATGCCGAATTATAATGTGCCGGATAACACGAGATACCACCGGCAACTATTCCCATTGCCGGAACATACACAACCAAATCGATGGTGGGGCTTTTGACGTTAGCTCCTCACCATGATTAATTACATTATATACATCATGCAAATGGGGTCGAAACCGGGGACATTACATTTACAATACCTATATAAATCAAGCCTTTAGTTTAAGCATGTAGTCTAGAATCTATTCTTTAGTAACTAGAATATTTAATCTCGAACCTGAAACTGGAAATAAATAGTTACATGTAACAAGAATCATCATTCCAAGGCATTATCTTCAAGGAGCTAAGTAAGCCTCGAGTACGACCATAATTTCCTTCTTTAAGCAAGAGACAAACTTTAGTACCTTGAACCCCCTAGTAAGTAATGAGTTGTTCTTAACTTTTTAATTTTATTTCCAGATTCTTTCACAATTTGAATTATCTTATGACTTTATTTTTTTATGGCAGTTAGTAACGAATGTAATTATATAAATTAATAAATAAAATTTGTTCAAGTATCTAGATTAGATCCTTCAGAATATTAACTGTTAACATTTAAGCACTCTCTTATGCGGTGATTTAAACATTAATTGTCGCAAGAAAAAGTTTAAATTTTTATGATATTTTAGGGAGTTTGACATATGGTATCAAAGCACACGTTTAGACACTAGGCCTGAATGGAGCTCAACTCGTGTAGACAAACAATAAATAAAATGCATGCATACTGATTTATTATTTTTCTTTTGAAATGTGGTTACCAGAAAGAAAAAAAAATTCTGAATTAGAACTGCAGGTATGGAAGGACTCGAGGAATATGCAGATGTAGGGTCCCCATTAAACGAACAAAGTAATTCTAAAAAAGAACCTATTAAAGAATAAATTACTAACAATTCCTTTGAACTTTTACAAACTGTTAAAGAATTAAAAACTGAAATGGAAACAGTTAAAAAAAAGAATGAAAGAATTCTAAGGGCTCAAGAGGAGCTGAACTAGATCATGATGGATAAATTTCAAAGTGAAGGGAAGGAAAAACAGACAGGATCTGAAAATACGTCCTACCAACATAAAAGTAAAAAGTCCAAACAGTCTAAAATTGAAAGTAATTCTTCCTCTGAAATTTATGGTGATTCACACAAGAAGAATCGCCAGTACTCTAGCGATAGCAGTGAAGATAATTACCAATCTAGAAAAATAAAATATAAGCCTTATGAGGAAATTTCAGGAGAATTTAAGAAAATAAAACCTCCAATTTTTAACGGAGAAACAGAGAAAGGGGAAGAAGCCGAAGCATGGCTGTCCGGAGAGAAGATGTATTTCCAAATTTATAATTACTCCAATCAGTTAAAAGCTAGAATGGTTATTTATAATTTAATCGAAAAAGCAGGCATTTGGTGGCAAGACTTAAAACGGGTTAAAAGCATAAAAGAAAAGAGCATTAATTGGAGTACCTTTAAAAAATACTTTAAAAATAAGTTTCTGTCAAAACAGTATTATGAAGAGCGAACCAAAGAGTTCTATGAACTGAAATTGGGAACTATGAACATGAAGGAATTAAACAGTAATTTTTTTAAGTTTACTACGTTACGTGCCTTACATTGTGGATGAAAATCCCAAGTTGCAGTGTTTTCTATGTTGATTACCTTTTCACATTAAAGATAGAATTGAATACAATAATCCTAAAACCCTTGAGGAGGCTATGCGAAAGGCAATTTTTTGCTATGAGCATAACCGAATAAGGAAAAGCATGCCAAACTGGAAGGCCAAGAGGTATAATAATTTTGAACATAAAAAGAAAGGTTTCACACTTAATCGCAATGTTGGGAATAATAATACACGTAACTTTCCTAATAAGAATTTCCAAGGAAATAAATGTAACTCACAGTCAAACCCTAATGGTCCTAGAAATAAAGAAACTGCTAATAATCGCAGCAACTACGTTAAGAATAATGAACGTAAAGAACCAATAAAGTGTTGGGATTGTAATGGACCACATTATGCATCAGTTTTTCCTAACAAAAAAAAGACTGTTAGCAACATCCATACAGTGCAGGAAGAGATGATTGTTGGTGACTTGGCAAGGGGGATACCCAGGATCAATGCGGCATTGGAAAACAGGCAGGAAGATTATCAAACTTCCATGGTGGAAGTAGAATGTAAAATGAATCAAATACCCATTTCTATCTTGACCCAAGGGCTAGCCTGAGTTATATTTCTCTTAGTTTATTAGAAAAATGCAATTTACCGGTAGAAAAGTTTACAAATTCATGGCTGGTTCAACTAGCTACAGGAGCAAAACGAAAAGTGATAAATTTTGTGAAAGACTGTACTTTGTTTTTTAATCAATTTGAAACTTCAGTAAAGTTAAATGTACTTACATTAGGCTCTTATGATGTATTAATTGGTATGGACTCGTTAGAACATCATAGAGTAGTATTGAACTATTTTGATAAAACTTTTACATGCGTAAATAATGAAGGAAAAGCAGTAACCATAACAGGAATTCCTAGAAAAACAGCAATCAGACAAATTTATGCTTTGCAGTTAAAGAAAGTTGTTTGGAAAGGATGTAAATCCTTTGTTGTAACCATAACTGATGAAGAACATATTAATAATGAATATAAACTAAAACTGGAACATATTCCAATCCTAGGCGGGTATTCGAATGTAATTCTGAAAGAAATTCTGGGACTGCCTCCAAAAAGGGAATTAGATTTCACTATTCAGTTGGTACCTGGTGCAGTACCCAACTCACAAGCTCCTTATCAGATGAATATTTTGGAACTTAACGAATTAAAGTCATAGTTAAAGGAACTTATTGATAAAAGGTATATAATACCAAGCGTGTCCCCCTAGGGAGCACCTATCATTTTCGTTAAAAAGAATGACGGTACTCTACACTTATGCATAGATTACCGTCAACTTAATAAAATGACCATTAAGGATAGATACCTGTTGCCCCGCATAGATGATATGTTTGATCAGTTGTGTAAAGAAACAGTATTTTCAAATATTGATTTACGATCTAGTTATCATCAAGTCCGAATCAAAGATGAAGATATTTTTAAAACAACTTTTAGGATAAGATATGGTCACTATGAATTTGTTGTCATGCCATTTGGGCTCACTAATGCCCGAACCGTATTCATGTTTCTAATGAATAATGTATTGCATAAGTATCTTGATAAATTTGTAGTTGTTTTTATTGATGATATTTTAATTTACTCCAAGTGTAAAGAAGAACTTGAGGAGCACTTAAAAATTGTCTTACAAGTGTTAAGGGAACACCAACTTTATGTTAATTTTAATAAGTGCAACTTCTTTAAGAATAAAATACAATACGTGGGTCACGTGATAACTAAAGAAGGGATCTCGGTTGATCCAGAAAAGATGAAATAAATTGAAAAGTGGCCGGTCCCAAAGGATGTGACTGATGTGCGGTCATTCAAAATCACCCGGGGATCGCACCCGGCCTGGACCGCACCAACCCTTAACATGGTTGGATTTTTTGGTATCCGACAGGATTAGAACTAGTGACCTTTCAGCTTAGGGGGCGTCTTAACCATGCCCCGCCACCAACTGTTCTACATCTCGCGGATATGTATAAATCTAGGAGTTAATGCATTTATATGTCTGAATTATTTTGCTTAGTTAGTGAAATATTTTATTGTTCAAGGAGAGATAAATTCTGGTTAAATATGTATTAGAAAAAATGTATTAGGGTTAGTTTTTAAATTCTACTTATGAATGAATTACCTGACTGTATTTTTTCACACCCCCGAAGAAATAGTACTCTAGTACAGTAGGTGAAATTAAGTATGATGAATAAATCAAATCAAGAAGTGTAGGAATATGATTATTTACTTTCCACTGTTAAATATTTATAGGAATGTTGAGCAAAAAGATTCCTCTATTTCAGAAGAGGTAGTACTCTAGTACAGTAGGTGAAATTAAGTATGATGAATAAATCAAATCAAGAAGTGTAGGAATATGATTATTTACTTTCTACTGTTAAATATTTATAGGAATGTTTAGCAGAAAGATTCCTCTATTTCAAAAGTTTCATTAGCTAAAATACATCTATAAATATTATAAATATAAACTACCATAAAAGAATGTTTATTAAAAATCAATACACAGTTTGGTAACTGTGTTCTTTTAACACAATAAAATAACTAATTCTAAGTTTCAACCTAATATATATATACATATAACTTTTAATCAATACATAATAGGAAAATAATGCAAATGGGGCAACATTGGACTTTAAACAGTAAAAAGAAATTGTGGTAATAAATTAGGTTTTATAAATAATATATAAATGAATTGCAGTAATACTGTATAATTAATAAATATTATATTAATTAATAGTATAAACAACTAACAATGCAGAGTATGATTTAAAATATAATTCCCATATTTTGGGGGTCAAAACCCTAAACAAGTAACATGTATAGTCAAGTAATTTCCTTTCATTTTTCCATCAAGGTTATAGTATTCATAGTCGCGTCTTATAATATATATATATATAATCTATAATTGTACTAAATTATATAAAATTGTATGTATAAACAGTGAACAATTTGTTTACTATATTTTTTAAAAAAACAATATTTAAGCTCAAATACTAAAACTAATTTATTATAATAGTAACCTAGTTCAAGTCACCAGATAGAACCCTACAACCGAGAGGAATTTCTCCTTTGATATTTTCTTAAACATAATCCTTTATAATTAAGAAACCTAAAAGGAAACTTTCCTTTTTAATAAAACAAATACAGTATTAAAACGAAAATCGAACTTATGGTTTTCTTTTACAAAGTAAATTCTTTTAAAATCTTCAAATAGATATAAATAGTAACAACCAAAAAGGATCTTTTATTTGTCTTAAAATACTTTAA
The DNA here is from genome assembly GCA_001517045.1 of Pseudotsuga menziesii. NCBI lineage: Eukaryota > Viridiplantae > Streptophyta > Pinopsida > Pinales > Pinaceae > Pseudotsuga > Pseudotsuga menziesii. The sequence continues at coordinate 86,640 of LPNX010451497.1, forward strand.
AATCTTTAAAAGAAATAGTAACGTTTTAGAACCCCACAGTTCAATTCATTCGAAGGCTTCAAACAACACAACTTGATAACAAAGTTTTCTCTTTTACACAGTCGTTTTTCTTTTGAAAGATAAATCAAATTTATAAGTTTGCAAAACCCTAGCATACTAAACAAACAACCTAATCACAAAAATTATTGCTTTCAAGCGCAGTTACGACCAAGAGAGTCTCTAACTTCGATAGACTTTATCCTTTCACCATGGCTTTTAGAACCCCCCCACACTTTCATCGAAGGAACCTCAGGTTGTGGAGCCGAGGCTTGACAAATAAACCAAGCAGTGTTGGAAGCCCCAGGTCGCAGCTACTTGCATGCCTTTTCTCCATGCTCCGCTGGGAGCCTTGTTTTCGAACCCTCTTCTCTTTTCAACTCTACACAATTCAAGAATAAATGACAGTAAAATTTTACTTACAGTTCTTTTAAAATTAAAAAGAAAACTTGGTAACAGCCCCAATTAAACATATAAAAAAAGGTTACATGTTTTAGTTTTAGTGCTTACGGTCGTGAAGATTCCTCTTGTAAACCTCCAGTATACAACTGCCTTGAAGGATGAGAAAGGAATCAACAAAAACTCTACGACAATAGCTCGGACTGAGACCACGACAACGAGTAGGAAGCTTAACCATAAATACCACTACATAACCACCCAAACTATTGTTTGTGATGAATGTATGTGCAAGGGACTTACAGCTCTGCACTGTAAAATAATTAAACTCTAGCTCCCAACCAAGGTGAGAGTACCAACCTAAAAACCTGAAATAAAAACTCACAAAGGCAATGGAACACATAGTTCTAGTTTGTGGAACCCTCTTTGCGTTATAAAAAGACTCGTTGGATGCTTTGGAGGCCGAGCAGGCTGGAATCTTGTCGGCACTACCCTCGAACCAGCTAAAAGGATGGGAAAATAAGCCATTTTTTAGGTTGTGGTCGGTCTTTTATAACAAGGGTTTTCACTTCTTAAAACCTAGCCTATGATTTATCAACGTGTGGAAACCACTTCCTTTCGATATTTTAGGTTTACACTATAGTCCCGACCTTGCATAGTTTTGAACCTACATTACAATCAAATGTTAGTATATTGGTGTAGGTTAATTACATTGCATAAGTTAACATTTGTTTTACATATGATTACCTTGGCATATGCACACGTTAAACCTAGGGCATGTGATAATACTAATTTTGGCACGTATCATTACTTTTGTATATGTATATATTAAGACTTTAAGTATATGTTAAAGTTAGGCATATGTTAATATATTATGCATATTCATTTCGATATTATAACTCTAACTCTCATTAGTGTTATGTTATAACATTTCCAAATGGAATTTTGGTACTATTGCATGCCACCAATAGGATTAAGGTAGTACTTAAGGATTATATTTACAGTTTGAATTTAAGCTTATAGTTTACTAGAGAAAAACAAAATACCTTGTAATTATTTTTTTAAATATAGGTCATTAAATGAAACCAAGCAATTCTTATGACCTTAATACCTAGGATAAAATGGTTTTAAAAACTAGATCATACATGACTGCTAAAAAAAAGAACAAACTCAAATTATGAAAAGAGTAGATTTTACAATACCTGTACAGATCAAGCCTTTAGTTTAAGCATGTAGTCTAACATCTATTCTTTAGTAACTGGAATATTTAATCTCGAACCTTAAACTGGAAATAAATAGTTACCTATAACAAGAATCATCATTCCACGACATTAGCTTCAAGGAGCTAAGTAAGCCTCGGGTACGACCAAAATTTCCTTCTTTAAGCAAGAGGCAAACTTTAGTACCTTGAACCCCCTAGTAAGTAATCAGTTGTTCTTAACTCTTGAATTTTATTTCCAGATTCTTTCACAATTTGAATTATCTTATGACTTTATTTTTTAAGGCAGTTAGTAATGAATGTAATTATATAAATTAATAAATAAAATTTGTTACAGTATCTAGATTAGATCCTTCAGATTATTAACTGTTAACAGTTAAGCACCATCTTATGCGGTGATTTAAACATTAACTGTCGCAAGAAAAAGTTAAATTTTTTATGATATTTTAGGGAGTTTGACACAGGAAGTAAGATTCTAGAGGTGTAAGGGAGGAGGGAGATTGATGGGAAACATCAACTAGAAGAGTGGATGCGGAAGGCAGATGGCGAGCGGGAGTTTGTGTGGCGCGGATCGGAGAGAGATATGGGTGTAAGGGAGCAGCGAAAGAAATCAAGAATTGATGAGTCGAGTCCGAACTCAGAGTGCAGGAGCGAATCCGCTCTGATACCAAATGGAGAAACTGTATCTGGTTGTACTCTCAATAATCATATCCGACTATCATGTTTAATAGTAAAATAGGAATAATATTTTAAATGATGAATACAATGTACAATAAGTTCACCTTTTATATGGCTTGAGCCAACATAGTGAAGGGTTACACCCTTTCACCAGTAACCTAATAATATAATTAATTATAATTAATAATATTTAATTAAATATTCACAACAGTCTCACTAGACCTTGGGATTCATTCATCCATACTATGTGTGCTAGAAAGGAAAGCATGAAATTGGACATTGTATGCCAATATTACATCCAAGAGGAGGCTAGAGTAGCCGATAGAGAAGCTCTACTTAGAGAAGATGCTCAAGCCCTAGCCACCAATACCAAGAGAGGAAGAAGTCAATCTAACTTCAAGAAGTAAAGCCACAAGGATTCTCAACCTCCCAAGAAGTTCCAAAGGATAAGAGGAAACAATCTAAGAACAAACTACTCTAACTTTCAATGTTTCAATTGTGACAAGATAGGACAAATTTCCAGAAATTGTCCATTGAAGAAAGAAGAATACAAGAATAGGAACAACAACAAAAGACATCACGCACACCTAGATGAAGATGAATATGAAGAAGAAGAAAAAGAAGGACCTCGAAGAAAACAAGCAAAATAAGAAGATGCAGAAGAATATGTAATATTCTCTCCACTCTCTGGGTATGTGACACCTGGAGAAGATACATGGCTTATTGATAGTGATGCGTCAAATCATATGACAGGACAAAAGAAAACTCTATCAAAACTTGAAGAGAAGAACTCTCCTCAGAAGGTAATTATTAGGATATGACTATCAATACCCTATCAAAGGAATTGGTGAAGCAAGCTACAAGCTTGATTCTGGAACCCCCATGAAGATGAAGGAAGTCTTATATGTACCAGGTTTGAAGAAGAACTTACTTTCTATCTCAGCATTAGATAAGAAAGGATATAGGGTTGCATTCATAGATGAACAAGTACTTATGTGGCCCAAAGGAAAATCAATTGAATATGCGATTGTCATTGGTGAAGAAGAAGGATGCTTATATAAACTCAAGGGACATTCAGAAACATACCTTGTTCATGAGACCACTATCCCAAGTGAATTCTAGCATAGGAGGATTGCTCACATCAACTACAAAGCACTACCCAATGTGAGAAAAGTATTGACGGGATTACCAAATTTGAAGATTGATCATGAAGGGATTTTCAAAGGATGTGAAAAATGAAAGAATATCAAGAATCATTTTCGAAGAGTGAGACAAAGGCTAAAGGTACGTCGAAATTACTCCATTCAGATGTATGTGGTCCAATGTCTTCCACATCTTTGAGTGGTTATGAATATTATGTTACATTTATTGATGACTATTCAAAAAAGACATGGATATATTTCTTGAAAACAAAGGATGAAGTATTTGGAAAACTCAAGGAATTCAAAGCCTTGATAGAGAATCATTCATTTTGAAGAATCAAGACACTCGGAACAGACAATGGTGGAGAATATACTTCAAAATATTTTGAAGCCTTTTGTAAAGAATTTGGAATCAACAAGGAACAAACTACTCCCTACAATACTCAACAGAATGGTGTTGGAGAAAGAAAGAAAGGAGCCATTATGGAAGCAATGAAGACAATTATACATTATCAAGATCTTTCAATGCATATATGGGATGAAGCAGCAAGGGTGACAATTTATGTACAAAATATATTATCCTAAAGTTCCCTTGAATTCAAGACTCCGAAAGAAATGTTCATGGGAAATAATCTTGAAGTGAGCCACCTCAAGATATTTGATTTCCCAGTATATGTTCACATACCAAAAGAAAAGAGAACCAAGTTGGACCCTTCAAAAAAGAAGGAATATTTGTTGGATACTGTGAAGTCTCCAAAGCCTTTCAAATATACATTCCAGGATGCCATCACATGGAGATTAGTAGAGATGAAACATTTGACAAAGAAGCAACTCTCAAGAGATCCATAAAGTGCTAGCATGAAGAAGTATATGAAAAATATGTACCTCCCAGGGATGTAGAAGCTACACCCTCCCCCGAATATGAAACATCAAAAGACCATGATATGTTAGAAACTCAAGAACCTCCTACTATGAATATGTCACAAAAGAAAAATCATCTTGGGTAAGATCAATTATACAAGAAGCAAAGAAGTATGGAGCCCTAGAAGGCTCCACAAGAGTAAGCTAGAAGTGAAAGCCATTTTCTAGTTATGTGGCTTTGATGTGTGATCTTGTAGATCAACAACCTACTAGGTATGAAGAATCTACACAGAAGAAATAATGGGTAGAAGCAATGATAGAAGAATACCAATCAATAATGACGAATAATGTTTGGGATATAGTTTCCAAACCAGAAGGCAAAAGTGTGGTATCTTCCAAGTGGATCTACAAGATAAAGCATGCAGCTGATGGAAGTATTGAGAAATACAAGGCAAGGTTTGTGGCTAAAGGATTCTCTCAGAAAGAGGAAATTGATTATGAAGAGACATTTGCTCCAATAGCAAGGTACACTTCCATTAGAACCATTATGGCACTTCCATCCATGATGAAGTGGAGTTTACACCAAATGGATGTGAAGATAGCTTTCCTAAATAGTGTTATTGAGGAAGAAGTGTACATAGAAAAACCACAGGGATATGAAGTTGAAGACAGGAGGACTCACGTATGCAAGTTGAAGAAGGCTATGTATGGATTGAAGCAAGCTCCTAGAGCTTGGTATGGAAGAATATATATCCTTTTGACGAGCTTGGGATTTACCAAAAGTAAAGTCGACTATAGCCTTTACTTTAAGGTTAGGGATGATGAACCTGCTGTATTATTGTTGTACGTGGATGATTTATTTATGGTAGGAAATGAGAAACAGATTGTAGATTGAAAGAAGAAGCTCGTTAAATAATTTGAGATGAAAGACCTTGGATTGATGCACTATTTTCCAGGTCTGGAAGTATGGCAAAACCCAAAAGGAATATTTCTCAACCAGGAAAAGTATGTTGTGGAAATCCTAAAAAGGTTTGATATGTTGGAATGTAAATCCATGACCACACCCATGGATACCAACCTGAAGTTGTTAGTTGATGAATCATCTGAGTTAGTGGATGTGACTCAGCTCAAACCGATTATTGGTTCGTTGATGTATCTGATGAATACCAGGACAGATATATGTTTTGTTGTGAACACTCTGAGTCAGTATCTAGTTAATCCTAGACGTGTTCACCTGGTAGTTGCAAAGCATGTGATGAGATACATGAAAGGTATGATAGAATTTGTTCTATACTATGTTTGATATCATGACTACATATTGTATGTTTATATAGATGCAGATTAGGTTGGAAGTGTCTTAGACAAGAAGAGAACCTCGGGTGGATGTCATTATCCAGGATCCGCCATGATCTCATGGTTTAGCAAGAAGAATTCTAGTGTTGCCCTCAACAAAGCTGAAGCAGAGTATATAACATCTTTTTCTTCTAGTTGTGAAGCCATATGGCTTCGAAAGTTGATGTCAGGTCTATTTGACCTAGAGTTGGATACCATGGTGATTCTGTGTCTCCGTGATGTGGATGGGATTGTATCATCCATGTACATTAGTCCTAAAGTGATCCATAGACTTTTGTCTACGTGATGTGGATGGGATTGTATCATCCATAAACATTAGTCCTAAAGTGATTTGCAAACATTTGTCTTCGTGATGTGGATGGGATTGTATCGTCCCTAGACATTAGTCCTAAAGTGATCCTCAAACTTTTGTCTCAATGATGTGGTTAGGATTGCATCATCCTTGGACTTATGTCCTAAAGTGATAGGGATTGACCATCCCATAATTGGATCATGTGTGTTGCAGGTTATGTTGTTGCAGATGGTGTTGTTACTGATTGAAAGATCAAGTGTTGTTGTAGATGATGTTGTTGTTGATCGAAATATCAAGTGTTGTTGTAGATGATCGAGTGATCGAGTACTGCAGAAGATGAAGATCAATGATGAAGATTCAGTGTTGTAGAGGATGATGCTCCAATACTGAAGATATTGAAGATGTTCCAGTAACTGTTCCAATTGTTGATGTTGTTGAAGAAAGCTTCTGATGATTTATAGATGTATCACCTTGGTGTTGTTGATGATGCTCCCTCTCCTTGCTCCTACTAATGATGATGTTCTCTCTCTTTTCTCCTACAATTGATGTTGTTGTTGTCAATATAATACTCTTCTTGTTAAGGGGGAGTGTTGAAATATTGTAACTTCGAAGAATATTCTATTTTATTTTATTATTGTAATTTATTTGGAGACTTTTTATTCCTTCGTCGAGATGTTTTTATTGTATTTGGTCACCATAGAGTCATGAGGTAAAACCTCAGTTGTAAGTCAGGTCCATAGAACCCTCCAGAAATTAATATTATATTGTTTTGAGTCCTTCTAGGTAAGTCACCTTGTTGTCTCCTTTCACACACCTAGGGGGGACGTGGCAGAAATCTTCAAGCCACTCGGTGTGTCCTTAGGGGCAAGTCTTGAGTCAATGTTGTCACCTTTTTGTTGACTCCTTCGTTTAGGATAAATCCTAACGAAGACAAGGGGGGTAGACCCTATTAAATGCTAAGACTCTTAAAGCTTTAGTGATTATGGTGATATTTAGGAGTTTTTATGAAAGAAAATACTTACCACAAGATGGTTGCAACAAAATTTAGGCACAACAGCATAAAGATCAAGATATAATATATGAAAGCACATGAAAGTAGATGATTATATGAAATAAAGAACCAGTGCCAAAATGGATTCCATGGATAAAGTGTTGTTGCTTTGTTGAAAGAAAAAAATGTTCCATGTTCTCTTAGTCAAATTTTAAGTTAATGTGGAGATGAGTTGATTAACTTAAGAGGAAAAAGGGACTCCAAATATATCCGAAGGTACGAGGAGTATGTCCAAAAACATTATCTGATGCGTCTCCCCACAAGGAATATGTGCACTACTTGGAATCTATGAGACATGTTCAACACTACACCAACAAGGGTGTATCCTAACGGTGTCTCAAGGTCGCTACCCAGTTTTTCACGCTTCCTTTGTGGATTTTTCCACCGCAACGGATAAATTCGAGGCGTTGGATTTTCATTTAGGAGATTAATTTGGGACGTGAAAACTAATTAATCTAGTCACCCACGTTTCTTTTGATGCATCCAAATGTTCGGATGAACCGCAACGGTGCAAAGCATACACAATAGAGTCTAAAGGTTTTTAAAGATTTTATCAATATTTTTGTTGTTAAAAATAAAAAAGGGTGACCTCCAAGAATCTCTTTCGATTCAAGTGAACCGCAATCAAGAAAGTATGGAGAGGTGGATTTTATTGGTGTTTTTTTCTTTTGAATTTAGAAATAATGTGCAAGAAAGAAAAAAAGGTTATCTAATTAACCTACCGCGAATCTCTTTCCCCTTTCACGTCACTCGAGAAATCGTGAGGTAAGTAGTAAATTTACTTTGAGAAGCTGAAAGATGTAAACAATTTTGTAATATAAAATAAAGTACACTACTTATATATGAATGAATAAGACTAATACTCAAGCAAAAAATAAAAGGAAAAATGACGTGGATCCCCCAGGGGGGATGGGGAGTGGGCTCGAAAGAGCCAACTCAAATTTGGTTTTTATTATACTTGATTACAACTTAATACAAAATACCATTTGGTTCTTATACAAGACGAATTCAAGGGCTTACAAAAAGGTCCAAAAGTCAACACGGAAGAAGGGGAAGCCCCTGGGGGTATTCAGATGGCCCAAAAAGCGATTTTCAAACAACACTTCCTCCTATTCTTGGACGAACCTGCTGAAAAAAAAACAAAGTTTTATTAGTATAAAGTGCCCAAAAACACTTTAAAAATGTTTTTGGACAACACAATAAAATTTAAAAAAAAACAAGTTAAAACTAGGCAAAAAAATGCAAAAAATTGAATCAAGGAAAGCAAGCTTTCCTTGGGATCTTGTCTTGCTTATTAGGGCAGCCAATATGATATGCAACCAAAAGTTAGATTGATCTTTTAAACCTTGCAATAAACTACCCTTGAACAGGCTAAAAATTTCCTTTATGGTGCTTGCAAAGGAGAGTAATTTGAACTAGATCTCTTTGAATATAAGCTTTGCATGCAAAATAAAACTGAGATCTAATCTAAGAAAAGGATCTTACTAACTAGATCTATATATGATTTGCTTATTGAGATATATATAAGCAATAAGATTATTAAATGGTAACCGATTTGAAGAAAATTTAATTTTTGGAGGAAGAGGAAAAGAACAGTGCTTGTTGTTGGAATAGATCTGCAAAAAAAAATGTCAGTGAAGCACCGAGGGACACAATATTCACAATCTTGTTGGAAAATAAATGGAATCAACCTTGAACAAAATTTCTTCCAAGCATGACAAACCTGCAAGCTATAAGACAAATTCTACAAACAAACTTCTTAAATCTGAAGATACATATAAAAAAAAGGATAACATAGCATGAAAAATAATTTTATTTAGCATGCAAATATTAACTCATTCAAACATATGTAGCAAAATAGGAGTAAGTAACCGTACTTACAACAATATATTCCTATGATTCCAACAATCATTCAGGCAAACAAATGTTAAATTCAAAAAAATGAAAAAATAGCAGTTCACCTCAAAAGTAGCATGATAATGGGGATCCACACATGTAAAGCACTCCACAATTAGCCTCCAAAACTTCTCTTTTATTCCAACAAAAGAATGATCAATACAATATTACACAATATAAATCATTTCGCCCCATCTCTAACTATCTTGGAAAGAGAGAAGTCCACTTGATTTTATAGCCAAGCCTCCTAAGAGGGGCTCCTTTGCCAACTGAAGAAGACTGAGGGTGAATTTGAGATTGAGAGAGTTTATCCCTTGATTTGGGCGAGTTAGAGGGAGTTATAATCAAGAAAAAAGTGTCACCTCTCAAGAGGTAGGCACAACCCCTCTTTGGAATCTCCAAAACATGCTAGATGGGTGCCACATAAGTAATTATGTCTCCTTCTAAGGAGAAAAACGTCCCCTTAATCTGGCAAACTCGCAGTATCCTCAATCAACACACACTTTAATCAAGGAGATGTCTTGCCTTAAATCAGGGAAGCCGGTAGAAATTGATTTCAGTCAAATCAGAGCATTTTCCACTGATTTAGGAAATTGGGAATATTCTCCATTTATTAATTATTTCTATTTTTTAATTAATATTTTTTATTTTTTGGAGATTTTTAACTTAAGTGATAAATTTATCACTTCAAAATGAGGAAAAGTGGGTTTTTGGGATAAATGGGTTCTCTGAGTTAGATAACGAGTACTCCCATGGAAAAATTCGATCCCTAACGACACTTTTAGTACATTTCCAATTTTTCCAATTAGACTATTAAAAACTAGCCTAAGTTTACAGGAAATTTTATTTTTCTCGGAATCAAAGGAAACTCTAGGGGGGCCTGGCACATGTCCATATGACTCAAATTGAATGCCTAGCATGTTGAAAAATACTGACACGGAGGTTATAAAAACCCCCTAAGGTCGAACCACCAAGATGACTACCCCAACTTTGGAGGCCTCGAGTGAAAAAATCAGAAATTATTAGTCGTTTGTTCAAAAACCAATAATAACCAAGGGAAAAAACACTCTGGGCTAGTCATCTTGATGCACAAGTTTGGGAAGCCAAGCCTTTTTAAAATTTATTTGCTAGGACGTTTTTTACGATTTCCCCAGGGGGGTATGAACATGTGTTACAAAAAATTTCGAGCAGACTCCCAAAAAACGCCTGGTGGACTTCTGAACTCTAATCATGAACAAGTGTGTTTGTTCAAACCTTGCCAGCTCACTTTGAAAAAACCACCAAGTACAACTTAGGTGGTAACATAGCCCGGTAAGTTTGTTGGGGATGACCTAGTTAGGGAAAAAGTCAAGTGAAAGATAAATTATAAATAGGAGTGATGTGCTCCTCATTTGGACACACACACTCACTTGTGTAATGCGCATAGGAGAGAGAGAGAGAGAGAGAGAGAGAGAGAGAGAGAGAGAGAGAGAGGTGCATGGAGAAGGAGCACTTGTTTGGGATTTTATCTCTGTACTTTTGATCATCTATATTGAGGAAGTTTTGTTGGGTTTTCTTCCCCTAAAGGGTTTTCCAGGATAAATCTGTGTCTATATTATGATTGTGTTTATTTCAGTGATCATGTATATGTTATTGTTGTGAAATTGAATTGAATATTAATATGATATATCTTAGCATATGAAATATTAACAACAAAGCTTGGTCTAAATGCTCAAGGCCTTAAGGCTCATAGCCACCTAACATATATGAACTAGTAAATGAATGAAATATTGTAATGGGTGGTGGGGTTTCAACGTAGATATCTTGTTATATAGCAAGTTATTTTATTAGGACACACCCATATTTTTGGTAGAATGTGAAATTTCCATACATTGTGATAGCAATACTAATTTTTTTAGTTATCATTAATGAAATAATAGTGAAACGTTAATGAAACAATACAACATTGTCAATGCATGTCCTATGACTGTATTTTTGAAAGGAGCTTCATGCACTTTTCATCATGTTCAATACCATACATTATCTCATTAATGTTCGATAAGGCCCTTGATAAAATGAAAAGTCAAAGAAATATCAACAACCTGTGCTAAAATGAAAACTGCCCATGCTAAATTGAACAGGAAAAACATTTATGAACTAAATTATGCCATAAAATGTAATAAACTTATAGATACAAATTGTAAGATTCACCTTTAACGCCATATGTTTTTTCATTGAAATTGAAATTGAGATCAATCTCCAACATAATAATCTCAATCTTATTATAAAAACTACTAAATCGCTTGCGAGCTCAAAATTTCTTTTGAACCAATTTACAAAAGTTTGGGAAAAGCCTATGCTAATGGTCATGGCTCTGTGTAAAATAAAATGTTGATTTTCGTTATGAAATATTCCCATTATATTTATATACAAAAGATAGAAATACCAAAAGATAACTGCTAATTTCAAAATTAGCATAATCTTATTTTTCGAGGTTCAAAATACAAGTGAGTTTTAAATCAAATTCATTGCTCACAAAAAATAAATAATAGATTTGTTTCCTTGTTTAATCTTGATATTGTCAAATCCTACAAAAATAGGATATACAATCTATTAGGGTTTGAATCCTTCAAAGCTGGCTCATTCTTGTGATGAAGTCAAGCTTTGATCATAGGTTATTCTAAAGAATAAAATCCTAAGCATGTGTAATTCCGTTCAAGAAAATGCCTCATAAGATAATAATAAGACTAGAGTATTCTTAATTTTGCATCCTCAAATCACATCCTCAGCGTTTGTGTTTTAGGATCTTCTTTGTTCTATTGTTATTTCATTGTTAGCTTACCTTTTTTCTTTTTCTTTTTTCAGTAGAAAAAAGCATGTCCTTGATATTCATAATGAATCAAAGGGCATCTAAGGTGCAACATCAACATCAGAGCAGTTACAAAAAAATGGGTTACAAATATATAATATGATCTGAGAGAAGTTAGCTACAGCAACATCTTGCATGAGTCTCAACACATCAGAGCAGAGGGGGCAAAGAACATTTTCTGCAATACTATAGCCATCAGAAATAAGAATGTCCCACATAGCCATATCCACCGAGAATCCAAAGAGTGTAGAACAACAGTCTAAAAGAAGCCGCTCCATTACTATCCCCAAGGTGCGTAAAAAGTGGAGATCATGCTCCAGCACCAGGCTCAAAAGAAAGTGAAACAATCCTGTGAGGTCAAACGACCATCAATGAATTCAAAGTAAAATCCCAAACCCGGAGCCAAAGAAAGTGTTTTTTTAGACAGTCGGTCTGCCAACTGATTGTGTTCCCGATAGACATGGCAAAAGGACAACTCTAGCAAGGATGAGCACTTCTTCCCAATATCCCTACACCAATGGAGAAGCTCAGGTGGTGTGAGGGAAGTAGTACCCTTCGGCCAATTAATGATGACCAATGAGTCACCAAAAATCTTGAGATTGGGTAACCCCATCATTTGGGAAGTATGCAGAAGGGCCCAGAGCCCCAGTAATTCAGCTCTGGTATTGGTACTAAATCCCGCCCCCAATGCAAACTCGAAAGAATGAGACTCATTCAATTGCATACAGAAGCCTACCCCCCCCCATTATTTTTTGCTGATGCACCATCAAAAAAACCACAGGGGTATACAAGAACAGGACCAGGACCCTTGGGTCTTGACTTCTTAACTTTTATGACAAGAGGGCAGAGCAACTGTGAAGAGTATGCAATCTGGTGAAGTATGCTGATGATAGGAACGTATTTTCCTTCGAAGATGGACAAGTTCCTCGCTTTCCATACAGCCCACATGGCTAGAAATCGGAGAAAGCAATACCCAGATTGCTTGGGGTAATTAACAGTCCACATTTCCAAGAAGGAGCTAAGACCATCAGACAGGAATGAGTGAGAAAAGTGGTGTTGCTCCACTAGGCAAGAGAGAAGATTTTTCCAAACAGAGCAATGATAGAACATATGCTCAACACTGTCAACATCTTATCTGCACAGCACACAAATACTAGGCCCCATCCAGCCACGCTTCTGAAGGTTGTCCCAAGTGAGTAATATGTTCTTAAGTACCAGCCACGTAAAACAGCAGACTTTCCTGGGGATATTGCTATTCCACACAAGGGAAAGGAGCCTGCTGCCAGACGGAGGTGAAGAAGTGTTTATGATACAATCATAAACCAACTTGGCAAAAACAGTGCCAACCGACCTTTTATAGGACCATGTTAGTGCATCCAAATCATCAATCAGGCGCAAACCACTAAATTCCAGATTTCTAGTATAGGTATCCCAAGCTACTTTCCATTCTCAACCAACACCGAGATCCTCGGCAGAGTACCAGTAGCTGTGTGCATCCAGGAGGAGATTCCGAGCCTATGCCAGAGTCACGATATCCAAATCCTCTAGGTACTCCCTTAAACCAGGTGGAAACATGTGCGAAAATGGTACTCCAGCAATCGGATCAATGCCGATAAGAACTTTCATCCCATTCCCAACCTGCCAAGAGAGGTTCCTACCAAGCCACGGGAGTGTAAGCATGAATCCCTTCCAAATTGCAGAAACCCCATGTGTTCGAAAATTCTTACCCCTGAGCCACATCTCAACGGAATTATTTTTCAAGTATTTGTTGACGATAACACGATGCCAAAGACCATCATTCTGGAGTACCGTCCACAGGGTCTTTAATCAAAGAGCAATGTTGAACCAATGCAGCTGCTTAATATCCCAACCACCGAATTCTTTAGGCCATGAGAGGTTTTCCCATTTGGTCAGGTGAAATCTGTGCTTGCTATCCGATGATCCCCAAAGGAAGGAAAATGTCATACATCTGAGCTTATTAATGACAGATACAGGAATGGGTGCCAGGCCCATCCAGTAGACAGGAATACTAGTCAAAACAGCTTGAACAAGTGTCAAATGACAACCAATAGATAAAAACTTATGTGCCCAGTGTGAGATTCAGCGTTCAAATCTTTGAATCAACCAATGCCAGTCACGTACCCTATATCCCAAGGGCTTGAGAAAATAGCCTAGGTACATAAAGCCAGCCGAGATAGTTTCCATTTTATAGGGAAGAACTTTGGCAATATCAGTGCAAATATCAACCTCCACATTATTATAAAGAAAACTAGATTTGTCAATATTGATACACATCCTAGATGCCTTACAAAATCTACTCAAAATAACCTCGAATGCCATCCATTCAGATAAGGTGCCCGAGCCTAAAAGGATCACATCATCAACAAAAAGGAGATGAGTAAGAACAAAGGTGGAGGAGATCTTGATACCTTTGATGAGTCCATTATCCCTAGCATCAGCAATCAGTAAACTGAGCCCTTCAATCACCAGTGTAAAGAGCAAGGGCGAAAGGGGACAGCCCTTCCTAATACCTCTCGAAGCAGTAAAGAACTTTGAGGGAGTCCCATTGATAAGGACAAGTTAGCTGATGTAATGCACCCCATAATCCAGTTGACAGCTAGCAAAGGAACCCCAATTTGAATCAAAATAAGCCTGATGTAGGACCAATTAACATGATCAAAGGCCTTCACCAAATCAAGTTTAAGAATAAGTGCACAGGAATTTTTTGTCTTGACAGTATGGAGAGTTTCATGTACAATGCCAATAGGATCCATAATCTGACGATTCTTTAAAAGCCCAAATTGTTCGATGGATATATGGGAGTCCAGGAAGGATTTAAGTCTAACTGCAATGACCTTCGATATCAATTTGTAGAGCAGATTGCACAAAGATATGGGCCTGTAATCTGCAAAGGTAGCTGGATTTTCCTTATTGGGGATAAGATCCAAAAAGGTGGAATTTAGTGAGGGAGGGATACAGCCCGTGACCCTGGAAAAATCCACAACAGTGCACAATTCTTTACCCAGTAGATCAAAGAAGAAAAGGTAGAATTCGACAGGCCAGCCATCTGGCCCAAGGCTCCTATCTTTCTTGAATGAGTTAAGTGCAATTTCAATTTCAGATAAGGAGACAGGTTGTGTGAGACAAGGGGCTTCAGCCTGGGAGATCATATTGGGGTAGAGCAAAACCACCTTGAGTTGTTCAAGAATACAGGTCTGGTGGCCATCTTTGAAAATATTCGCAAAATGTTTCTGTCCCAGTAATTTTAAATCAGATTCCTCCTCATAGCAGCATCCACCATCATCCTTAAGAGACCAAATAGTGTTCTGATTCCTCCTGCCTGATGCCAAAGTATGGAAGTACTTAGTGTTGGAGTCACCTTCAAGTGCCCATTTGGTCCGACTCTTGAGTTACCAAGTTAAGAGGTAGTGCTCCTGAATCTTATTTTTTTCCATACGGAGTTGTGACAGGGAAGTCGGTTCCTCTTGGGAAAGGATGCCAAAGGATGAGCTGGAGAGTCAGGAGTTGATGTCCTCATCCAGTCTACGAGATTCAAACTCCAAGTGAGAACTTTTGTCTTTGATCCAATCCTTAACTTCCAACTTAAGGGTACGGAGTTTATTGGTGAGGTGATCTAGCTCTGAACCCTGTGAGGAAGGAGACAGGCTAGACCATCAGTCAGTGAACCAAGATACAAAGTCATTATCATTGAGCCATGATCGATTAAATTTAAAAGGGTATTTAGAGGACGCCAATGACTTATTCCATTCTAACCAAATAGGGAAGTGATCAGAGATATCAGATGTATGAGTCCACACCCGGTGAACTAAGAGGGTAGGGATCAAGGTGGATGCAATTAAGAACCAATCGAGGCGTTTTCTGATCCCACCATCACCCACCCTCCCATTCCTCGATGTGGGGCCTGCAATGGAAGGAGCAGTGTCGATAAGGCCCACAGAACCGAAAAGATGTTTAAAGTAGGAAGAAAGGGGATCAAGTACATCCCTCTTACCCCAAATCTCAAAAGAGCTCGTGGTCAAGTTAAGGTCTCCACCCAGAATCAAATTGGGTGAATTAAGCAGCCACCCCCTGAACACCTTATCCCAGAAGATATCTCGATCCCGATAGGGGCCATAGCAATTGAGAATGTCAAGTGTGGTGTTCAGACCCTGAAATTTTTCCTTTACGAGGATGCTAGCAAGGGTTTCATAAGCACGGCATCTAACCCTACCGGGATTCCAAGCAGTAAGTAAACCACCTGAGAGCCCCGAAGCATTCATGGCACAGAATTCCCAATTAGGAAGGATCTTGGAGAAAGCATGCAAAGCAGGATAGGTACTACACATCATCTCCTGGAGGAGAATCATGTCCGGGTGCAAAGAATGGAAGAGAGCACAGAGGCTACACTGTTTCTTTTTACCCCCCAGACATCTGACGTCGAGAGATAATACCAGCATTAAGGCACCTGGGGTGGGGAGGAGATGCTCTAAGTCCCCGAGTGTATTGTCCTCTAGCATCATCCTTGATGTGAACAGAGAGAGGGATGTAAGGAGTTGAGGCAGAGGAAAGGTTATCCGAGATACCCTTTTTATCCTTCTTCTTCTTTCAAATAGTAACATTCTCAAATCTGATAGTGTTGAGGTGGAGGGTGGACGGGGAAGTAGGAGTAACAGCAAAGAAAATGGACAGTGTTTTGTGGAGGGATGGATCAAAGAAGGATGGAGAGGACTGAGGACTACACAGGGAAGGAAGTGGTGGGGGAGAAGATGGTACAGCAAGCAAGGGTGGAAAATCCACAAGAGAGAAGAGAACAGGTACCAAGGAAGTTGTTTGTGCATCATAGGGGGAGATAGGTGCCAGTGCAGAAGGTTCAATAGAATGTAGAGCTAATACCAGGTCCGATGGAGTGTTCGGACCCTGAGCCAAAGGGATAAAAGTAGTGGGAGAGGGAGAGTCCAGAGGATCAATATCAGAGGGAACCACAGAAGGAGCCCCAGGGAAGGTGTCATCCGAGAGAGTACCAGATACAATAACAGGGTTAGGTGCCCTCACCAAAACATCTATATCATCGAGCATAGCATCAGATACATCCCTGAAAAGTGCAAGTGACTGGGAGTAAATACCTTTTTTCGCATCCACTGATCGATTAGAGTCAACACCCGGACTGTACATAAGGGTGTCAGCCAGACCCGAAACAGGTGGAGAAATTCTGAGCATTGGACAGCATCTCCAAAGATGATCGGTGTCTCGACATCTACTGCAGCGAAATGGTACATGGAGATAATCCAGTTTCTACACCATGAGCCGGTCCTTACGCAGGATTTCCACCTCAGCAGGAAGGTCAGTAGATGCATCCATTTCAACCAATACCCTAGCCATATGTTTATCAAAAGACAGGTGAAAGTCGTCGTCCACAGCCACGAACCTACCAATAGTATTAGCGATACCTTCAAGGATGTGCAAACTCCAGAGAGGGAAGGGAAGGTGCGGCAATAATACCCATAAGTGACGTTTCGTCACTCTCTAGAGAGGGTCAAAGTGTGAGTGCCAACGGCCAAGGACCAGTGAACTAGAGCCAACACGCCAGGTCAGTTGCAAGATTAAAAAAGCGTGGTCAGCTTCCAGGAAAACAAACACAATCCAACCATTCGAAAGAAGGATAATAGTCGAGGTATAGGTCAGAAGTGGTTTCCAGAAGTCCTGAGCCCAGTCAAACCAAGCCTTCTTACCCAACCTGCAATATTCAAGACGCCCGACAAGAGCCCTGGAGCATAAAGAAGAGACTCTATCCATGAAAATATCGTGACCAGGAACAAACCGGAACTTGCCCTCATGCTTTTTAATGTTCTTTGCATGCCTCCATCGACATGAAGAGGACATGTGTCCTTTGGAATCCATGACAAGGAAGAGGAGTCAATGCCAAGGAGGTTCCAACAGAGGGAGGGTCCGTAGCAGGTAAAAACCACCATGACCGGTCACAACCGAGCAACTAACCCAGAAGAAACCCGTAGGAGGAGGGTCAAAACCCGACACGGCCACAGAGGTTATTTGCCCACAAAAACCCCAACATAATGCACATGGTCAAGGATACAACTGGGATCCCCAAGCCCGGAACCCGACCAGATTATAAAACCACCGAGAGAACCGATGGAGGCACACCGCAGGTTAGCCACAGACAAGAACCCAATAGTGGGTTAAGCTAAATGAAACCCTAAAAAACCCAGGGTTAGATAAAACAGACAAAAAAAAACCTAGAATACCGGGTGAAGCCAAAAACAACGAAAAGTCAGCCCCACACAATCAGAAAATCCAGCAAAGGACCAAGTGCCCCAGACCTAGAACCCAAACCGACCCGAGTCACAGAAAAATCCGGAACGAAACACACAAGCCAGACACCAACAAAGACCCCAAGTGGTCACTTCGTCATACAATGTGGGTTCACACTAGGGTTAACACCCAACCACACTGGAACCCCGGCCGTAGGTACAAACAGAATAGTCAACCCAGAACCCGATAGAGATCCAAATAAGTCGGATAGTGGAAGCAAGTAAAAAATAGAAGTCAATCTGCACATGTCAACGGTGAGGATACAGAATGAGCACACAGACAACGTGATAACCCATGCAGGGTGGCAAACCACAAACACAGAAAACTGAAGTACATAGGCAATAAACCCCAAATTACCGAGGCGACTGAAGAAAACGAGCTCCTTCCCACTTTTTTGTATTGGTTGGTACTAGTCCCCCTGGTAAGGGGAGGGACTCCAATAAGTCAGCCGCGGTAATAATAGAACTAGGTGAAACCCAAAAACCTCCAGAGCACAGGAACAAAAGGGAGGGAGATAAACAGAAACCAGGCCAGAAATCAGGATGCCCATCGATAGCCAAGACAGGGGGTATCAGGCCAGACAAATGCACAAGTAGAGACAAGAAAAAAGACGCCATATCCGGGTCCTCCAGTCCGACAGAGAGGTCGGCATCGCAACTGAACTTTCAGTTCATGGTAACCAGTTGGGAATGTTCCCATCTGTGTGTGTCTATGATCATTGAGGATGAAAATCACTTTATCATAAAGTGTCTTGCTTACATGCACATTAAATCTTAGTTTCCACATTGTTAGCTTACCTATGTCTTAGTGTACTCACCTATTAGTTATGAGTGTACTTACCTCTAAGATATTAGCGTTATTTCATTTGTTCTATGGTTAAGAGCATTATTTCATTGTTTTATTGTTCTACTATTCTAAGCGTTATTTTATTTTTCTGAGCATTATTTCATTGTTCCTTCATTGTTATGTGTTACAAAATTCTAGAACTCCATGTGTTACATAATTCCACATGTTACATAAAGCATAATCCTCCATACATTATTACCTCCATGTGTTGTTACATGTAGCAGTTATAAGGGAGGCTTTATGTGATATTAGGGATATTTTGCAATCCTTTGAGGATAGTTGAATGTTGTTAGGTATGATCTGATGCAATTAAGGTCACCCAAATTCCATTTGGGTCATTGGAGTGTAAATTAGTGCTATAACACACATATCAAATGGAGCCTTCCATTGTAAATTTGCTAAGGATTCCTCGACAATGTCTTCCATTTATGTGTGCATGAGTCACATGGTCATTTAATATAATCCTCTTGGGTTTAATTCCTTCACGAGCACACAAATTTCCTTTTCAAAAGTGTAGCAACAATAACAACATAGATCCATGGAAGGTTCAAGGGAAACATGGATGTTGGAGACACCAATAGATGCCATGGAAATCCAAAACACACGAAACCCTATAGGATCATCTCTTAAGACCCCAATAAAAACACAACTTAGGATCCATAAGGAATCACTACAAAGAATCGCAATAAATGAAGTACATAAACCACTGATAAACCCACCAAAATGAATGCAACATGCTTGACTATGTAGAAACCAATGATCCATCTTGCCTCTTTTTCTCTCACGGAGATTAAACATCAATCCACGAGGATAAAAATAAATGGAATTGAATGAACGATGGGTCAAATAGGAGTAGATGTTCCTTTCCTTCTTGAAGGTTTGGAAGAAGTGATGTGCCCTACCCCCTCAAGCCCCCTGTTGTGTTTTTGAGGTAGCATATTCATAGAGAGGAATTCAACATTCACCATAACATATGCAAGTTAGTTCAAGTGGCACTTACCAAGGAATAAGGACACTTCTATTGAACATTTTTCCATGCAATCATCTTTTGAGTGATCTTGGCTATGTTAGGGTTTAAGAAAGCTAACACCCTTATTGCAAACAAACTAATCACTAATAATGGTGACAATTTCTACCTCAATGTCGCATAACAATGTGATACCTTGATAAGCTACTAGAACTTATGTGTCAATGTTTCTGGATTTCTCTAAACCACAATCATTTGCAAATATTTTATCATGTTATTCATACAATCTACTAGCATATTTAGAGAAGTTTCCTTCTATTATTTGTACTTGCAAATACAACCCACCTTTAAGTGTATAGGAGTTCCAACAATTTCCTCAACACTTTCTTTGATAGGTTTATAGGTGTATAGGTGTTCCAACTATTTCTTTGACGCAAATCAAGCATTCAACAAAAACCTACAAGACAAGTGTTAATGTAATCCCTATCACTGATCACTTTATTGGGTGGACTTAAACCTAGAGGGTTATGATCTCACTACTAATTTTCAAATCATGGTTAAGTCCTTTATACAAAAAACAACCTTAATTATAAGGGTTGACTCTTTTTCTTATGTGGTAAATATCAAACACAAATTAACAATCATGTAAGGGATCTTATGGAATAGCAATAACTTCTTTGCTAATGTAAGTAACTTGTTGATAGTTATTTGCTATCTTACAAGAAAATTTGTAAAGATGATAATCTCAATTTGGCTTTTCACTTGCATGGGCAATAACTTCTTTGCAAATGTAAGTAACTTGTTGATAGTTATTTTCCATCTAACAAGAAAATTTGTAAAGATGATAATCTCAATTTGGTTCTTCACTTGCATGGCAAAGAGGTGAGTAATAGTAGACCTTTATCTTCAAAATCTCTTCCTTTAAGTATGCAGTCCAAAACAACTATTTAGTTTAACCCTTTTGTGATTAGTTTATATATTATGGATAAATACCAAAGGTGACAACTATTAAGATCTTTGAGCCTAATAGTATAAACTTAGTTTCACTTTACAAATCTCTTCCTTTAAGTATGCAGTCCAAAACAACTATATAATTCAACTACTTCTAACCCTTACTCCCAATAGTTTTATATGGTGTGGAAAAATAAAAAAGTGATAACTATTAAGATGTTTGAACCTAATAGTATAAACTCAGTTTCACTTTACAAATCTTTTTTAGCCACCAATTTAGTGTTTATGCCCTTTTAATTCAAAATTGTAACAATATATTTTCTTAAGGTGGATGGAGGATTGTGAAGTTTATCTTTACTTTAAGGATTAAATTACTATCTAGTTTTCTTTCTTTATTATCTAGTTTTCAAACCTGGTTTTCTTTCTTTACTATCTAGTTTTCAAACCTGATTTGTTATCAAAAAGTTTTAAAGAAGAACAACTTATTTTGGGTATAATAAAAATGTAGACTTAAGTTTTGTATTTATTAGTTTTTATTATCTAGTTTTCATACCTGGTTTGTTATCAAAAAGTTTTAAAAAAGAGAAAAAAAACATAGATTTAAGTTGTATTTATTAGTTTTTACTATCTAATTTTCAAACCTGGTTTGTTATCAAAAAGTTTTAAAGAAGAGCAACGTATTTTGGATATAACAAAAACATGGATTTAAGTTTTGTATTTATTAGTTTTTAAAAATGTTGTCAATAATTTGTGTCATTATACCCTGTATTTTCATAAATGCATGCTAACAAGTGGTTAAGGCACCTTAATGAGCTGTTAAAGATGATTGAACCTGAAATGCAGCGCGCGCTTAGTGGGGGTAAAAGCTGTGTTGAGTTTTTATTGGTAAAACTTGATGTACTTTTACTCATCAAAGGCATCAATCATAAAAGCCCAGCTGATCATACTGGTGTCATTATATAAAAACAGATATAAAGTATATATAAAATCATATCTAAAAGATCGATTTATTCATTTATATTTAAATCTTGACATATTCAAGATCTAAAGTTTTATTTTATTAGACAAAATGTTCTTACAATGAAAGGTACCAACAATTTTATTAACTAAACCTGAATTGTGCAAGAAGCTCATAAGCTCATAACAATATGTAGTTCAAAGACTATAATATTTTCTGCAACCCTAGCATATAGCATATTAAAACAGCGCCTATAGCATATTAAAACAGATCCTAGGCTTGAGTAACAAGAACTGTTTCTGTAGCAAAGGCCGCAACTTTCCTTTCAAGTTCATCTTTTTTGGCACCTACAACCTTATCCACAGCCTTTCCATCCTTGATAAAGATAAATGTAGGCATGGCCTCCACATCCCACTCTTGAGCTACATCCTGCAAAATCATATATTGAAATCATTTTTCATTTACCACTTCCTATCATGAAATTTTCTTACATATACTAAGAAAAAATTAAAAATCAATCTGATTTATTTAAACAATCTTCTTTCTTACATATACTAAGAACCAACAAAAAGTTGTTAAAAATCAATCTGATTAATTAAAACCATCATTCTCCGTTTACCAGATGCCTATCATAATTTTTTCTTCGAAATACCAAAGAACAAACTTTTCAAAAAGAAATTGTCTCAAAAAAAACAAATAATATTATTTTGAACCAATCTTTCATAGTGTGAATGATCAAATGACTGTACCCTCAATTCGTCAACATCGACCTTCAGGAAAAATATTTCTGGGAATTTCTTTGACAACTCAACGAACACTGGACTCACGACTCGACAAGGTCCACACCACGTCGCAGTGAAATCTACCACCACCTGCATACAGCAGATGATAAGCACCATCTTAAAAAATCGAAATAAATATGAAAGGATCTTACTCAAAAAGCAAACAAACTAGATCACATCGAAGGATGAAAATAAGCAATATTTTGCTGAATGCTCCTACCAAGAATATAAAAATAAGCAATAAGCATTATTTCGCTGTAAGCTTCTACCAAGAATTTGAAAATATATTAAACATTTGTCAAATCTGTTGAAACTTGATACCCATGGCCTAACGAAAATCACACATACATAAATCCTATAACCATCTGGACGTCATGTCTGGTCACTGGAGGAAGCAAAACCTAGAAGCCCAAAGGAGACAGCGGTCTCTTTAATTGATAAGCATACGATTTTTGTGTCACAGGGTAGAGAAACAAAAGAGAACTTATAAGTAGCCTATGCAGAGCTCCCACGCCACAAAGAGAACGCAGATAACTGATAAGCACAGATTACATAGAACCCTGTAGGCTTCCCAGCACAGAGGTTACATATAACCCTGTAGGGTTCCCCAGCACAGAGTTACATTGAACCCTGTCCGCTTCCCCAGACACAGGTCAAGAAAACTCCATAATCCACTACTTCATGAATAGATCCCTGTATACTTCATAAATCAAGTCACCTTTTACACTTGCCTCATGATAGCTGAATTCTATCCATTGAATTTAAGGGATCTAAATTCACACTTGCCTCATGATATCTGAGTCATATCCCTTAAATAGAAGGGATCTAAATCTCAATTTATTGTTCATCAGGGGAAACTCGAAATGAAACAATAAAAAGTTTCAATTATCTTGTAACTTTTAAAACATATATTTTTCCTCTTAAATATAGTGTTTCAAGGCATGGATTTCAGCTTCTAACGCTGCTCTCAATCTAAAATATGAACAACTTAGCGTCTAGGCACCCTAGTGAAACCCGTGTGCCCGTTCCGATTTGTTGATTGTTGATGAGTAACTTGTTTATGAGAAGCCCTCTTCATTGCTTGTGAAATTTGGGGTTTTATTTATGAAACTGTTGAAAAATCAAAACAGTTTTATAAAGCCCTATATTTTGAATGCTAAAAAAGCCCCCAATTTTGAATATGCTATAAAGCCATGCCAACGAGCAAGATTCCTAAGAAGAAAGTTGGGAAAAGAAAAACTACAGCACGAAGAGGGAGTGACCTTTACCTTAGTATGTTTGCCTTTAGTTTTAAGAGGGGCCAATATTTGGGAATGATTCAGGATCTGGATCTGGTAGCAAAGTTGTCCAATAATCATGATTTTTTTCTTTTTTAACCATGGGAACAACAACCTCTCAAGAATATATCTAACAGTTTGCATACCAGATATACCAATAACTTGTGACTTAGCAGGGGTCCAGACGTCCCGAAACCCACTGAGATGAGCCTCTGTCCCAGGGGTTGCCTATCCTTCGAAGCTTGTCACAAGAGGCCAATGAACAACCTACCTTCTAACCTTGTCATAACAGGCCAATGAGCAATCTCATGACAGTTTTGATTGCCAGTTTTGATAGGCTAATGATGCAGATTATGGCAAAACTGGTAATAACATGCCTCCCTATGGACTTGAGTCTCCTAGCCATTAGTAATCGACCTCTAAACACCCTACTAAAAATAATGATTCTCATTATTTTGCCACCAACTCTGGCTATTGTTCTAAATAATCTGGGAAGCAAGAAGCTACCTTAGCATTAATTAATGAGATTTTCTAACATCATTATTTCTCATCTTGTAATTTTTCCTTTAAAACCATCAACCTACTGAACACGGATGGGTATGCATTATCCATCATGATTAACAGCCCACACTCTTCATCAAATTCAGCTAGCTGTAGATCTAAAAAGTCCTCAAAGAATTCAACTACCTTGTATGCCTAATCTACAACGTACTTTGTATACCTAATCTACAATCCCAACCCCTTAATATATCGAACTTCACATCAACAATGTATCTTTTTACTAAAATGAAATGCCCTTTGCAAACTGGCTCTGGTACCCAAAACATTTTTTCCATCCCAAGCATCCTTTTCCCCGAAGTACCCGCAAAACCCATTTTGTTAATTCAAAGCCATGATCTCCACCTAAAAGATTTATCCATAAATCTTTAAGTCACCACCAAAATCTCCACCCAAGAGATGTATCCTTAAAGATAATCCAAACAAGAGAATTTCTGTCACCAATATTTAGACAGCAAATCAAAAAATACAGATTTCTCTTAGAAAACGAAGGAACAACCGACCAGGGTTCAATTCCAGCAGCATAAACACATAACCACAGGCAAAATATAAAAAATAAAAAATAAATACCCAAAACACTGTCAGCTCTGGAAAGGAGAATTACCAGACGTTTAGTATCGATAGCCTCCTGCAGCTTGGAGCGCCACGCTTCTGTAGAGTGACATGCAAACACGTTTCCCTCCGCCATCTCTTTTCTTCCTTTTCTACTCTAATGCTTCGTGTGCTTTGTTTCAATTAACTCTGCGCGTCTCAGATCTTCAATGCTTCTTTTGTGTTATTTCGATCATTCGGTCGGAATTTATAGCCCAACTCATCGACTTCTATGAACAAACAGAATCCTGAACTCACTAGAAGGTTCTAAGTTACAAGTTATTCAAATAAATGACGTAATCGATGACCTGTTCCTCGTATTGATAGCCCATCTCCAACAAACAGATGAAGTATGGGCGTGCTTGAATTGCAATTGAACAAGGCTCTGTACAAGTTCAGACAAGAATTTTGACTGAGTAGTTTGTATTCGGTTTTGTTCACACACCTAATTTAAATTTAGCAATTCTTATGTCGGTGTCTTTTGTTCAACACAAGCATTTCAACATTATCTTTATAAGCATTTCAGGGCAATGAATCTATTTTGTCAACAACCTATTTTATATAGCTCGAAGGGCCTGAAGTTTGAGGGAGAAATTCTAAGGTCTCAGAAAACCTCATCAAAGAAAAACAAAAGTTAAAAGGCCTGGTTGATCTTTCATTACCGAGCATATTTGTAAATAAAATAAACTCAATCAAGAAGGTGATTGAAGGTGAAGTTGAAAATTGGTTTTTATATATTGATATAATTTTTTTATTAAAGATAAAAGTAAAAGTTAAAACATATAATATTTTTTATTTTTTATCATTCTTAAGAAAAATGTTTGTGTCATCTTTTTATTATTTTTTTCACTTCATATTTGGACAAAACTTCATAGCTAAACTTCATAGTTAGAAAGGTATTTCAGACCTTGTTGTCTTCCACAACCTTGGTATTCATTTGAAAAAAACTACCCCATAGTCCATAATGATAGCTAAAATTGTATCATTTTACAATATCCAATCCAAGTATGACAACACTCTTAAACAAGACATGAACGACCACGAGGCAGAAATCCCTCAATGAATTTTTTGAATAATTTATCAAAATGGTTGTCAACATAAAACATGTGAAAATCTTTGTTTATTGTTTAGTTAATTAAACACCATGGAAACACATCCTCAAAAAATTGAAAACAATGAAATACCAAAAATAAGAGAGTCCAAAGGAAGACTAGATACATGAAATGGCTATCCTTATTTATCATTGAGAATGGAATGGAATAGTAAAGACAAAAAATTTATCATATTTTCTCTATTCATTAAATTTGATTCACTTGAATACCCCAAGAAAAAACAAATTTCAAGAGAAAATATTTAAAGTCAATTCGAGCAATCAACTATATGTTAACATTTTTTGTCAAGAATGGATATGTTTTTCAAATAGAAAGTTAACTATCACCATAAAAGGCCATGTTTGATGGTCTTGAATTTCTTTCCATGCATTCTTCAAACTTGTTCCCAGTATATTCACTATCTCTAATCTTTTTATTTATAACACTTTGTACATTCATTTCTCTTTTAACCTAGACCAAGTACTCTAACTTTTCAACTTAGAGAGTGGCAAAGGCGTCAAGGTTGAGTTGATGTCGGCCCAAGAGGAACAAGTCATGATTTCAATGAGATTGGGACAACACAATTAATACCCATGTAGACATAAGTCCACCACCCCCTCTTCGCTATAGTGTTTGGGGCTTTCATCTTCATCTCAAAGCCAATGAAAGGAGTTGGCTAATGAATATTTGTTGAAATCGAAAATTTTCATTGTTGAAAGTGCATTTAATTTGATTGCATAAATGGATTCAACACCCTCAAAAACCATTGGGCACCCTGATTCTGCAATTCCAACAACTACAGTTTCAACAATCTCGACAAGAATAGTCATCGAGGGACTACGAAGTAGAGAAGGGAACCTTTCTCAACTAAGTATGGAAGTGAGGTGGGTGTCGAGACTGACTAAAGCCATTGAGGTGTCTATATATCCATAACAGATATCACTAGCTTACGAGTTATTGTTCTCATCCTCCTTTTGGTTCGATAAACCTAGTTGTATGTTGATTTACTTTGAGTATGTATACCCTTTGTTGTGTGTGATCCTATGTCATTCTCCTTAGTAGATAGCATATCCCAACTCGGGGGTGGTCTTTGAGTGTTGAAATAATATAGGTTGGGTTGATACCTATAATTGGATGGAACATTGCACCCACATAGCCAGTTGCTTGGACCATTTACAGTTCAAAGATAAGTGTTCTTGTTTATGAATGCCCAAAATTGCTATGTGATGGATACTTAATTGTTCATGATGAAATGAATGATATGATAGATTGAATTACATAGTAGAATGATGGCCATTGCTTGGAAATGAACTATCTATGTGCATGCATGGCGAGTTGATATGCTTGTGAGGAGTATACTAGATTATGTATGAAATTGTATCGCTAGTTCAATTGTATTCTTGGCTATGTATGTCTAATGGAATTTGCACTACTTCCGTAAGCTTTGTGAAGGTGTAACATGTACAAAGGAAGCATGCATTCATGCCTTAGTCACTTGCTTGAATCGACCAAGTCTTCATCTCTCAAATAGGAAGAATTATTGTGGAATTCCCATGGCCGAAATAGTAGTGCAAAGGCCATGGAAAAAGATGGAAAATTTTCTTAAGTATGGGATAGAGGGTAGTATGCCAATGTATCAGGTGTCGACGTGACGACATTGTGATGTTGACTATGGAAGTTGGGATATAGAACAGAGGAGTAGCATAGTGCAGTCGCTCCGACTTTTGGCCCCTGATTGGGGAAAGGGTTGGCAGCGAAATCGACATCGATGGAGTTGTGAACGGGTTGAAATCACATGTTTTTTCTTTCGACTTCCAATGTATTGAAATTAGTGGTAAGAGTCGGTAAGTCAAGGATAAATTTGTTGGGGAAAGGTTATGTGTCTCAACTTTTGACTCGCAACATCAGAGGCATCAAACTCGAGAAGTCGGGGGTTGTTTGTTAATGTTTTGCTTGTGGTTTCAACTTCTGACTCCTAACAAACTGAGCATAGTAATCAGATCCAGGAAGTTGAGAATTGTTCGTTAATATGCTGGTTTTACCTTCTGATTTATGATGTCAAAACAATTGGAAAGGATTTCAAATGTTGGCAAGGTGGAATTGGATGGTTGGGATCATGGATTTAGTAGTCAGGATGGATTATAACTATAGGATTTGGTTACTAGACCAAGTTAATGACTGAATAATCAATATTAAGGATCAATTAGGAAATCTTAACCTATGGATGTGTATGTTTCTTCATTGAGGGTATCAGTTGGATACTTTCAAAGTTGAATTTGATTCATGATTCCCATCCAACGGATGAATTGAGGAATGGGGATGGGACAGAGTTGTATTGGAGTAATAAAATTTTCATTTATGGCACTTGAATGAGTTTCCCATTTTCTCAAAGTAACATCGAGGTGACCAGGGATTTGAAAAATTCAAAAAGAGTAATCTTAAAAGAGAAAAAGGACATGTTACCCTAAGATATCTACCTAGTCAAAAAATCAAATCACAAAATAAATATTTCTCAAATAGGTTCCTCTATGAGGATATCAAGTACAATAAGACAAACAAAAGTAGAAAATTGAGTCAGATATTTCAAACACTAGATCAAAATAGGGGAATATATCATATATGTACCTAATGAGTTAATATTAAAAGAACGATTATAAAGCTAGGGTTACATATGAATCCATCTATCTTGGGTATCACCCCTTCGAAGAGGATCACCACTGGGTAAGATACCTAAAAAAAAGGAATTATAGGCTACCTCGTTCACCGACATGTCATGAGTTACCTACAATTTCAGTATAAATACATTGATTTGGATGATCTTCGGTACTGAGTGGGGACGGTGCACCACCTAACCTTTTGGTTTCAGTATTTCCACTTATCCTCTTGAAAGGAGAGTCACATCCATCCATTTGGTTCCAGTATTTCCACTTACTCTCCTGAAAGGAGAGGCCCACTTGCAAATCAGTTTTAACCGCTTCCAACAATACTAGAGGATTTTGGTTCCATAATTGGACAATCACTATGTCTCAAATGAATAGCGATGATGGGGAATCATTTGGATTCCTATCCCCAGAGTCCTAACTTAACTACAATTTTCTTTTAATCCTCAAGAGAGTTTAATGTGTGTTTAAGTTATATTTGATTTTAAGGCTCCACTTGGTGTCATGAACCAAGTGATCATTTTTAATTAAGGAGTGATGTTGTGTGCATGGGAGGTGTGTACAACTGAGAGCTAAGAATAAAAAAGCTTGAAAGATAAAAGATGATTTCAATACTAAGTTAAAGAGCAGTTCTTGAAATGAATTTATCTAAATATAATAAAGGATTACAATAAAGCAAATTTAACAATTCAAATAAAATATGACAATTAAACAATTTTATTTGTAAATATTAAGGAAACGGCCATAATCTAGCAAATCTTTTAAACAAATAGATTGATATACTATTAAAAAGTCAGTTTATTGAATTTCTTACTGAAACTGAAAATGAATGCAGCAAACGGGAGATCCCAATCACACTTTCAAGAAGGTAAATACTCAAAAACAAATTTCTCTTCACCCAACAATGCAACCAAAAAAATAATAAAGATGCTACAGTAAGAAAAAGAAAATACAAACAAACATGATAGGACTGCAAAGAGACTTAAAGAAACAAACTGACATTATCTGACTCGGGAAAAATGTAAACATATTTAAATAACAACTAAAGAATGAATTTTAGGATTAGGTATCTTCTTTTGAAGATATAAGAGCAACCCAGGTCACTCAAAACTAAGAAACATGTGTGACATAGTCATAAAACCCAATTTTTGGAGGGGGGTCGCTCAATTTGGAGGGAACTATGTGACTCAAGTCACTTAAAACAGCTAAGTTGGCCTGACCCAAAAGTAAAATCTCTGGAAAATATGAAAATTCCTTTGGATTAATAGATCCAAATGGGTTCTGGGTCAGGGATATCTCAAGTATATTTACTAACAATAATCAAACAGTAAATAAGACTAAACAAAGGAATAAAATGCTCAAACAAAAGGCCGAAAAAAAAAACAAACACAACCAGATAAAGATATGGATCTTCCCCAATATGGTCACCAAAAACTGTAGTGGGTTTTTCACACATGCCCATGCCAAAATGCACATACTGAAGGTTTGTGTAAGTTCAACAAGGTTCAAGAAAGAAATAAACAAAACAACTAAACTGTAAACTATAAACTAAACAAATAGGGCATATATGTAACATGAATTTAATAAACATTTTTTTGTATTCTTCATTCACGAAATACACATGTAAAGACAACATATAAATAATAAATTGAATGTTTCTCTTGTATTGATATAAAATTATACAGGAAAAAGAGTCACCTCAAGCATAGCAATGGAAGGGACCCTTGTAGATTCTCAAGGGAGGGTTTGTTGGTTATCCCAACGATCTTACAATACTTTGGCCACTTGTCACAAAGTGGATTTCCAATGGGTGAGAAAAAAACTAAAAGAGGTGAGTTTCAGAGTCGGCAAGAATCCGTTATAATAACAACTTGAGCAAATGGAATGAGAATTGTGTGGAATGAGGGGCCTTCAATTTCCTTTTATAAGTGTAGTAGCGGTCGTGGTGAGAGTCTAGGGTTAGGATTTTAATCCCAACATTCATCACCTGACTAATTCCATGTAGAGACTCGTGTAAATCTTCTTTCTAATTCATTAAACACAAAGCAGACAGGAGAAAATCAAGCTTAGAGGCAGGGCTGCACCTTTTTTGAGGTTTTGTGCAACTTGCGTCATGCTTATCGAAGGGATATCAGAAACTTGGGTTTCCCTTATCAAGGGGATATAAGCGGCCTAATTTTTTAATGTCTCTTTCAAGGTTGAATTCCATTTTTTAGGATTTTTATTGCTTTCTCAAGGTCCAATGACTGTGAATGAGCTAGAATGATGACATATGAAGATGATGGGGATGATGACATGTCAAATGAGAAAATTTTAGTTGTTAACACTAACAAAGAATAATTTAAGGAATTATTCCCCAATGGAGTCACCAATTATGTTGCGGGGGGGAACCCCTGAATAGCTAGTGTTGACTATGGCATAGAGAAAAGGAGAGACAACTTCTCAAATTCCTCTAGGGTTGTTGACCTATATTCATGTCACTAACTAAAGAAACAAGAATGAAGCACAATTAATTTAGAAACAGAGATAATAAGGAACTTGGATCATGTAGGTTGTCTTATATCTCCATGTCACATGTGAGCTCCAAAGCAGTCCACTAAATGAATCTTTAAAACTACACATGAAAGAAAAAACCATTATAAAAAATTTATGGGAACATAAAATCATGAAACAAATCATAAATTAACTGTATCATATATCAATCCTAGTTATCTCTATTAATAAATAAAATAACAATGAGTATAACTTTCACCTGATCTTGTTGTTGGCATCTCCGGGACCATTGTATGAGTCCCTATGCATGGATGTTATGCATGCTTTTGACCCTACAATTATTTGAAAGTCCTTCTTGAGCAAAATATGGAAGCCAATAAAGCAAATTGACTTCATTTATCAAGGGGGAAATGGATTCTAAAAACCAAGGGTTTTTTTAGGGGGAATGGACATAAAAACTCAAAGAATTGGGACCAATTCTTCCAAAATAACCTTAGTATGAATGCTTGATGCCCCATATTATACATGAATGTCTTATTTATAAATTATTACATGGTTGATAAAATTGGAGGGTGGTTTAGAGTTAAACTCATAAAACTACTTTTCACCCCATTCAATTTCATGAATTTTGAGGTTTTTTTTATTTTATACATTTTCCAATAAACATGCTCTTTTCCTAAAAGAAAATAGTATGCACGTGCACCTTGCATAAAACAAGAGTGTGTGTACCCTCAAAACCTTCTTTTTTCCAATGAAAAATAATCTCGAAATTATTGGTAGCTTGTCTTGAGGTGGAATCAACACTTATGAATGACTCCAATATATTGTTTAAATATCTTATTTAAGTTTTAATTGAATGGATGATCTCTTGGTAAAAATTCCATAGAATAATTAGTCTAGTTGTGTATATCCATCAATCAAATACCATCATGTAACTAGTATAAATTACATATGTAACACCCAAATCTTAGACATTAGTACAAGTCCATAGATTATAGTAGAAGTAAAAGCGGTTGTTGCGTTTGGTAGCAAATGTTGAAACATTGTAACTTGAAAGAATATTCTGTTGTATTTTATTATTGTAATTTATTTGGAGATGTTTTATTCCTCCATCGGGATGTTGTTATAGTAGTTGATCATCATAGATTCATGAGGTAAAACCTCTGTTGTAAGTTGTGTTAATAGAACCCTCTAGAAAGTAATATTATATTGTTTTAAGTCCTTATAGGTAAGTCATCCTAGTAAGTTTGTTGGGGCCGAATTAGTTAGGGAAAAAGTCAAGTGGAAGGTAAAGTATAATTAGGAGTGATGTGCTCCTCATTTGACACACGCACTCACTTGTGTAACGTGCATAGGAGAGAGAGAGAGAGAGAGAGAGAGAGATCTGCAAGGAGAAGTATCACTTGTTTGGTATTTTATATTTGTACTTTTGATCATCTATATTGAGGAAGTTTTGTTGGGTTTTCTTCCCCTAAAGGGTTTCCTAGGATAAATCTATGTATATCTTGTGATTGTGTTTCTTTCATTGATCTTGTATATGCTATTGTTATGAAATTGAAGAGAAAAATAATGTGATCTATATTAGCATATGAAATCTTAAAATGGTATCAAAGATAGCTTGTATAGGACATCTTTCACAAGGTGAAATTCTCTCTCTTCTCCCTCCGATAAGAAATTAGGGTTTTTGCCAAAGTTGGAATTTTGGAAGTTCGATTGCATAGAAAGTTGTGCCTCCCTAGGGAGAATCTAGTGATCCCTAAATCGAAATTTTTGAGTGGGTAGATCTCTGAGAAAGTCAAACCCTAGTTTGACTCTAGACCAGAAAACTACAGAAACTGCCGATCAGAATCTCGCAAGTCAATGTTGAGACTTCAATATTTGGAATCTCCATAAACCAAGTGTACCAGTCAATTTTCCTTAGTCAAGCGCATCTCTTGGTAAGGTCAGTTTTTTATTTTGAGAAATTTCATTATTTGGTGACCTCCTAGATAAGATGGCCCCAAGCACTAAGCTTGAGGATAAGCTAAAAGGCATAGAGAATTTCTAATCATGGAAATATAGGATTGGACTCGTGCTCATAGAGAATGATATTGACAAATACATCAAGAAATAAGTTGCAGAACGTAAAGAGGATGAAACCAAGGAGAAGCACAAGAAGGGCATGATTAGGGAAATGAGGACCATTGTTGATTCTATCATAGACCACTTGATTCCTTAAGTGTCATCCAAAGAGACCTAGAAGGAGATGTATGATGCGCTATCTAGAATATATGAAGGAAGGGACATCAATAGAAATATGAATTTGAGATCTCGATTGAAGAATACCAAGATGAACCAAGGAGAATCCATCCAAGACTACTTCACAAGGGTCTCCTAGTTCAAGGAGCAACTAGAATCCATTCGAGACTCCCTTAATGAAGATGAAAAACTTATGACCTCTCTCAATGCTCTCACTAGACCTTGGGATTCATTAATCCATACTATGTGTGCCATAAATGAAAGCATGAAATTGGAATTGTATGGGAAGATTACATCCAAGAGGAGGCTAGAGTAGCCAATAGAGAAGCTCTACTTAGAGAAGATGCTCAAGCCCTAACCAGTGACCACCAATACCAAGAGAGGAAGAAGTCAATCTAAATTTAAGAAGGAAAGCCACAAGGATTTTTCAACCTCCCAAGAAGTTCCAAAGGATAAGAGGAAACAATCCAAGAAGAAACTACTCTAACTTTCAATGTTTCAATTGTGACAAGATAGGAAAAATTGCCAAAAATTGTCCATTGAAGAAAGAAGAATATAAGAAAAGGAAAAAAAACAAATGACATCATGCACACCTAGCTAAAGATGAATATGAAGAATAAGAGGAAGAAGGACCTCGAAGAAAACAAGCAAAATAAGAAGATGCAAAAGACTATGTATTATTCTCTGCACTCTCTGGGTCTGTGACACCTGGCGAAGATACATGGCTTATTGATAGTGGTGCTTCAAAGCACATGATGGGACAAAAGAAAACTCTGTCAAAATTTGAAGAGAGGAACTCTCCCCGGACGGAATGAATAGGAGATGGCTATCAATACCCTATCAAAGGAATTGGTGAAGCAAGCTACAAGCTTGATTCTGGAACCCTCATCAAGATGAATGAAGTCTTATATGTATCAGGTTTGAAGAAGACCTTACTTTGTATCTCAGCATTAGATAAGAAAGGATATAGGGTTGCATTCATAGACAGACAAGTACTTATGTGGCCCAAAGGAAAATCAATTGAATATGCGGTTGTCATTAGTGAAGAATAAGGAGGCTTATATAAACTCAAGGGACATTCAGAAACATCCCTTCTTCATGAGACCACTATCCCAAGTGAATTCTAGCATAGGAGGCTTGCTCACATCAACTACAAAGCACTACCCCATGTGATAAAAGTATTGACGGGATTACCAGATTTGAAGATCGATCATGAATGCATTTGCAAAGGATGTGCAAATGAAAGAATATCAAGAATCCATTTCCGAAGAGTGAGACAAAGGCTAAAGATACGTTGGAATTAATCCATTCAAATGTATGTGGTCCAATGCCCTCCACATATTTGAGTGGTTATGAGTATTATGTTACATTTATTGATGACTATTCAAGCAATACATGGATATATTTATTGAAAAAAAAGGATGAAGTATTTGGAAAACTCAAGGAATTTAAATCATTGATATAGAATAATTCAGTTTGAAGAATCAAGACACTCAGAACAAACAATAGTGGAGAATATACTTCAAAATATTTTGAAGCCTTTTTTAAAGAAGATGGAATCAAGAGAGAACTAACTACTCCCTACAATCCTCCACAGAATGGTGTTGTAGAAAGAAATAACAGTGCCATTATGGAAGTAGTGAAGACTATGATACATGATTAATATATTCCAATGCATCTATGGGTCAAAGCAGCAAGGGCGATAGTTTATGTACAAAATAGATTATCCTGTAGTTCCCTTGAATTCAAGACTCCGAAATAAATGTTCACAGGAAAGAATCCTAAAGTGAGCCACCTCAAGATATTTGATTTTCCAGTATATGTTCACATACCAAAATAAAAGAGAACCAAGTTGGACCTTCCAGAAAGAAGGGAATATTTGTTAGATACTGTGAAGTCTCGAAATCCTTTAGAATGTATATTCCAGGATTCCATCACATGGAGATTAGTAGAGATGAAACATTTGACGAAGAAGATACTCTCAAGAGATCCAGAAAGTTTTAGCATGAAGAAGTATATGAAGAAGATGTACCTCCCAGGAATGTAGAAGCTGCACCCTCCCCCGAAGATGAAACATCAAAAGACCATGATATGTTAGAACCCCAAGAACCTCCTACTATGAATATGTCACGAAAGAGAAATCCTTCTTGTGTAAGAGAAATTATACAAGAAGCAGAGAAGTATGGAGATCCATAAGGATCCACAAGAGTATGAAAGAACTCAAAGCCATTTTCTGGTTATGTGGATTTGATGTGTGATCTTGTAGATCAAGAACCTACCAGTTATGAAGAATCTAAACAGAAGAAATAATGGGTAGAAGCAATGACAGAAGAATACCAATCAATAATGAAGAATGATGTTTGGGATATAGTTCCCAAACCAGAAGGAAAAAATGTGGTATCTTCCAAGTGGATATACAATATAAAGCATGCAATTAATGGAAGTATTGAGAAATACAAGGCAAGGTTTGTGGCAAATGGATTCTCTCAAAAAGAGGGAATTGATTATGAAACATTTTCTCTAGTAGAAAGGTACACTTCCATTAGAACCATCATGGCACTTGCATCCATGATGAAGTGGAGTTTACACC
Source organism: Pseudotsuga menziesii (assembly GCA_001517045.1). Lineage (NCBI taxonomy): Eukaryota > Viridiplantae > Streptophyta > Pinopsida > Pinales > Pinaceae > Pseudotsuga > Pseudotsuga menziesii. The sequence goes on from LPNX010451497.1 coordinate 122,741, forward strand.
ATATGGATGTGAAGACAACTTTTCTAAATGGTGTTATTGAGGAAGAAGTGTACATAGAACAACCACAGGTATATGAAGTTGAAGACAGATGGACTCACGTATGCAAGTTGAAGAAGGATTTGTATGGATTGAAGCAAGATCCTAGAGCTTGGTATGGAAGAATATATAGCTTTTTGGCAAGCTTGGGATTTACCAAAAGTAAAGCCAACTATAGCCTTTACTTTAAGGTTATGGATGATGAGCCTGTCATATTATTGTTGTACGTGGATGATTTATTTATGGAATAAAATGGGAAATATATTGTAGAGTGCAAGAAGAAGCTCGTTGAATAATTTGAGATGAAAGACCTTGGATTGATGCACAATTTTCTAGGTCTAGAAGTATGGCAGAACCCAGAAGGAATCTTTCTCAACATGGGAAAGTATGTTGTGGAAATCCTAAAAAGGTTTGATATGTTGGAATGTAAATCCATGACCACATGCATGGATACCAACCTGAAGATCTTAGCTGATGAATCATCAGAGTTAGTGGATGCGACTCAGTCCAAACAGATTATTGGGTCGTTGATGTATCTGATGAATACTAGGCCAGATATATGATTTACTGTGAATACCCTGAGTCATTATCTAGTTAATCCTAGACGTGTTCACTTGGTAGTTGCAAGGCATGTGATGAGATACATGAAAGGTACAATAGAATTTAGTCTATACTATGTTCGAGATCATGACTACAGATTGTATGTTTATATAGATGCAGATTGGGATGGAAGTGTCTTAGACAAGAAGAGCACCTCAGGTGGATTTTATTGTTTGGGATCCACCATGATCTCATGGTTTAGCAGGAAGCAGTCTAGTGTTTCTCTCAGCACAAGTGAAGCAGAGTATATGATATCATGTTCTACTAGTTGTGAATCCATATGGCTTTGAAAGTTGATGTCAGGTCTATTTGACCTAGATTTGGATACCATGGTTATTCTATTTGACAATCAGAGTTGCATAAAGATGACATAGAACCCAGTGTTCCATGACAAGTCAATGCACATAGAAATCTGATATTTTTACATACGAGATATGGTATAGAAGGGAGCTATAAAGCTACAGTATGTGAAAACTGATGAGCAAGTTGTTGATGTGTTGACTAATCCTTTTACTCGAGTAACATTTGAATACTTCTGTGACAATATTGGTGTAGTTCGAAAGGATCTTTTTAAAAAGGGAGAGCAGTGATGATGATGTTGTAGTAGAGGACCTTCCTCGAAAGGGGGAGCAGTGATGATGATGTTTCAATGGGATTGTATCATCCCTGGACATTAGTCCTAAAGTGATCCACAAAATTTTGTCTCCGAGATGCGGTTGATGATGTTGCAGTATGATTTTATCATCCCTCGACATTAGTCCTATAGTGATCCATGGAATTTTGTCTATGTGACGTGGATGGGATTGCATCATCCTTGGACATTAGTCCTAAAGTGATCCACAGAATTTTGTATCTGTGATGTGGATGGGATTGTATCATCCTTAGACATTTGTCCTAAAGTGATTCGTAGACCTTTGTCTCTGTGATGTGGATGGGATTGTATCATCCCTGGAAATTAGTCCTAAAGTGATCCTCAGACTTTTGTCTTAGTGATGTGGTTAGGATTGCATCATCATTGGACTTATGTCCTAAAGTGAGAGGGATTGATCATCATGTAATTGGATCATGTGTGTTGTAGGTTATGTTGTTCCAGATTAGGTTGTTACTGATCGAAATATCAATTGTTGTTGTAGATGATGTTGTTGTTGATCGAAAGATCAAGTGTTGTTGTATATGATCGAGTGATCGAGTGCTACAGAAGATGAAGGTTCAGTGTTGTAGAAGATGATTCTCTAGTACTGAAGATATTGAAGATGTTCTAGTAACTGTTCCAATTGTTGACGTTGTTGAAGAAAACTTTCGATGATTTATAGATTATCACCTTGATGTTGTCAATGATGCTCCCTCTCCTTGATCCTACCATTGATGATGTTCTCTCTCCTTGCTCCTACAGTTGATGTTAATGTTGTCAGTAGAATACTCTTCTCATTAAGAGGGAGTGTTCAAATATTGTAACTTCGAAGAATATTATATTGTAATTTATTTGGAGACGTTTTATTCCTCCGTTGGGATGTTGTTATTGTATTTGGTGACTATAGAGTCATGAGGTAAAACTTTAGTTGTAATTCAGTTCGATAGAACCCTCCAAAAAGTAATATTAAATTTTTTTGAGTCCTTATAGGTAAGTCGGTCTATTGCCGCCTTTCACACACCCGGGGGGGGACATGGCAGAAATATTCAAACCACTCAGCTTGTCCTTGGGGGAACTTCTCGAGTCAATGTTGTCACCTTTTTCTTGACTCCTCCATTTCGACTAACTCCTAATGAAGCCAAGGAGGGAAGACCCTGTTAAATGCTAAGGATCTTAAGGATTTAGTGATTTTGGTGATGGTTGAGTTATTTAGAAGTTTTTATGAAAGAAAATACTTAACACAAGATGTTTGCAATAGAATTTAAGCACAACAGCATAAAGATCAAGATATAATATTTCAAAGCACATGAAAGCAGATGATTATATGAAATAAAGAACTAGTACCAAAATGGAATCCATGGATAAAGTGTTGTTGCTTTGCTAAAAGTAAAAAATGTTGCAAATGCTCTTGGTCAAATTTTAAGTTAATGTGGAGATGAGTTGATTAACCTGAGGGGAAAAAGGGACTCCAAATATATCCGAAGGTGCGAGGAGTATGTCCAAAAACATTATCCGATGTGGCTCCCCGCAAGGAATATGTGGGATGGTTGGAGTCTCTGAGACGTGTTCAACACTACATCAACAAGGTTGTAACCTAATGGTGTCTCAAGGTCGCTACCCAGTTGTTCCTGCTTCCTTTTTGGATTTTTTCACCGCAACAGATTAATTCAAGCCATTCGATTTTCACCTAGGAAGTTAATTTGGGACATGAAAACTAATTAATCTAGTCACCCACATTTCTTTTGATGCATCCAACTGTTCGGATGAACCGCAACGGTGCAGAGCATACACAATGGAGCCTAAAGGGTTTTAAAGATTTTATGAATAGTTTTGTTGTTAAAAATAAAAAAGGGTGACCTCCAAGAATCTCTTTCGATTCAAGTGAACCACAATCGGGAAAGCAAGGAGGGGTGGATTTTATTAGAGTTTTTTTTTGCTTTTGAATTTAGAAATAATGTGCAAGAAAGAAAAAAGGGTTATCTAATTAACCTACCACAAATCTATTTCCCCTTTCACGTCACTCGAGAAATCATGGGGTAAGTAGTAAATTTACTTTGAGAAATTGAAAGATGTAAACAATTTTGTAATATAAACAAAGTACACTACTTGCATATGAATGAATAAGACTAATACTAAAGCAAAAAATAAAAAATGTAAAAAAAAGAAAGAAAAACGACGCGGATCCCTAAGGGGGGATGGGGAGTGGGCTCGAAAGAGCCTACTCAAATTTGTTTTCTATTATACTTGATTGCAACTTGATAGAAAATACCACTTGGTTCTTATATAGGACGAACCCAAGGGCTTACAAAAAGGTCCAAAAGTCAACACGGAAGAAGGGGAAGCTCCAGGGGGTCTCTAGATGGCCCAAAAAGTGATTTTCAGACATCACTTCCTCCTTTTTTTGGGTAGACATTCTAAAAAACAGCAAAATTTTATTGTTATAAAGTGCCCCAAAACACTTTAAAAGTGTTTTTGGACAACACAATAAAGTTTAAAAAAAACCCAAGTTAAAACTAGGAAAAAAAATAAAAAAATTTTAACCAAGGAAAACAAGCTTTCCTTGGGATCTTGGATTGCTTTTTAGGGAAGCCAATACGATATGTAACCAAAAGTTAGATTGATATTTTAAACCTTGCAATAAACTACCCTTGAACGGGATAAAAATTTCCTTTATGGTGCTTGCAAAAGTGAGTAATTTGAACTAGATCTCTTTGAATATAAGCTTTGCATGCAAAATAAAACTGAGATCTAATCTTAGAAAAGGATCTTGCTAACTAGATCTATATATGATTTTCTTAATGAGATAGATACAAGCAATAATATTATTAAATTGTAAAATCGATTTGAAGAAAAATTTAATTTTTGAAGGAGGAAGAGGAAAAGAATAGTGCTTGTTGCTGGAATAGATTTGCAAAAAAAAAGTTGTTAGTGAAGCACCGAGGGACACAATCTTCGCAATCTTGTTGGAAAATCAATGGAATCAACCTTGAACCAAATTTCTTCCAAGCACGCCAAACCTGCAAGCTATAAGACAAATCATGCATACAAACTTATTAAATATGAAGATAGATACAAAAAAAAGGATAACATAGCATGAAAAATAATTTTATGTAGCATGCAAACATAAACTCATTCAAACATATGTAGCAAAATAGGAGTAAGTAATCGTACTTACAACAATCTATTCCTATGATTCCAACAATCATTCAGAAAGACAATAATTAAATGCAAAAAAATGAAAAAATAACAGTTCACCTCAAAAGCAACATGATAATGGGGATCCACACATGTAAAACACTCCACAATTTAGCCTCCAAAGCTTCTCTTTTATTCCAACAAAAGAATGATCAATACAATATTACACAATAACAATCCTTTCTCCCCAACTCTAACTAGCTTGGAAATAGAGAAGTCAACTTGATTTTATAGACAAACCGGCCATGAGAGACACCTTTTTCAACTCAAGAAGACTGAGAGCAAATTTGAGATTGAGTGAGTTTACCCCTTGATTTGGGCGAGTTAAAGGGAGTTATACTCAAGAAAAATGTGTCACCTCTCAAGAGGTAGGCACAACCCCTCTTTGGGATCTCCAAAACATGCCATATGGGTGCCACATGAGTAATTATGCCTCCTTCCAAGGAGAAAAAATGTCCCCTTAATCTCGCAAACTCGCAGTAGCCTCAATCAACACTGAATCTGACACTTTAATCAAGGAGATGTCTTGCCTTAAATAAGGGAAGTCGATAGAAACTGATTTCAGTCAAATCGAAGCATTTTCCACTGATTTAGGAAATTGGGAATATTCTCCATTTATTAATTATTTCTATTTTTTAATTAATAATTTTGATTTTTTGGAGATTTTTTACTTAAGTGATAAATTTATCACTTAAAACTTAGGAAAAATAGGTTTTTTGGGATAAACTGGTGCTCTGAGTTAGATAATGAGCACCCCCATGGAAAAATATGATCCCTAACCACACTTTTAGTACATTTCCAAATTTTCCAAATAGTCTCTTAAAAATAGCCTAAGTTTACGGGAAAAAATATTTTTCTCGAAATCAGAGGAAACTCTAGGGGGACCTAGCACATGTCCATATGACTCAAATTGAATTCCTAACATGTTGAAAAATACTAACACAGAGGCTCTAATAACCCCTTAAGGCCGAATCGCCAAGACGACTACCCCAAATTTGGTAGTGTGAGTGAAAAACTCAGAAATTATTAGTTGTTTGTTCAACAACCAAAAATAACCAAGGGAAAAAACACTCTAGGTTAGTCAGCTTGATGCTCAAGTCTCGAAAGCCGAGCCTTTTATAAAATTTATATGCTAGGACATTTTTTACAATTTCCGGAAGGGGGTATGAGCATATGTTACAAAAATTTTCAAACAGACTCCTAGAAAAATCCTGGTCGACTTCTGAACTCTGATCATGAACAAGTGTGCTTGTTCAAACCTTACCAGCTCACTTTGAATAAACCGCCATGTACAACTTAGGTGGTAACACAACCCAGTAAGTTCGTTGGGGCTGACCTAGTTAGGGAAAAATTTAAGTGGAAGATCAAGTATAAACAGGAGTGATGTGCTCCTCGTTTGGACACACACACTCACTTGTGTAATGCGCATAGGAGAGAGAGAGAGAGAGAGAGAGAGAGAGAGAGAGAGAGAGATCTGCAAGGAGAAGGGATTTTATCTCTGTACTTTTGATCATCTATATTGAGGAATTTTTGTTGGGTTTTCTTCCCCCAGAGGGTTTCCCAGGATAAATCTGTGTCTATCTTGTGATTGTGCTTCTTTCAGTGATCATGTATATGTTATTGTTGTGAAATTGAATTGAATATTAATGTGATCTAACTTAGCATATGAAATCTTAACAACAAAGCTTGGTCTAAATGCTCAAGGCCTTAAGGGTCATAACCACCTAACATATATGAACTAGTAAATGAATGAAATATTGCGATGGGTGGTGGGGTTTTAACACAAATCTCTTGTTATATAGCAAGTTCATTTACTAGGACACACCCATATTTCTGGTAGAATGTGAAATTTCCATTCATGCATGATAGCAATACTAATTTTTTTAGTTATCATTAATGAAATAATAGTGAAACGTTAATGAAACAATACAACATTGTCAATGCATGTCCTATGCCATTATTTTTTAAAGGAGCTTCATGCACTTTTCATCATGTTCAATACCATGCACTATCTCATTAATGTTCCATAAGGTCCCTGATAAAATGAAAAGTCAAAGAAAAATCAACAACTTGTGCTAAAATGAAAACTGCCCATGCTAAATTCAATAGGACAAACATTTATGAACTAAATTATGCCATACAATGAAATAAACTTATAGATACAAAATGTAAGATTCACCTTTAACGCCATATGATTTTTCATTGAAATTGAAATTGAGATCAATCTCCAACATAATAATCTCAATCTTCTTATAAAAACTACTAAATCACTTGCAAGCTCAAAATTTATTTTGAACCAGTTTACAAAAGTTTGGGAAAATCCTATGATAATGGTCATAGCTCTCTGTAAAAGAAAATGTTGATTGTCATTTTGAAATATTCCCCTTATATCTATGTACAAAAGATAGAAATACCAAAAGATAACTGCTAATTTCAAAAATAGCATAATCTTATTTTTCGAGGTTCAAAATACAAGTCAATTTTAAATCAAATTCATTGGTCACAAACAATAAATAATAGATTTGTTTCCTTGTTTAATCTTGAGATTGTCAAATCCTACAAAAATAGGATATACAATCTAATAGGGTTTAAATCCCTCAAAGTTGGCTCATTCTTGTGATGAAGTCAAGCTTTGATCATAGGTTATTCTAAAGAATAAAATCCTAAGCATGTCCAATTCCATTCAAGAAAATGACTCATAATAAGATAATAATAAGACTGGAGTATTCTTAATTTTGCATCCTCAAATCACATTCCCAGTGTTTGTGTTCAAGGATCCTCTTTGTTCTACCTCTTTGTTTTATTGTTATTTCATTGTTACCTTACCTATGTCTTAGTGTACTCACCTATTAGTTATGAGTGTACTTACCTCTAAGATATGAGCATTATTTCATTTGTTCCATTGTTATGAGCATTATTTCATTGTTTTATTGTTCTACTGTTATGAGCGTTATTTTATTTTTCTGAGCATTATTTCATTGTTCCTTCATTGTTATGTGTTACAAAATTCTAGAACTCCATGTGTTACATAATTCCACATGTTACAAAAAAAACACTCTTCCATACAATATTACCTCCATGTGTTGTTACATGTAGTAGTTATTAGGGAGTCTTTATGTGACATTAAGGATATTTTGAGATCCTTTACGAATAGTTGAATGTTGTTAGGTATGTTCTGATGCAACTAAGGTCACCCAAATTCCATTTGGGTCACTGGAGTGTAAATTAGTGCTATAACACACATCTCAAATTGAGCCTTCCATTGTAAATTTGCTAAGGACGCCTCGACAATGTCTTCCATTTATGTGTGCATGAGTTACATGGTCATTTAATATAATTCTCTTGGGTGTAATTCCTTCATGAGCACGCAAATTTCCCTTTCAAAAGTGTAGCAACAATCACAACATAGATCCATGGAAGGTTCAAGGGAAACATGGATGTTGGAGACACCAATAGATTCCATGGAAAGCCAAAACACAAGAGACCCTATAGGATCATCTCTTAATACCCCAATAAAAACACAACTTAGGATCCCTAAGGAATTACTACAAAGGATCGCAATAAATGAAGTACATAAACCACTAATAAACCCACAAAAATGAATGCAACGTGCTTGATTATGTAGAAACCAGTGATCCATCTTACCTCCTTTTCTCTCACACACATTAAACATCAATCCTCAAGGATAAAAATAAATGGAATTGAATAAATGATGGATCAAATAGGAGTAGATATTCCCTTCCTTCTTGAAGGTTTAAAAGGAGTGATGTGCCCCACCCCCTCAAGCCCCCCGTTGTGTTTTTGAAGTAACATATTCATAGATAGGAATTCAACATTCATCATAGCATATCAAAGTTAGTTCAAGTTGCACTTACCAAGGAATAAGGACACTTCTATTGAACATTGTGCCATGCAATCATCTATTGAGTGATCTTGGCTATATTAGGGTTCAAGAAAGCTAACACCCCTTATTGGAAACAGACTAATCACTAATAATGGTGACAATTTCTACCTCAATGTCTCATAACAATGTGATACATTGATAAGCTACTAGAACTTGTGTCAATGTTCTTGTATTTCTCTAAACCTCAATCAAATGTCGTCCCTTGATACCCATTTTGATAGAAGATACCCCCCGTCATCCCCCCGCAAAAAAATAAATAAATAAATAAAAAGAACATGTTTCCCTTTGTATAAGTAAAAACATTGGGGTGAGATTTTATACAAATATATATATATATATGCATGTGCCACAAGATCATTTAATATAATTCCTTTGGGTGTGATCACACATTCAACCAATTCCTCAAGGTGATCCCATGGCTCCAAGAAAATTCATCATAGGAATTGAAAAATTTTCACTCAGTTCCATTAGATCCAACCTCTTTGGGTTGACATTACCAATAATAAAATTTTATAATAAGGGTCCTATCACTTTTATTGGCAAAGATTTAAACGATTTACTTCATTTTCTATAAATATGGGTTTTCCCTCATTTGCAAATATTTTATCACGCGATTCATACAATCTACTGGCATATTTAAAGAAGTTGCCTTCTATTATTGCTACTTGTAAATGCAACTCACCTTTAAGTGTATAGGAGTTCCAACAATTTCCTCGACACTTTCTATGATAGGTTTATAGGTGTATAGGTGTTCCAACTATTTCTTTGACCCAAATCAAGCATTCAACAAAAACCTACAAGACAAGTGTTAATGTAATCCTTATTACCGATCACTTTGTTGCGGTGGACTTAAACCTAGAGGGTTATGATCTCACTACTAATTTTCAAATCATGGTTAAGTCCCTTATACAAAAAAATAACCTTAATTATAAGGGTTCACTCTTTTCCGTATGTGGTAAATATGAAACACAAATTAACAACCATGTAAGGGATCTTATAGATGAGCAATAACTTCTTTGCAAATGTAAGTAACTTGTTACATCGAAGGTGTTATTTAAGGGGCTGCTCCTCTGCAGCTTTCATCGTCTGTCGACGGCCTGTGAGGAACCTCCCCGTGCCCACAAACTCTATATCTTATATCGTGTCCAATAACTTCGTATTGTATATTGTATCCGTGTCCACAAACTTCGTATCCGTGATGACAGGGTTGACCAACAGGAGTTATTCATGGATGACTGAGCCTGTTGGATGTAAATACAAAGAACAATCTTCACGAACAACCGACTTGTCATGGATTCCAATTCGGGGTCACTTGCACCTTTCTGGGAGATCGCTTCTCAACTGTCCCATTGATCTCATGACCACGACGTGATTCAGGAGGAATTGATTCAACCAAAGCAACATTTAAGGAGTCGGAGTTGGTATACATTATTTATGTGCCCAAGTAATCTCCAGCGAAATGCTATGGTACAGACTGCTCGAACAGAAGAATCAACAACTGGATCTGCTTAAACAACTAGATCAAGGTCAACAACTAGGTAGCCGATCTACTGCTCTGAACGTTGAACTGATCCTTCTTGAAATGGAAGGTATGCGTGAGGATCTGCATCCCGACCACTATCCTCTGACTCACGAGCATCTGCTTTCAGAGCTTTCAAATCGCTTCTCATAATGTTTTGTTTTAATGCACCGCAAGGACCAACGAAAGGGCTATGGCTTGGTGTCTATTGCTTTATTGGACGAGGGAGTTTGGGACGATGGATCCCTAACCCAATAGCACCATATTTGGAAAGGAATAAATCACTCAACATGCTTTCATTAAGCCACTTGCCTTAGATAAATGCACGTTCGATAGCGCAGTGGAGAAACTCGAACCATTACAACGACGGGTTTAGAGCTCTCAAATCACCTTTTGCCACTATTCAAAACCCCGTAAAGGGAGGTAGGTCAAGACGTAGAGCCACCTCCAACTGAGAAGACAAGAGGAGGGTAACCACGCTCTTGCTTGCTTGAAAGCAGGTTAAAATAAGAAAAATATATTAAAAATAAATAAAGGAAAATTTGTAGAGCGTTCTACACTGCTCCGGAGGCAAAATCATGGTGAATTTCTTCAACAGATCTACTTCATGTACACCATACCTGGGGGTGTCACCAAGCCTATAAATTTGTTGAAAATACATACATGTAATTAGTTACTATGTTCATGGAGAATGAAGGATAACAAACCCATTGCAAAATCATAAATAACGCCACAAAGCGAATTTCTCATGCCATCCGGGTCGCATGCAAGATGGGCATGAAGTGTTATAACACCAGGGGATTAATCAATTATATTTGGAATTTTTAAATGCAACTCTCTTTCCTTGTAAAGACTGGTGATGTAATCAATTATATTTTGAATGTTTTAAACGCAATTGTCTATCTTCGTAACGGGTTGAAGGACATGCAAAAACATAAACTATTATACTTGATGCTTAAGTCTCAACCTAGACAAAAGTGGATGCAGTTTTTTAAGATGTCGTTTATGTATAGAATTTGGCGTAACGATGTGTACTCTTTTTCAGCTGTTAAACCATACTATGAACATAGTATTTTCAACTTTTCCATATTAGTTTAAATCCATGCTAAATTAAGATTTCATATCAGTATAAATCCATGTTAAATTAAGATTTCTTGTGCATAGAGAACTTGTTTTTTATAATTCCAAATAGAACTTGTTTTTTATAATTCCAAATCAAAATTATTTAGTAAATGTTAAATTAAGATTTCTTGTGCATAGAGAACTTGTTTTTTATAATTCCAAATCAAAATTATTTGAGCAAAGTTTTAAGAAGAAGATAGGGGATTTATATTTTAATTTTTTCAAAACTTAATTGAAATTTTGTTTCAAGAAAAAAATACGGGATTTATATTTTAATTTTTTTATGATAATCATAAATGAGAGTTAAAAGCTTAAAGTATAATTGATGGTATTTGGATCTCCTTTATTTTATAAATGTATTTTTATAAGTGAGATAGACTAAACCGGACGAAGTCATGATGGGGATACTATGGCTATCAATCAGCCTTCTTCTTTTCAAGTAGAGTGAAAAAACCACCCTTCATGCATGCGGTCAAGATCTCAATGAGCTTTGGATTTCCCATAGCCGAATATTCAACTAGGTGTTGCAATCTGAACATAGAAACCATAGTTTCCGCAACATATTTCATCTGAATAAACGCCATATCTTTGCCCAAACAAACCCACGCGTCGCCTTGGAAGACTACAAATTTGAAGGGACTCTGCAAGATAAAATGTCTTTGCACACGATAGTCCCATCAGGCAGAACGTCGTTGCGGAGAGCGTGCTAGGAGTCCAAGGGGACCGGTGGATAAAGTCTCACCGATTCACAGATTGATGCATGTAGGTAATGCATGCTCTGAAGATCCTCAAATGAAAATACCCATGCTTTTTAGTCTTGTTTGGCTTCGGGTTTGACGGCCATGAGACGAGAAATTTCTGTGTGTATTGCTTCCAAGATGCCTACAAAATGTTTACATGCACCATAATCTAGATATTTACATATGGTGATTTTCACACGAACTAAACATACAAACTTTAACACAATAGATTTCTATTTACCCATGAATAACGAATTTCTATTTGCATGTGATTCCTCTTGCCATAATATTTCTACTGCGCTCCCCAACACCCGTAGAAGCCTTAAATTCTTCATTAGAATCCAAGAAGGTAGAGAAGAGTTGGGATGTTTGTTCAAGCAAATCCATATGAGATCCAGGGACTTCATCGTGATTATACTACGTTCCAAGAGAGAAGCTTCAATATCAACACGTTGCAACCTCCTCATTTGAATACCGTCAAATGCATCATCTTCATGATAATCAACAAGCACCATTCTATTTCCCCACACGGTAATTATGCATCCAATCATCAATACTTACAGAAGATTGTTGCAATAAATCATTAATTAATGATGGCTTTTGTCCAACACCAAAGTCGGTGGGCAAAGAGCTCTCGGCAACATCTCTTAGCCAACTTTCATAGTTTGTCATACATATTTGTATCGTTCCAACCGTCTACTTCCATAGTTTCCATGGGACACTTGGCAGTCATGCATATCATCTGAAACACAATTGTGTAAGTCCACCAAACACTCGGTTTGTACATCTGAAAGCCCAAACTCTGTGAGCTAGAAAGACATTGCACTGGAAAACACATGGGTGATTTGAAGTTTGGTTGGGATTTAAAAAATCAACCGTCCAAGCCATCGCCATGGTTTTGAAAAAAAATTTATCCGAGAATGAGCTCTACTAATGGAGCTAACCGAAGTTGCAGAACTTGACAAAGAAAGAAAAACTTATGTGAATCTGAAGGTTGAAGAAAGGTTTATGGGAGTCTAATGAGCGATCATATTTTTATAGTTATTTTGCAAATAAATGTAACAATAAGAAAATGACTTTGTGTTCGTTGGATTGTAATTTTCAATTTCATATATCAAAGCTTAAGACTCAGAGGGCCTCCACATTCCATTGTGATGGTTTTGTGATCTGCAAGGAGCGAAGGACACCATTCCTTTTCCTTAATGTGTAGTGAAGAGAAAAGGTAAAAGAAATTCAATGGAATTCTTACGTCTATGAAAAATTGTGCCCCATGAGCTACAATATGTGTGTAGAAGGGGGTTGACTTCTGCATCCATTACGTCATGAAAATTAAGCAACAAGCTACTAATGGACATCCTGACTATATACTATCGATATTCAACGTGAAGATTGACTTGGGATATTTAAAACTCGAAAGAAAATATTTTCTTCACTTGTCCACCTTATTTGGCCATTCAATGATCTTCAACATGAGATTATAAGAGGACCCATGCGAATGGTTGACAAGAAAAATGGTGTCACTTGTGCAAATTATGATGTGCATAAATTTTGATGTCCCGCATAGTTCAAGTTTCAATTTCAAATGTATAGTCTCTCCACGTCCATATCAGGTCTCAGTTTCAAAGGTATAGTTCCTCCACGTCCAGGTCTCAGTTTCAAAGGTATAGTTCCTCCACGTCCAGGGGTTTCGAGGTTCTCTAAAGCTACCTAAAACTTGGAAAATTCCTGTAACTATGCCCCTTGGATTTTTGGACTTTTTTGCTTTGTAAGATTCCATTGGCATTCAAAGGATCAAGGCAAAAAAATTGACTTATTCACCGAATGTTTTCAAATTTAAAAACTTTATGTACAAAATCCTTTTGAAGGAAACTTATTTTCACTTTTGTGGCGATTTAAAAGTTTGATGTAACTTGTTTTCAGTTATTTTCCTAGACTTGCTTTCATCACATAAACTTATATTATCTACACACAACTTTCTCTCATTTTTAAAACATGTTGAAGTTCTTTCCGGTGTTTTCATTTCCCCCACTTTTGGGGTATGCTAGTTGATAGTTATTTGCTATCTAACAAGAAAATTTCTAAAGATGATAATCTCAATTTGGTTCTTCACTTGCATTTGCAATAACTTCTTTGCAAATTTAAGCAACTTGTTGATAGTTATTTGCCATCTAACAAGAAAATTTGTAAAGATGATAATCTCAATTTGGTTCTTCACTTGCATGGGCAATAACTTCTTTGCAAATGTAAGTAACTTGTTGATAGTTATTTGTCATCTAACAAGAAAATTTGTAAAGATGATAATCTCAATTTGGTTCTTCACTTGCATGGAGAGATGACTAACAATAGATCTTTATCTTCAAAATCTCTTCCTTTAAGTATGCAATCCAAAACAACTATTTAGTTTAACCCTTTTGTGATTAGTTTATATATTATGGATAAATACCAGCTATTAAGATCTTTGAGCCTATTAATATAAACTTAGTTTCACTTTACAAATCTCTTTCTTTAAGTATGCAATCCAAAACAACTATATAATTCAACTACTTCTAACCCTTATTCTTAATAATTTAGTTTATATGGTGGGGAGAAATACAAAAAGTGATAACTATTAAGATGTTTGAATCTAATAGTATAAACTAGTTTCACTTTACAAATCTTTTTTAACCACATATTTAATGTTTATGCCTTTTACTTCAAAGTTGTACCAATAGGTTTTCTTAACGTGGATGGAGCGTTGTGAAGTTTATCTTTACTTTAAAGATTTCATTACTATCTAGTTTTCTTTCTTTTATTCAAACCTGGTTTTCTTTCTTTACCATTTAGTTTTCTAACTTAGTTTGTTATCAAAAAGTTTTAAAGAAGAGCAACTTATTTTGGGTATAACAAAAAACGTGGATTTAAGTTTTGTATTTATTAGTTTTTTAAAATGTTGTCAATAATTTGTGTCATTATACCATGTATTTTCATAAATGCCATGCTAACAAATGGTTAAGGCACCTTAATGAGCTGTTAAATATGATTGAACCTGAAATGCACAGCGCACTTATTAGGGTAATTCCGAGCGCAACTTCAAGGGGGTAAAAGCTGTGTTGAGTTTTTATTAGTAAAATTTGATTTACTTTTTCTCATCAAAGGCATCAATCATAAAAGCCCAGCTGATCATACTTAGTGTCATTATATAAAAACAAATATCAAGTATATCTAAAATTAGATCTAAAGGATAGATTTATTGATTTATTCACTTATGTTTAAATATTGGCATATCCAAGATCTAGGTATATTAGACAAAATGTTCTTACAATGAAAGGTACCAACAATTTTATTAACTAAACCTGAGTAATGCAAGAAGCTCATAACACTAAGTAGTTCAAAGACAGTATAATATTTTCTGCAAAACTTAGACATTGCTGCATGTCCACATCCAGAAAATACTAGCATATAACATATTAAAACAGCGCCTATAGCACATTAAAAAAAGCTCTTAGGCTTGAGTAACAAGGACTGTTTCTGTAGCAAAGCTCTTAGGCTTGAGTAACAAGGACTGTTTCTGTAGCAAAGGCCGCAACTTTACTTTCAAGTTCATCTTTTTTTGCACCCACAACCTTATCCACAGCCTTTCCATCTTTGATAAAGATAAATGTAGGCATGGCCTCCACATCCCACTCTTGAGCTACATCCTACAAAATCATATATTGACGTCATTTTTCATTTACCATTTCCTGCCATGAAATTTTCTTACATATACTGACAACAAAACAAAATATTAATAATCAATCTGATTTACATAAACAATCTTCCTACCCTAAAACTTTCTTACATATACTAAGAACAGAAAAATATTGTTAAAAATCAATCTGATTTATTTAAACAATCATTCTCCATTTACCAATTGCCTATCATAAATTTTTCTTCGAAATACCAAAGAACTTTTAAAAAAATTTGTTCAACACAACAAATAATATTATTTTGAACCAATCTCTCATAGTGTGAATGATCAAATGACTGTACCCTCAATTCGTCTACATCGACCTTCAGGAAAACTATTTCTGGGAATTTCTTTGACAGCTCAACGAACACTGGACTCACCACTCGACAAGGTCCACACCACGTCGCATTGAAATCTACCACCACCTGCATACAGCAGATGATAAGCACCATCTTAAAAATTCGAAATAAATATAAAGGATCTTAGGCAAAAAGCAAACAAAATAGATCACATGAAAGGATGAAAATAGGCAATAAATTATTCAGATGGAAGGATGAAAATAAGCAATATTTTGCTGAATGCTCCTACCAAGAATTTAAAAATAAGCATTATTTCGCTGAAAGCTCCTACCAAGAATTTGAAAATATATTAGACATTTGTAAAGTCTGTTGATACCCATGGCCTAACGAAAATCACACATACATAAATCCTATAACCATTATCTTGTAACTTTTAAAACATATATTTTTCCTCTTAAATATAGTGTTTCATGCTTAAATATAGTGTTACAAGGCATGGATTTCAACTTCTAACGCTGCTTCTCAATCTAAAATATGAATAATTTTTTTGTCTGTTAATGGAAGAACCCTTTGACTATCAGATTTGTCAGTGGTATGGATTTCAGCTTTCAACCCTGCTCTCAATCTAAAATATATGAATAATAACTTGGTGAATTTTTAGTGTCAATGGTATTTGAACGGGTCACCTAATCATATACCCCACCACCAATTGTTCTACATCTCACAGATCTAAAATATAAATAACTCAAAGTCTAGGCACCCTAAAAAAATCCTTATGCCCATTCCAATATGTTGATTGTTGAGGAATACCTTGTTTATGAGAAACCCTCTCCATTACTTGTGAAATTTGGGGTTTTATTTATGAAACTGTTGAAAACTCTGAACAGTTTTATAAAGCCCTCTATTTTGAATGCTAAAAAGCCCTCTATTTTGAAAATGCTATAAAGCCATGCCAACTAGCAAGATTCCTAAGAAGAAAATTGGGGAAAAAGCCCTCTATTTTGAAAATGCTATAAAGCCATGCCAATGAGCAAGATTCCTAAGAAGAAAGTTGGGGAAAAGAAAAACTACAGCACGAAGAGGGAGGGACCTTTACCTGAGTGTGTTTGCCTTTAGTTCTAAGAGGGGCCAATGTTTGGGAATGATTCAGGATATGGTAGCAAAAGTTGTTTTGAATTTTTTTTTTAAACCATGGGAACAACAACTTCTTAAGAGTATATCCAAGAGCCTGTATCTCAGATATGCTAAGTCAATATACCAAGTTATGACTTAGCAGGATGCTTGACGTCTCAGAGCCCACAGAAACCCACAGAAATGAGCCTCTATTCCAGAAGTCGAACCTTGTCACAACAGGCCAATGAGCAACCCTACCCCAGCTGGTTTTGATAAGCTAGTAATGCAGATTGTGACAGAAATAGTAATAACATGCCTCCCTCCTAAAAATAATGATTCTCATGATTCCAACTCTAATGTAGGAAGCGGGAAGCCACCTTAGAATTAATCAATAAGATTTCCTAATATCATTATTTCTCATCTTGTAATTTTTCCTTTAAAACAAGCAACCTACCGAACACTGGCATATCCATCCCAAGCATCCTTTTCCCCGAAGAACACGAAAAACCCATTTTGCTAATTCACAGCCATGATCTCTCCCTAAAAGATGTATCCATAAAGCTAACTCACCGCCAAAATCTCCACCCAAGAGATGTATCCATAAAGAAAATCCAAACAAGAGAATTTATGTAACCAATATTTAGACAGCAAATCAAAAAATACAGATTTATCTTAGAAAACGAAGGAACAACCGACCAGGGTTCAATACCAGCAGCAACATAAACACAGAACCACCGGCAAAATTTAAAAAAAAAAATCACCAAGACACTCTGTCAGCTCTGGAAAGGAGAATTACCAGACGTTTGGTATCGATAGCCTCCTGCAGCTTGGAGCGCCATGCTTCTGTAGAGTGACATGCAAATACGTTTCCCTCCGCCATCTCTTTTCTTCCTTTTCTACTTTAATGCTTCGTGTGCTTTGTTTCGATCAGCTCTGCGCGTCTCAGATCTTTAATGTTTCTTCTGTGTTATTTCGATCATTCGGTCGGAATTTATAGCCCAACTCATCGACTTCTATGAAAAACAGAATCCAGAACTCACTAGGAGGTTCTAAGTTACAAGTTATTCAAATAAATGACGTAATCGATGACCTGTTCCTCGTATTGATAACCCATCTCCAACAAACAGATAGAAGTATGGGGATGCTTAGAATTGCAATTGAACCAAGGCTCTGTACAAGTTCGGATAAGAATTTTGACTGAGTAGTTTGTACTCGGTTTTGTTCACACATCTGATTTAAATTTTGTAATTCTTATGTCGGTGTCTTTGTGATACTGCCTGCTTATGTCGGTGAATGTACAACAACATTATCTTTCTAAGAATTTCAAAATTATCTTTATAAGCATTTCATGTCCAGGAATATATTTTGTCAACAACCTCGAAGGGCCTCAAGTTGCAAATCGAAGTTGAAAATTGGTTTCTATATATTGACATAATCTTTTTATTTAAGACAATAATAAAAGTCAAGATATATCATATCTCCAATTTTTCTTTTATCATTCCTAAAAAAAATGATTTTGTGGTCCTTTACATCACCTATAAACAATTTTCTTAACAATGATATATTACCATTTTGATGATAAAAAAATTGATTTTGTCATTCTTTACATCACCTATAAACAATTTTCTTAACAATGATATATTACCATTTTGAGGTGTTTCTGTCACTTCAACTTGTGCTATCTTTCACATCTACACAAACATTTTCTTCAACTCACATTTAGACAAAACTCCATAGCAAGAAAGGTATTTCACACCTTGTTGGTCTTCCACAACCTTGGTATTTGTTTGAAGAAAACTAAAAAAACTACCCCATAGTTTGTGATGATAGATAGAATTGTATCATTTTATAACATACAATCCAAGTATGACAACACTCTTAAACAAGACATGGGCAATTATAGGGACCATGAGCATGAGCTAGAAATTCCTCAATGACTTTTCTTAATAACTTATCAAAATGGTTGCCAACATAAATCATGTGAAAATATTTGTAGATGTCATCTATTGTTTCGTTAATTAAACACCATGGAAACACATCCTCAAAAAATTGAAAACAATGAGATACCAAAAATACAAGAGAGTCCAAAGGAAGACTAGATACATGAAATGGTTATCCTTATTTATCATCGAGAATGGAATGGAATAGTAAAGACAAAAAATTTATTATATGTTCTCTATTCATTAAATTTGATTCCGTAGAGTACCTTAGACAAAACATATTTGAAGAGAAAATATTGAAATTCAATACAAGCAATCAACTATATGTTCACAATTTTTACCATGAATGGATAAGTTTTTCAATTAGAAAGTTAACTATCATCATAAAAGGCCATGTTTGAGGGCCTTGAATTTCTTTCCATGCATTCTTCAAACTTGTTCCTAGTATATTCACCATGTCTAATGTTTTTTATTTATAACACTTTCTACATTCATTCCTCTTTTAACCTATACCAAGTACTCTAACTTTTCATCTTCGAGAGTGGTGAAGGCGTCAAGGTTGAGTTGATGTCGGCCCAAGAGGAACAAGTCATGCTTTCAATGAGATTGGGACAACATAATTAATACCCATGTAGACATAAGTCCACCACCCCCTCTTGGTTATAGTGTTTGAGGCTTTCATCTTCATCTCAAAGCCAATGAAAGGAGTTGGTTAATCATTCTATGTTTTATATTTTTTTGGTCATTTTTGCCAGAATCCGACGATGAATATTTGTTGAAATCGAAAATTTTCATTGTTCAAAGTGCATTTAATTTGATTGCATAAATGGATTCAATGCCCTAAAAAACCATTGGGCACCCCGATTCTGTAATTCCAACAACTGCAGTTTCAATAACCTCGACAAGAATATTCATCGAAAAACCCATCCAAAATATAAAATGTTTAGCCTACATACCCCAATGAAATAGTCGATAATTGTGTTATACTAATTTAAATTTAAATAAAAATAAAAACAAACAATCCACAAACATTACATATAGAATAATCAAATGTAGCGAGGATGTATTGATTGATCCAACCCATTACTATATGTAATACCCCACGTTTTGAATTGAAATGTATTTAATCAAAATTATGTAAATGATGTAAATATGCTAGTATGGATTCCTAGTGTGGAGCTCAAAGCAAAGGCCCGACTAGTGAATGGCTAGGCATGTATGATGTAAATATTTTTATTTGGACCATGTGGTTGACTTATCATGCCAATTTGAAATATATGTAAATTTTATATTGGAGAATAATAAAATGGTCCCAGATGGCTATGTAAACTAGAGCACTATAGAGGTTATGATTCCACTAGAGGGGAAGAGGAAAGCGGGGGCTATGGGAAACTAAATCCTTTGTTACCAAGAGTCAACCTTAGGACTCATTCAAATTCTTCCATGTGCTCTAAATGAGCCAATTAACTCCTTTTGATTGTTAAATCTAATCATTGAATGCATGTGTGAGGCTGGTGGGAAAAGTCACTTCATGTAGTTATTGAGGCATTGGGGATGAATGCACTTTTGTGATAGCTATGTCAGAAGTTCTTTCTTCTATAGTCAGAAGCTATGCTAGTTGTCTTTTCACCATCATCTCATATCACTTAGACTCAATACTCATTCTATTCATTTTCTAATGCAGATTTATATGCTATGTAGATATTCCTATTGTTGTTAATTCATGATCATTACCAGACTATGAATAACCCAAAAATTCATATTTAGAGACATATCTACAAATTTGAAGGGAAAATAGATGGTTGTAGGTGAGCATAGAGGTTGGGAAAGCTAGAAACCCTTAACCATTGAGTTTTGTTACTTACAAATGCTTAAGAAGCCATAGTTTATGCTACATGAGGTTCTCCAACGACATAAAACATATTGGACTCTTACTGCACACACTAGTAAGCATTGTAAGGGTTGGATTGCATGAGGAAACTGTGGATCAATGAAGGGGAATTCCTTCCTGGTTTTGTGTGGGACAGTTGAAAGGAGTCCATGGCTATGATGGTTTCAGAATAAGATCTATGTAGAGCTCTAGATGAGAATTTTTTTAAGCATAGAGAGCATAATGGGTTGTGGGATGTGAGAGAGAATCCTACAGGTGTTTATTTTTCCCTAGTGGCCTCATATCCCATCTTGGGGGTGGCTTCTCAACATAAACAACATATGTTAGATAGAGTGCCTATGGTAGGTGGGAAATCTCTCTTACACAGTCAGTTGCTTAGATCTTCTTTGTTTATGATAAGTATTCTTTGTATTGGAATTTGAAATGTTTTAGTTGATGATTTTACTGATTATGTTGGTATATGTATGCTAGATGTGTGTGTGGATAGAGTTATTTCCAATGTGTATCTTTATTATGCTTTTGCACACGTATTTTAATTGTCATGAATTCATATTATGATCATGGGGCGAAATTTAGAAGCCTATATTTAGTTAATGTCACATCCCGTTGATCAAATTGATGGATAGGGACGTTACACTATATACCTATGAACATAATAATTGAGATTACTATGTTCTCTCGAAAACCAAGGAAAAAAAAGGATGTGTAATTAATTGAAATATGTGACTAGAATTAATGCAATAAATACCTTACACATTAAGGTGTGAATAGAATAGAAAATGACTTATATTACTTGATTGCTTGATTGATAAGTAAACTGATACATCTATGCATTTTTGTGCTCCAGTCCATCGTCATGTTATTGTTAAACCCATGAATAACACCAACTACTAGCAATTGTATACTATGAAATAAATATATATGTATATATCAATGAGAATGATGATTACATACATTTCTTAAGAGCATGCATAAATGAGAGGGATTATTAAACTATAAAATGTGAAGTTGTATTTTTTCAATATTTCTTCCCCTTGACATTGGACTTTGTTTATCTTAGCTTCCTAGGGTTTTCAATTGATAAGGAGATGTTAAGGAGATGTTAACTTGAGTTGAAATTTTGTGTTCATCCTTATTTGTTAAATGCAAAATTCATAATACTTGTTTACAAAATTTGATAATTTTTCTTTGGAGAAATGGTTCAAAATAATAAAATAGTGAAATAAAAAAATATGTGTTGAATATAAATAATAAAAACGAAAAGTAAAATAAGGTACAATATAAAGAAAAATTATAATTAAAATGTTAATATAAATTATATATTATGTACAATTAAATATAACATATAAACTAAATAAAATTACATGAATTGAAATAAAATTGTTGTTATCTCTTAGGTCAAACAATTACTCCCCAAAATGTTGCAATGTCCAACTTAATCACAATTAGTTGGTTGCACTATACTTACAATTATAATAATTTATTATTATATTATATTTATCATAAAATTGGAGTGCCTAAATTACTTACATACAATTATTTTAATTAGATCTAGTATAAATTGCTTTGATATCTTTTTAATGCTTAAAAATGAAAATGCAATTTTTTAATTAATTGTAAAAATTAATCAAGCATTCGTAAATAAATAAAAACCGTATAAATTACTTGCAATTTTTTTTTGAACTTTATGTACTCAAGTCTTAGATCCCCAATATCTAAAATTTCATTTTTTTCTTCCCACCCGCATGGTGTTATGTGTGTGTGTGAGAGAGAGAGAGATGAAGCCAATATCCAGATCTTCAATAATATGAGTTCTCGACTAGGCCCATGCACTATTTGTATGTGTTACGCACACACAGGGGGCCAAAGCAGGGAGGGGTTGTGGGCCTCGAGGAAAACTTTTATAGCCCCTTCTAGTGTATTTCAGTTCCTTCTGGAACCCTCATTTCTATTGTATGAAAGGGGAGTGACCCATTGACATTGTAATATAGGAGAGATAGAAGAAAGCATTGTAAGAATTTTTCCAAGTAATAATAAAACATCTAAGTTGTCATTGCCTCGTGGTTTTACCTATGTACAATAGGGTTTCCACATAAATCTTGTGATTTATTGTCATTGTGGTTTGTTTCTGTTTTTATACAGGGATTAGATCAAATGATCATGAATCAACTTGAGATATTTGTTTATTTATTTTGAGTCAAATTAATATATATATATATATATATATATATATATATATATAGTTAGAAATGACAGATGGATTGTTTTATAATTTGTAAAATGTGTGCATTGCTAATTTTACTCCATGTTNATACCAACAACTATATGTAACAATCATTCAAATTGAACATAAAATTTGATCATTGATACATAATAACAACAAGCACCGTATAAAAAAAAACAGTCTACATGGAATATCGACAATATACTACATAACAATGACAAATTGATTGTTCCTCTTTTTCATCAATTTTTTTTTTGTCAACGTTATATGATATTCTCACCAACATAGTGTAATGCCAAATCCCTAATCTTGAGGCTTATGTCCTAAGACAACACTAATTTACGGGTTTAAGTCAAAATTCACTTAGTAATTTTAGTTAGTTCCATTTCACGCCCATATCCACAAGCTTATACTTATAAATCTTAACCAAAAAACAAACATTAATCCAAAATATTACTCCTAAATATACACCAAGATATGGAAACTCAATGAAATTACGAACCCAAGTCAAGATGAAGAAGACATACATGATAAAAATTTGCACTTACATATATACGGATGAAGTAGACCAATCAATGCATGGAGGCACCCACTAGGAAACCACACGGGGAGAACCACTCTCCTCCCATCCAGCCCCTACCCGTGAGCCCTCACCTAGGATTACCAAGACAACCTCATATCATAACATAATCCCACCATCCTCGCCTCAACCTACAAACCTCCATTTAATCCCAACTTCAAAACCCCCTCCAAGAGGAATAGGCATGGAAGAAGAACCCCTCCCCCTTCTCATTCCTCCATTTAAGATTTTTCAAGATTCCCATGGATGGACACATGTCCACATGCAAAATAATCTCATGCAATAATCCCCCAAATAGATAAATAGGTCATAAATATAGCACTACGTAATGCCAAATTCATAATCTTGAGGCTTATAGGTAAGTCAAAATTCACTTAGTAATTTTAGTTATTTGCATTTCATGCCCATATCCACAAGCTTATACTTATAAATCTTAACCACAAAGCAAATATTAATCCAAAATCTTACTCCTAAATATACATCATGATATGGCAGCTCAATGAAATTACGAACCCAAGTCAAGATGAAGAAGACGTACTTGATAAAAAAATTGCACTTACATATACACTGATGAAGCAGATCGATCCATGGAGGCAACCACTAGGAAACCACACATGGAGAACCACTCTCCTCCCATCCAACCCCTTAGTATTAGACTAAGAGCACATGAGCTCTCACCCAGCAGTACCAAGCCAACATCATATCATAATAGAATCCCAGTATCCTCACCTCAGCCTCCAAATCTCCATTTACTCCCAAATTCAGGACCTCCTCAAAGAGGAACAAGCATGGAAGAAGAACCCTTCCCCCTTCTCATTCCTCCAATTTAAGTTTTTGCAAGACTCCCATGGATGGACACATATCCACATCAGGGTATTTTTTAGTGGCGAATTATAGTCAAAAGATGAATTTTAAGGATAATTTTTTAGTGTCGGCGAATATTTTATAATGTTTAATTATATTATATTTCACTTTGTTTCAAAACCTTAATATTATTTTTAGCTATAAATAGCCAAATCATATATTGCATAAGGAATCATACTCACCTATTTTCAAGCGGAGAAGAAAAACTTAGAGTCATATTCGCCTGTTTTTTTGGGTTATTTAAAAATATGGAATCATATTCGCCTATTTTCAAGCAAAGGGGCCAATTTTCGCAATCACTATAGACAAAGATTTTTTTTAGATAGTAACCGCATGTTTGTGTGAAATATGGGGCTGGAAAACCATTTTTTTTCTTTTTTATTTGAATTCAATATCAGATCTGCACCATTTTTTTATGGAAACCCTAAAAGGTACTCCTTTTAGATTTTTTTAGAGCTTGATCCCCTCCTGAAAAATGGTGACTTTAATCCTCTGTATTGTATTTAATGAAAATAGGCCCTTCAAATTGAATGGTGAACGAAACCTCTTGCTCCATCTGAAATTCCTTCTACATTCATGTATCTCCATGGAGATGCAATATTGTTTGTAGTAGGCATAGAATCCAAAAGATGGGTTCTAGAATCTCTAGATGTAAAATTATAATGCTCATTTCCTGAAGATCCAAATGAATATGATCTTGATAAAATGGGCAATAATTCAGATAATGGGTCATTTTCCATTATTGGATCTCCCTTAGCACCTGCAATAGTTTCATCTCCCCTTACTTCCAATATTATACTATTATACCCTTGGCATTAGGCCCATCAGCATACTCGTTAAATCCTTCAGTTTCCAAATCTAAGCCCGTGCGTTGCAGTCCCGTGTCCCCCACACTCTTGAAAATACAAATTACTCATGGGTTTTACACTATTTCTAGCTCGAGTGGCACCTAAGTTTTCTAATTTAAAACTATCGTGCACAACCCCAGCCATCCCATGTTCTAGACTAGGACGTATTTGGAGGCCATGGCAGGGACAAAGGGTTTTTCTAAATACACAATATTGTCTCTATAAATGCAGTTAATATGGAATGCATGGCTACATTTGGGAATAATCCGAAGAGCCTCATTCTCCTAAAACTCAACGAGACAAACTACACACTCCATGTTGTCTATGAGCTTCTTTGCTTTAGTGAATCTACAGAGAGGAATGGATCTGATCCCATCTTCATCCAGGCCATATGATTGAGTAATTATCTACCAACCTTTTGGGTCAGGGAATCTTTCCAATGAATAATCATTGACTTGTATATTCTCTTCA
The DNA here is from genome assembly GCA_001517045.1 of Pseudotsuga menziesii. Lineage (NCBI taxonomy): Eukaryota > Viridiplantae > Streptophyta > Pinopsida > Pinales > Pinaceae > Pseudotsuga > Pseudotsuga menziesii. The sequence continues at coordinate 148,424 of LPNX010451497.1, forward strand.
GAGTCCAAACTCCTACGTCTCCTTGTGAAAAAAGTATCGATCGAGAAGCTTTTGCAATACTTGGAAAAAACCTTGTAGTAACTTACCACCACTAGTAAAGCATTTCCTAGAACTACAACAATGGCTATGAGGGCAGTACTGAAGATGGTGGTGGTGTACTTGTGCTTGGCAGGTCCTTTACTTATGGTTGGTGTATTCATGCTTCGTGGGTCCTTTACTTATGGCTGCATCTGGTGAGGCTCCCATCCAAACTCATATCTATCTTGTCAATCTGTGAACCAATGGATGGATGGTTCTTGTAATTGCCTATATATTGTTTGTTGTTGTTATGCCACGTGTCATTTCCCACCGGAAGGAAAAAAGGAGAAATCATTTCCCGTCAGCCAGTACCCCGAGCTCGGAAAAGCCTGAATCCTGCTTGTTCACCCCAGAAAGCAAATGCATCCAGTCGAGCTTTTCTTTGCCTGTGTTATGCCTCTCTAGGTTTGCGTAGCTCAGTCCTCGCTAAACCTGTAGAAACATGGGTCTCTTGTCCATGGATACCTTCTGAAATTTCCCTTGGACGGGATTACTCGGGAGATAAATTCATGGCAAATTTCTTTAACTGATCTAGTTCAAACCTAAATTTATTGAAAATACATAGATTTAATTTTTTACTATGTTCGTGGAGAACGAAGGATAATAAAACAACTGCAAAATCATAAATAATGCCACTACAAATTCAGAGTGAATTGATATAACTACACAAAATTGATGAGAAAACTGCAAATCACCTAGGAGAAATCGTATTCATGGTGAATTGATGAGAAAATTGCAAATCACCTTATAGAATGCTACCCATTAGGAACTTTAGACTCCATGGGTACAATTTTCATGTGTTTTTGAGCTGGTTAACGTAAAACCAACACATTATAAACTTGAAATCCAACTAATATTGAATATATTGAATCACGGACGCGAGGACCGCCAAATGTTATGGATTTTTAGATTGATCTCGGTGATGTGATCCGATTTAGATTACAAAATATGGATGGTTCCCATTCAATGTCAGGCATGCATAATAAATATAATGAACTACCTAAAAAGATTTTCGGTCTACACCTTGACAGTATACTATTACCCTTTTGGAGCGATAGAATTAACTCTCTCTATTCCAATCTATGTATGGCCCGTGCTTTTGAAGAATGTGAATCTCCACTAATTTGCACATATTTGGAAAGAGGAGAATGATGCCTAATGCTATTAAAACTAGGATTTGTTCTACCAATAGCGTCTATGGTTTGGGCCTTATACATACATTCTACTAAGTTTACTCTTAATCCCCTCATATTCTCAGCCCTACAGACTCGATCTGATTTGAGTTTTTTATTATAAAAAACCTATATTAGAAAGCAACTCGAACCTTAACGCAGTAATTTCCAAATTGTAGTGACAACAAAGATTTGACAGAAGTTATTTTGTTTGGCTGTCAAAATATAAGAAAAACACATAGAAGCAAAAGGTGGAAGATTAAACTTTGGAAAGTACGCAACTGACGTTGAATTTAACAAAAGCAACAGTTGAAGATTAAACGTTGGAAAGGACCCAAGTTCCCACCGCCTGAGCTTAAAAGATATGTACGGTAGGTCCATCCAAAGGATTTAACAGACCAACAGTGAAGTCAATGGTTGACTTCGTTGTTGTTCTATTGGATGGACCGATTACCACCATAATCATAACTTGTTTCTCGATTTCTAGTAGCAATGGCAAAACAATGGCTGCGTTTTGGAGAACAGAAAACTGCTGATATCAAATTATATTTTATTGATTCAAATGGACCAGACTATCAACGAAATCCTGTTTATCTTCATTCTCAAGTTTTGAGAAAATCCGAGTTTTATAAAACCATGCTTTCTGATCATTGGTCGTCTTGGGATGAACGGCGTCTTGGGCTCAAGGTAACAAGTTATCACCTTTTCAAGCGTTATATTAGATGTATTAGCCTCATGTATTCTTCTCAAGCGGACACAAGCTTGTGCTTCTGCAACGTGGACGAAGCTCTGGCTATTCTACCTATTGCTTCACAATTGTTGTTTTACGACTGCATCAACGAATGTATGCCCTATTTCGATGAAGTTCGTTTGAATTCATTGCAAGAATCCCAACTTCGAGAACTCCTATCATCTCTGCAAATAAATTACTCCCCTGATATGGCTACCATACTTGGAATGAATCCATGCAGTGAGTGAGCATTTAGAGATACTGTTTCTTCCAGAAATGTTATCCATGGTTTCTAATGGGATAGAAAACCGCAATGGTTTACCTCGAAAAACAGCTGAGAAATATTGTGTAGAATACTATTGCACAGAAGTGCGAGTTTGCATTGTTGAAGGAGTTTAATGTCAACGTTTGATGAACTAAATGTAATGATAAAGGTAAAGTAAAGAATGCTTATTTTGCCTTGTTGTTGCTAATGGGCGTAATTCACTCTTGTGATGGAAAATTGTTTGAAAATGTGATGAAAATATTTTATGAAAATCTTGACATTTGTAATGCACTATCAGGAAATCGTTTCTCATATAGAGTGGATCATATAAATGATCTTGTGGATATTTTGATTTGTCAATTTTTAAAAGGTCTGAGTGATGGGGAGATAATTACTCCTCCTTCATTTAGGTTTTCCTTTCTTATGAATTGGGTCGAAACGATCATGGAACTGGTTTCCCATTTGGCATCTGAGCGTGGCAAATTTACAGATATGTTGAGGGCATTGGAAAAATTAATGGTTGATTTAGCTGAAACACTTCCACTGGTTAATCAGAGATGTGTTTATATCCTTTGGAATGAAAATTTTGGAAAGCATAAAATCTCACACCCCCACTGTACTGCAGCGCAGTGGTGGTCCAAGTAGTCGTCTGATGCGATCATCAGTGATCAAATTTGAAGGGTGGGTCTTAATTTCAAAAGAGCCCTTCAAAGATCAAGGGTAATATAGTACTTTAATTGAAAAGTTGAAATTAACTAAACTTTTCTTTTAAAAAATTAAAAAACTAATATTGTTATTCAAAATTTTTATAATCTTAAATAATTAAGTACTTCTTAAGATCTATATGAAAAAATAATAACTTTTCAATAAAATTTAAGTTGAACACATTTCTATAACATTAATTTTACACTTGAGTAAAATAACATCTATTTTATTGTATTTTGCCAAGTTAGAGCACACATTATTATACAAAATAACTATAACTTTTCAATAAAATTTAAGTTGAACACATTTCTATAACATTAATTTTACACTTCAGTAAAATAACATCTATTTTATTGTATTTTTCCAAGTTAGAACACACTTTATTATACAAAATAACTACTTAGACTATGAAATACTCATATTTAGATGATCTATGCAATAACCATATTGGGGCATCTCCATGATCTTATGCATAGTACAACACATTGCAATTAGATATAGTATAAAAAAAATAAAACCATGAGAGAGTTACTTGCTCTTAACTATGTACAAAAGGAAGCCAACAAAAATTACATATAAAAACAACCAAAACCTTAATTCAAACCTGAGAGAGGGAATCCATCCAATCCTGAGAGACGTAAGAATGATGGGAAATGGGTGCCTAAAAAAAATAATACACAACTCATATTAAAACATTAAAACAAATCGCACATACAAAGCAGGTTAACAGTGCTAGCATCACTGGGGCCAGGACATCAAATTTGTTGTTCACCATTTGTCATGACAACATATAGGGATGGGATGGAGGGGAAATGGAATCAAGCCTAATTCAGTTGGAGCCTTGCTACTCGCTGCATGTCTAACTATTGACAATCTGCCTTTTAAATTGAACCAGAACACCAAAGAAGTATGTTAATGGCTAGATTTGAGAAAGTTCTAGGTGTGAATAATTAAGAGCTCGAGGCTGTAAAACATATAATGTATTTACCTCTATGTTGAATTTTGTTTTCCATGTTGATGCAAGCTACTACCTTATTGTCTTACCAAAAGGCATGAGAATGAGGAAAAATGTGTAAAACTATGGTCTTCACCTTCAAAGAGTGCCTTGCAATCACATTGGAAGGAGTGATAAGAAGATCACAACAATCCAATGTGTCAAATTCGAGTTGACAATGTCAATGAAAGACTTACATGGTAAATTTAATATAAGACTTGCTTATAGGTATCTTTTACTCTTTAGGTCTTGAAACATTTGATAAATTTTTACTCTTTGGGTCTTGAAACATTTGATATTTTATGGTTATCTATGTGCCTTCACCCAATTGATATTATAAGGTGAGGATGTGCATGCATAATAATCCTTAGTTATGAATGTGAGATGAGGATTTAAAGAGAAGAGGATGTAAAGACAAGTAATTTTTATATGTATTTTGGTGGCAAGCGCCAAGGACAAATGTGGTGAGAAACCACAAATGTTTGGAAAGATGGAGGGATATCACATCATGACCATGCCACCCATCAAATTGAAGACTTTTCCTAAGCCAAAAAATATTTTTTTAATTTCATTAATAACCATTATGGTGCTTTGGTCCAATTTTTTTTTCTAATTCATTGTTTCTCCATATAATGTGCCCACTTCTCTATATCAATGCATAAATATGACTCTGCACGGTTTGTGATCCTAGTTGTATGTCATTGAGTGTTTTTATATAGTTGATGTCATTATGTGGAATTCATGCAAGAAATGAAGTCTTGCAAAGGAGGACCCATCAAACCATCCATTTGAATTTAATTTTTATGAAAACGAAGTGAAACGAATGGACATTAGTATCCAGATTCACATACGTAGTAGGAACAAAGTTTTGTGCTCGTTTTGGACCTTGTAGCGGTTCACTATTCTTACAGCTATAGTGATTGACAGCCATAAATGGAAAGAGCTCATTGATATTCAAAATCCTCAAAAGATTTTGAAGCTTGATGAAAATAATTGTGTATGCATTTCACTACGTGACAATTTGGTTCCTCTTCATATTCTTCAAAAACATGGGCAAACTATAAAGGAGAAGCTAGTAACTAGAGATGAATTTCAAGTTGTCATTCAAGATGTAAAGTCAAGTCTTACAAATGTTGCAAGGGTATTAACTACATAAATTAGAGAAAGGTTTCCAAGAGATGAGTTACTAGAGCAAATGAGCATTGTTTATTCACAATTTTGGAATCATACATTGGGCAAAGAAGTAGTTTTTTTTTAATTTAAAAAGAATATACAGATATTGATTGGTTATTATTGTCATACATATGTCATCAAAGGACAGCATATTAATGGAATCCCTGATGCTGATACATTGCGTTCACAAGCAAAATGTTTTGTAAACACTATGATGGAGCAATTTGGAAAACTAGAAAACCCTTTATCAAATGGGTCTATTACAAGATTTTGGACCAAGTTAGATAGGAGTGATACCTTAAAGGAACATATGTCTGAATATTTCAAATTGGTTGACTTGTGCCAAACTATGATTTGGGATCTATAGAGGATGAAAGGATTTTCAGCTTGGTTTCTTTTCTAAAGTCCAAGTTGAGGAATAGATTAGACAATAACCTCGTCTATTGTGTTTGTTTGTATATATCAAATTATGACATCAACAAATTTCCTTATGAGAGAACGTTAGCACTTTGGACATCATAATGTAATAGAAGAGGGGGAAGCAATATGATTGACTCTTTGAAATATTTTGATTCAGAAAATGAAATGGATGATGAAGATAGTATTGATAAATCTAGTAGTTTATATTTCAACCATCTTAGCGATATAGAAGATGAAACAAATACATGGAATTTTTAGTTTTATGAATGTGTATATATGAACACATTATATGAAGGATTTGGTTTACTACTCATTGATGTACAACGAGGTTGGTTTTATTTTGAGCAAAAAACTTGCATTGTCATTATTCAAGTTTCACATTTATTTTTAGGGGTAAATACCCCTATCCGATAACAGACAAGCAAAAGAAGGGGCTTTCTTGGTTATTCAAGTAACCAAGCAAACCCATAGTCTCGTATAAGTGAAGGAACATTAGATTAAGAAAGTTAATATTTCATTGTAAGTTGTAATCTATGATGTTGTGAAGAAAATTCTCTAAATTTAAACAAGAGATCACTAGTTGTGGATTTAGTTATTTTTTGGTGGGTTCTTTCCCTGAGGAGCAGAGGCATTCCCACACTAATTTCTGTGTGTTTTTCATGGGATGTCTCTTTTGGTTATTTTGAATTGAGTTGATATGTATGTTATGATATTGATAAAATTGAGATAAGTTATCTAAGATTGTTGTGATACATTAGACTAAATCCAATTGTGACTAAAAACTAACCAACATTTACTTACACTATTTTTTCGAATTACATAATGTATAAATCTCGCATGGTTGGAATTAGAATGGATTAGCATATTTTGGTACAGTAAATCATTTCCAAGAGGAATAATAGTGTAAAAATTTATTTGCATTGGTTTCTTTCCAATATACACTCGATAGTCTATATTCTTGCCTCTTCTAAGGTGAATTTGATGTGTTTTCTTAGTATTCCTTATGGGTTTAAATTTATGTCAATTGTAAGACTAGTTGAACTTGAATTTATTTCGATCTCAAAACTATGATATCATGACGTGGAATCACCTTCCCTTGAAAATTTTCAAATTGGGTTACAATCATTTTTTTTCTTATTGTTTGTCTCCTTCAATATAATGACAAATTTGTTTTACTTTTTTTTATTTCTTTACTTTCTAATCCTACATACTTGAGCCTTTAATTATTTATTTTAGAGAGGTATTGTGATGTACTCAAACAAATTTAGGGTGTTTTCTCACCACATCAATTGAATTAATTTAATAATATTGGAAATAGCACAATGTATGTAGTAGTGAAAAGAAGCAAGGTACATATGTATTTCTCAAGTTTCCAAGAGCTTTTGTTTTGCAATTAAATTTTTAGTTATTAATTATCCATAATTTTTTTCTTATGGAGTAGTTATGGAGAACACGAATAATGGCATTTAATCTTTTTTTATGCCATTTCCATAATGAACTTCTAGCAAACATAAATTGTTATCTTTATCACTATTTGTGTCTAAATTCACCTAGAAAATACATTTCCATCAATTAGGAGTTATGTTGAAGTATTTTTTCAAATTTGCATATTTGGTAATATTATTTTTAGCAATATACATGGGTGTCCAATCCTATCTTGATATGTTTCCATTATTACAAGCATGTGTATGAAAATAATGAAAAACACTCACATAAGAGGTAAATTGTAAGAGGAATATGCATATTAGATAAACATTGATGAAATTGAGACTCTAAATTTTCACCAAACACAAAAACACATATCATAAATATTTTGTCTAATTACTTTTTTCAATAAGTGATTATTCGCAAAGTAGGCATCCTTATCCTTTAAAAAATGGAAAGGTTCGCCTCCCTTTAGATACTCTAGGATAAATAACACATCCTTAAAGTTTTCCCATCCACATGGAAAATAATCCCATGCAATAATCCCCTATATAGATAAACAGGTCATAAATATAAATATTTTATTACTTTTCCTTTTAACCCCTTACTTAACCTAATCCATAATTAATTGAACTTAATTTGTCATGTTATATTTTTAAATATTCTTATGAATCTCATGCCATTAAAATAGTATTGCTATAACCCTACATAGTCTAATACTAATGTGTAGAGATAGGACCCGCTAGTGTGGCCATTACCAGTATGTCGCATGCCTACATTATAAGTCGGACATGCCCCATAGAACTAATGCAATAGGTGATGGAGGGAATTACACACAGGGTAATAAAATAAAGACCATCCAAACCTTTGATATCTTCTTATTTTGCAAAATTGACTAGCTTAAAATTCTACGAATAGAAATCTTATAAAGGCCTTAATATTGAGACACTTGTGGTCACTCTAACCAAAGTAAAGATTAAAGTAACATTAACTCAAAGTAGTTTAAAGGCATGAGAACAAAGGCTTGGGAAATAGTTATGCATTTTATCATATAGAAGGGTCAAGGTTTTAGGCTTAGGATTTTGTTCAACACAAGGCTCAAAGCTCAACATGTCACGTACAAGAATTCAACTTGGGTGAGCAAGATAAAACTCCTCTTAGCCGCACAAGATAGACTTAATTTCCAAGTAAGATTTCAACTTCCCAACCTTAATGTAATACCCTGTAATGCCAACCCCTTGTATTCTACTAGGTATTTTGTGAATATTGGACCCTTATGTTTGGAAGTACTATGTACTTGGGTATATTATTATTCTATGTTGAAATGGGGCACCCTTACTTAACATCAATATTACAATTAATGTCCATAGATTGCTCGTTATTACAATGCATCACAGGCACTATAGAATTTGAGAGTGATAGGTATAACTCCCGATTCTGTATTATTCCTTTGCTAATGCTTATATTTATACAATGCATATGACGGTTGTGTTTCACCTTCCGCCCAGCCTTTTCGGCTTCCTACATAATTATTCAGATTTCTTTATTTATTTGCACAATATATGATCTCGATGGATTATATTCTAACAAACCCCTCTTAATCCGAAGGGGTGTTCGTAAGTCCGAGCATGTTTCTGAATCTTTCAAACTTTTCTCATCCAAGCGCTTTGGTGAAGATGTCTGCAATTTGA